>BDMB01000012.1:3896070-4274077 GCA_016859785.1 Macrotyloma uniflorum | reverse complement strand
TATATATAAATGCTTGTTTGTATGTGTAACTAGATTTTGAAGTATGATGTATTGTACTGTTATTATCATCTATATAAATATGGAATGTTACTCTAACAATTTCATTTTTCAATAAGTTCAGTCTGTAAGCCTAATTACTGATGAAATTTGTTTTCAATTTAGTATATAATTTCATTTAGTGAATGTCACATACTAGTTTTAAAGTTGCAGATCCAACCTTAATTTTTTATTAACAGTAGCATAATATCTAGTTATAGACTTTGTATGTGTGTGTGAATTGCAGGTGTTTCTTACTCTGGCCACTGCTAGTGCTGCTTCAGCAGCTGCCATAGTTTACTTGGCACACAATGGTGATCAGGACACGAACTGGTTAGCCATATGCAACCAATTTGGAGACTTTTGTGCGCAGACCAGTGCAGCAGTTGTGTCATCGTTCGTTGCTGTTCTTGTCTTAGTATTATTGATTGTGATGTCTGCTTTGGCTATTGGGAAGCCTTGAAAATTAAGACGTGGGAGCTTAAGTTATATGAACTATTACAATCATATGTAATGTTGTGCATGTTTATTCTGTTTCCCAAGTCTCAATTCATCTGGTTGTGAGGTTTTAATTTCCTTGAAGTGGTGATGATCCAAATTGATTACTTGTATAAATTTGGTCATTCTGATATATACACGTTCGAAGTTTCAGCCTTTACTTATTCTCTACTTAATTTTATCTTTTGCAGTAGTTTTCTCAATTAAAAGAGCTCGTTCCATTTTTTTCTCCTTGTGATCGACTTGTGAGAGTTAGAATAATAAAGAGAGTATGTAAGATGTAATTATAGCTAGAAATGTTATAATTCTGAAAAGGAAAAATGTAATTATAATGAAGGTAGAGATATAAGAAGGATAAAGAAAAAGATTGGTAGTGATTTAAAATGAAAGAAAAACAAGATAAAAAAAAGAAACTAGGTGTTAAATTTGATAAATTAGAATTATTATGAAAAGTTGAGATGTAAATTATGCCCTATAATTTGTTAGCCTTCTGTGATTAAAAAAAACAAATAAAGATCACAATTATATGAACTATTTGAAAGTTTCATAATAACAATATCTTCTCAGAAGAAATAGTTGATAAAGTGTACATTTTTTTTTCATTTTATTCTTTAATTTGATCGGCTTAACATTGTTGGAAAGCTTTAATTTATTATAGGATGATTATGTTTTTTTTTTTTTCTAGTTCATTTTTTTAGGATATCTATGTCACTTCTTTTTCTATTAATGGGTTGAGCACCTTATGCTTAATTAATTGATCTTTTGTACTTATTAAAAAATAAATAAATAAATAGTGTGTTTTGATTCATAATGGAAAGATAAAATTATCTTGAAATTACCACAAAATTAATTATTTTTTGTATTTTTTTTCTTAAAAAATAAAAAATTGTGAAACTGATATTTTAAATATTATAGTGTATTTTTAATTCATATTATCACATTAATATATATATATATATATATTTTTTAATTATTCTGTTATTTGTCACGCAAATATATATTAGTATCATGGTAGATGTTAAATATGTATTTTGTGTTAAAAACAAGAGGCAAAGGGAAGAACTTGCATCAGTATCTCAATTTCAATTCAAACATGGGTTGGATTCACACTAATAATAGTATATCAAAATTCTTAAATTTAAAAAAAAAAAAAATGAAACTTTCGAGAGATTAAAATAATACCGTTATAAAACTACATTGAACAAAAGTAAATTTAAGCTTGTATATTATTATAATTTCTGGTATAACTCGTTAAATATTGTGATTAACATTCACGGATTCTTAGCAAATGTTGCGCACCATGGTCCAATATAAAAATTAATTTTTGGCTTTCGATGTTCAAATTTGTAGCATTATATATACCAAAGTCTTTATATTAGTTAGAAATAAAGATTATTGTTGAAAGATGAGTAATATTTATATGAAATTTTGATATCATTACACTCGTTCTAAAAGAAAATAGAAATACACGGAACATGAACCAACTCCAATATAGCTTAAAGGAAAATGATTGATCAATAAGTTTTAAAAAAAATATTTTATTCCAACTTCGAATTATACGTATAATATCTTAAAATATTTAGTATTTAACATAGTTTGAGGTCTATTATATATTATAATTCATTCTTTTTTTTTAGTAATTTAAAATTTCTCAAATATATCTGTCTAAAATTTAGTATAATCGTTTACATACTCAGTTGGAAGATGAACTACAGTGATTTCTTTCTTCAAAGTTCTGTGTCGGGAAGATGAACTTCAAAGTGCTTTGTCTTTATATGAAGAATGGGAATGAGATTCTCATTCGAATGAGATTATCATTCCAATTATCAGACTCAGATTCAGTTTTGAGGGTGAGTTAGACATTGATAATTACTTTTTACATGGTATCAAAGTCTGATTAATAAGATTGTTGGACCTAAATTCGACCAGTTGTTAATATACTGAATCTTGATTGACAGGTTGTTAGGCCTAGATTGGGTCACCTGTTAATATATTATGATTCACTTTTATATAGTTTGAGAAGTCCTTGGTTAACAAAGTTATTAACGGGCCGCTATGTAGAGTCTTGATTGTTGACAGATTATTGGACCTATATTGGGTCACCTGTTAACGGATCACGTTCGAGTTGAGAATGATTTCTCAACGGGAGAGAAAGGTGTTGGAAAATCCCATATTAACTAAAATTAAGGCTAAACTATAATATATATAAGTGAGATGTAAACTTCACTTTCTGAATTGGTTTTGAGGATGAGTTAAATACTGATAATCACTTCTTACATATTCGTTCAAAATAGAACAACTTCAATATTACACCAGCAAATTAAAGAGACTATGCGGTTTGGTTAATGATTATAGCAATAACGAGACTTGTTCATTCTTTTTCTCATTTACACATCAGTTATACTTTGATGCTAAGTGAAGAAAAGTCCACTGCTTGACCTCATGCAAATTTGATTTAACAAATCCATGTATGACTAATCTCCTATACCTTTACAACCATACATTAAACAACTAATTAAAGAAGATTATTTCTCTCAAACCTATCTCCACTTATGAATTAGTGGAAATGGTTTTCATAACAACTCCTCTCGCCTTCATCTATATCTGAACGTTGACCATTCTCTCTCTATATAAGCTACTACCATCAACCCATTTGCATCACTCAGTCTTGAAATCCAAATTTCAGTCACATACAATCCTAGAACACAGGCTTCTCTCAAGTTTCAAACTCGAAAATGTCAACCACTGTTGATGTTCCTGAATCAAGCAATGTTGCTAAAAGCAAAGCAGTTTTAGTTACACCTCCAAGGCCCGGAGGGTGGAAGAAAGGGGTAGCCATAATGGACTTCATTCTAAGGTTAGGTGCCGTAGCAGCTGCTCTTGGTGCTGCAGCCACTATGGGAACAAGTGATCAAACACTCCCTTTCTTCACTCAGTTCTTTCAGTTTGAAGCCAGTTATGATAGCTTCACTACTTTTCAGTATGTAACCCTCAGAACTCTATTTTCTTAACATGCACATGTGCATTTATATTCACAATAACTAAATCCAATTACTAATGCTTCCAAAAATGCAGGTTTTTTGTTATTACAATGGCACTCGTGGCAGGCTATCTGGTCCTGTCACTACCTTTCTCCATAGTAGCCATCATACGCCCTCATGCAGCTGGACCAAGGCTTTTCCTCATCATCCTAGACACAGTAATGATCAATCCCTAAACCAACCTTTACTTATAATTAGAAACCAAGATTCTCATAAACATATTATATGAAATTTTACTACTTATAATAGTTAATTATTGTGTAATTACACAGACACAATTAATCAAGACCTATCGAAATAACATTAAATCAACTTTTGTTATGAACCACTAGTGTTGATAGGTTGATATAGCAGGGAGAGATTTTAGTAATATGAAAATAGGTTTATGAATTGTTTATGAATTGCAGGTGTTTCTGACTTTGGCCACAGCTAGTGGTGCTTCAGCAGCTGCCATCGTTTACTTGGCACACAACGGGAATCAAGACTCGAACTGGCTTGCCATCTGCAACCAGTTTGGAGATTTTTGTGCGCAAACTAGTGGAGCTGTGGTTTCATCGTTCGTTGTAGTCGTTATCTTGGTGTTGCTCGTTGTTATGTCTGCTTTGGCCCTTAGAAGACAGTAAAAATTATATAAGATGCAATCGTGCAGGGACTAAGTTACCTGCATTAGTGGTTATTGTTATGTTTGGTTTACTGTTCCTGAATTATCATTCTTGTGGTTGTGAGTTTAATTTCCTTTCATGATGTGTAACCTGATTATTTGGAATGATTTGGACAAATGTTAACGTTTTGAATCTAATATTACTCATGAGATTTAATGTCACAAGTTTGAGCCTGCTTCATATTCAGTTTCTCTGTGGCTTTTCTACCTTTTTCTTTTCATTCTCAAGAGCTACATTATAAATAATTTTCTGTGGGTTAAGAATTAAAAATATTAAATAAAAGAGAAACTTTTTATCAGAAAATCACAATACACTATATATATAAATAACCAGAATATAATAAGAAAAAAGATATATGAGTAGTTAGTGACAGAAGATAACAACCCGTTTTAGTAAAAAAACAAATAAAGTCAATAGAAAAACATGACAATATTTCATTGGTTATTTAATAAGTATATTTCTATTATGCTTTTAATAAATGATACTTACTTCTTCTATTTTTAATATATTTTATTTTACAATATTATATTTAATAAAATTTAAATAAAAAATAAAAGTTGTAAAATAAATAAATTTTAAAAAATTGAATGATTTAATTATTGTATATTAAAATTATCATAAAAATTATATCATGACTAAATTATAGATTTTCTTATAAACATAAATTATGTTTTTTAAAAACATTTTTTCAATATAAAATAAATTAATAAATTTATTAATTTATTATTATATTTATATATGATTTTAATAGAAATACAAATATAAATAAAATAAGAATATAATTGTTTTTGTTATAGGCAATAAGAATATAATTGTTATTTTATTAATAACAAGATTAATGTTCATTTTAAAAATTGAAGTGTAATGTGATTCTTCATTCTTTTTATCCTGCAAAGAACTAAGATAAAAAATTAATCTCATTTATAATATTATAATTATCGTTAATCTGATAAGTTTTTGTACATTGCTGGGGTTGATCACGGGTTCTCATACATGAATTGTCTCCATAATACGTGAATTTATTTTAAAAAGATAAAAGTAATTTTTCTATAATTAAATGATTCAATTATTTCTTTATTAAAAAATTCTTAAATTTTTATATTTTAAAATTAAAAGTAAGGGAATGAATGTTACTATATTAAAAATATAAGAGAAACAAATATTTATTTTATTAAAAGATGTTTGAATATCATTTTACTAAAAACATATATATATATATATATATATATATATATATATTTTAAATTAAAAGGTGTGAACATCATTTAGCATAACTTCTAAGAAAGTGAATATAATTTTTCATTTGAAAAAATATAATCAAAGCACATGATATATAACTATTATAGTATAATATATATATATATATATATATATATATAAAAGAATAGAGATAGTCAAACCGCAAATAGTATATGATATGCTTTAATTAAGTATTATGCATGTATGCTTTAATTTGATTTAATGCAAATTATATTTAAGGAAAGAGATTGTCAAAACCTATGACAACCATTGCCATTATTATCTGATACAATACCATATTAAAAAACACTAATGCAGAAAAGGTGGATTTATTAAATAAGTATACAACTACGTATTATGATTTAACTCATGCAAATTATAGTTAAGTGGATCTATTAATTAATTACAACTATGTGTGATTTGATGTCATGCAAGTTATATATATTTAAGGAAGAGAGATAGTCAAACCACATGACAACAGTTTCCATTAACATCTTATATAATCAAAATTTAAGCACCAAAAATTGAAGTAAGTTGATTAAGTAGTACTATGTTTTATTCTGTTTGACCCATTTGAAACCTTATGTGCCACCTAAAAGTGAGTTTAATTAAAGTAATAACAACTCCCCTTGCTTGCACTAAACTCATTAATTTTATCTTTGACTTCAATTTCATCACTGTATATAAGCTCCAGCTAGCATCAAAACCATTGCATCAGAAGTTTGAAGTCTCCTTCTACCTATACATACTCCTGATATATAGAGAAGAGTACTATTTGGAGCATTAATTACCTACTACCAACATCTCACTTTCAAAGCCAAAAATGTCAACCACCATTGATGTGTCAGAATCAAGCAAGAATATTGGCAATGGAAGAAAAGTTCCAGTTGCACCCCCAAGGCCAGGAGGGTGGAGGAAAGGGGTAGCCATAATGGATTTTATTCTAAGGTTAGGTGCCATTGCATCTGCTCTTGGTGCTGCTGCCTCCATGGCTACAAGTGATCAGACACTCCCTTTCTTCACTCAGTTCTTTCAGTTTGAGGCCAGCTATGATAGTTTTTCTACTTTCCAGTATGTGACTCTCTCTATAATCATAAACTCAATTTATTCTTTCATTAATTTTTAAAACATTGAGGTGGTGATATATGCTATGAATCTATGATATATATGTTTTATAACATTCTATCTGTATACTCATTCAAGTATTTTGTTGGTCTTATTTTTCACTCTTCTTATTGACAAAAACATGCCATGTAACAAAATTATGCAGGTTTTTTGTGATTGCTATGGCATTTGTCGGTGGTTACCTAGTCCTATCTCTACCTTTCTCTATAGTCCTTATTATACGTCCCCATGCAGCAGGACCAAGACTTTTCCTCATTATTCTGGACACTGTAAGTTCTCTTTAATATCCCCTTTTATTTCCATCCCATAACCCTAGCAATTGATACAAACTATAGAGCAAAAGCTTAAATATTATGTATATGGGCAGGTACACCTTGTGAATTGAAATTTAAGAATAAATTTTCATTTGTTACGAACTTATTAAAATAAGTATGCAATTACTCAACTGATTAATTACCTATTAAGATCAGGTTCATATCCTATTAAGTACAGGTTTGAATCTTGCTATCAGGTCATAGATGGAATCCTGGTGGATTCATAACTATTTTTGTAGTGTTTTTTTGAACTTTGAGACATGTTTTTATCTTGATGAAACTCAATTCATCATTATAAAAGAGAAATGTTCTTGTTACAGGTGTTCCTGACTCTATCTACTTCGAGTGGTGCTGCAGCTGCTGCCATAGTGTACTTAGCACATAATGGTAATCAGGATTCGAATTGGCTTGCCATCTGCAACCAATTTGGTGATTTTTGCCAGCAGATTAGTGGTGCAGTGGTGGCATCCTTCGTTGCTGTTCTTCTCTTAATTTTGCTGATTGTCATGTCTGCAGTGGCTCTCCGAAAGCATTAGCTAGCACATATTATGCATGGAGCTACTAGCTTTGAGTTATGCTTAATATTTCACCTCTTCTTCTCTTTCATTATTGTGTGTGCATTTATCAGATGAGATTTTACTTTTAAGCCAATTTGTTTCCCCAAGTCTTTTTGTATGATTAATTTCTATCTATAGCAATCATTATTCCCCTTTCTCTTGATTGAAGAAAAAAAATCGATATTTGCTTTTTAATATGTAAGAGAATAATTTTAGAAAATAATAATGCTACAATTTTTCTAATTTTAAGTAGTATTTTTTTTTATAATTTAAAAACAAAGAAAAAATCAAGTTTTACTGAAAAAAATATTTTACAATCAGAAAATTAAAAATAGTAAACAAAAAAAACACACTAAATTACAAGAGGTTAGTTTTGTTTGTTTTAGATATTACTTTATGTTTAAATTAAACCAAACAGAATAAAAATCATTTTTATGCTTAGTTTAATAAGAAAATTGAATCAAATCCTATAGTAAATAATTCTTTTTTATTATATTAATATTAAAAAATAATTTAATTTTATAAAGTTAATTTGTAAAATAAATTTTATATTATATCATATTATAATTTATATGTAAATTGAATATTTTCACCTAAAATTTCAACTCTAACCTATTTATATTAAAAAAATTAATCAAGGAAAATACATCACTCTTAACATCCATTAAAATCATTATCCAATGTTTTCCTTATTTTCCATTTCTTATTTTTTTAAGAAAAAATCTTATTTTCGAGAGAAAGTAAGTTCAAAATACCCTAATTTACTCCTAAAGAACATGTAAACAAAAAAAAAATTAATCAAATTTAAATTGGCCCAATAATCAAAATTCTAGTTTGAAAATATTTATCCAAAAACATTCTTATGGTGCCTAGAGGAGAATCGTGGATTTAAACCTTCCTTGCATGTGTATTTTAATTCAAAAGTAAATGTACTTATTCTATCATTCATTACTTTAAAAAATTATTATTTTATTTATTATGGTAATTAAAAAATTTAGTTGAGCTAAATGAAAGGACATTAATATACTAATAAATAAAATTACATTTTTTAACTAATTGCAAATGAGTCATACTAATAAATAGCCTAAAAGGTGGTGTTTATGGATTTAGAAGAAGATGAACTCGAAAATAATTAGAAGAGAAAAAAATAAGGAAAAATAAAATAATATAATATAAAAAAATTACAAATTAGTTTCTCCATCAATTAATTTTAATTTATGAAAAAAATTTCAATATTTCCTCCTTATTCCTATTTTTTAGAATGATAATAACACATAAAAAGGAAACATTGCTGAAAACAGTTCTACACATCTGCAACTAACAACTAAATAACACCAACTCTAATGCAATAAATTGATTTTATCTCCCTTATTTAAGGGCATAGCAACAAATTTTGTCTTATAAATGTGGTTTGAGAATATAAATACTATTTTCTCTATGACTCATAATAACAACTAGGGTCCCTTCTATCAATTTTAAGACACCTTTCTCTTCTTCATTGGAGCAACCTTCCCCCTCCAACCTAATCAAATAAATCACATCACTTTTCAATATAATAAGTTTGGTTAAACTTAAATTCATTATTTTCATATAATTTGTTTTTAAAATAATTACTTGTTTAAGAAACAGATCAAATATAAAGAATTTAAATTAAATATATTTTTATTTTTTAAAATAATTTATTTGATAATAAATGCATTATTTGATGAGACGTATAATAATTATTAAATTTCATAAAATAATATTATATGAATCATAAAAATATTGTAAATATTAAATATTACCTGCCGTTGTAAATGTCCTTAATAGAATAGTAAGATTCTCATCAACTCCATAACTTTTTTTTTTTCTCCAGCATCTTAATCTCATAATATATTTTTCAACTTGTAGAATTTGCATTTCTTAAATGTATAATCATATATGTAATTTAAAAAATGATAATTATATAAAAACTTTGTTCTAGAAAAATTCTCGAAGTAAAAATACGACAAGCATTCAACATGAGTTTAATTTAAATCTTAAAAGCAGTTAATTAGCATAAATATGTACAAAATATAAATCCAAATATGAGGGCTTTAAATATACGTTTCTTAATACACTAATTTTAGTATACTCTCTTTTATTAAAAACTACAAACTAAAAAAATATATTATAGTTTTTAATAAATTTTAATCAATAATAAACCATGTTAAAAGTTTAATAATAATTTTTTATTTAAATATACGAATATATAATAAAAATAAGTTAATTATTTTTTAAAATTTAATAAATAGAAAAATGAATTAATTATATTTTTTCATATATGTTTTATTTTTTATATTAAAATTCTTAATTTTATTTAAAAGAAAAAAAAAATTGAAGACATAGAGGAATTAAAAAAGTAAAAAAGAAGTAAAAAAGAACTCGACTTAATATTAATAATTAAGTAAGTAATTTAATTGTATTTAAAGAAATTACATTAAATTAAGAGTTTTAAAGATTGAAGAATAATTTTTTTTATTGATATAAGACTCAATTTCACTTATAAAATGAAGTATAATTCTTAATAAAAGGATATTCGAAAAAAATTGGATCAAGAGATATTTAAAAGGGGAAATTATTATTTAAAGAATAAGATTTTAAAAATTACTTACTCATTTTATTTTATAATTTGTATGAATATGGATATATATAATTTTGATTTTTCTATTTTCATTCTTTAATTTATTAAAAGTCTTAACTTTTGATTTTCAAGATCAACCTGTTTAATCATAAATTTGTAATTAATTGTATGATGAAAAGAGATTTGATGATGGAAATACTAATTAGTTTTTTTTTTTGATATATTAAGTTATAAGATATTTGTCACACCTTAAGTTTTAAGGTTTAATAGTAAAAGGATATATGATTAATCAAATTTTAAGATTTGAAATTATTCCATTCACATTATAAACACAAATTCTTTTTCATAAAAACTTATTTTATAATAATTATAAGTAATATATATATATATATATATATTTAATTTATAAAAATTATTATATAATTAAATAATTTTAATAACAATTTATCCGTCATTACATTAAAAAATATATCCATATTTGAGTGAAGATAGATCTGAAATTTTAAGTAAAAAAAAAAAAAGAAACTAAAAATAATAAGCTAAATTCTTGAACAAATTTTTATTAACAAATACTTTACTCTTATACCATGACAAATTAAAAGAAAAAATATTTTAATTTTCCACAAACCACCCATCCAATATCATTATTATACTAAATTACTAATAAAATATAGATATCTTCACTTAAGATTTTTTTACAACTATCCTCAAATTCTCCCAAACATATTTAACTATTTTAGCATATATATTTCCCTTTAGATTTGAAAGTCATAGATAGTTTCTCTTATCATTGCTGAGCATTGAAAGAAGAGAAAGTGGGAAAGTGTGATTGGTGGAAGTGTCACTCTTAAGTAACTACCCAGTTTGACTTTGTAGTTAGAGGTTCCATCTCCAGAAAACGAAAAGAGAAGAAGAAAGAATGGCGAACACGACAAAACCCACACAAAGCATGTCCAATCTCCCTTCTGCTCTCACCTTCCCTTCTTTTCTTTCTATCTTTCTCTTCAAAAACTCCCTAAACCCTTCTCCACCCTCCTTTTTCTTCTTCCTCAAACCTCTCAATGCCCCCTGCAAAATTACCAAACTCTCCCTTCCATTCATCTGTATCCCATCCACGTCCTCCATCTGCACACTCACCTCCCTAATCTGCATTTCCGTCCCCCACCTCACCGACACCTCGCACAGCGCCGCCTCCCCCGCTCTCGTCGCGAACTTCACCACCACCTCCCCGCTCAGCCAGTGCTTCTCCACCGCCACCGCCCTCCCGCTCGACACGTCCACCGCGCGCCGCGCCGCTGGGTCGATCACCACCCACGTCAGCCTCAGCTTCTCTTCCAGCTCCCGGCACGTGGCCTCGTCCACCGGGTACGTCACTCCCGTCCGCACCGCGTCCTTCGGGTCAACCACATCGATTCGGAAAGGCGAGCACCGGAACCACCCGCTCACGGTTTCCGTCTCCACCACTTTAGACAATATCAGCCGTTCGCCGTGGAAGAGGTCAACGGCGGAGATCAGTTCCCGCGAGTGTAGATTTCTCGGGAGAATTTTGGAAACGTGCGAGGAGGAGAAGGAGTCCGCGAAGAAAGAACGGTGGCCCTCGGGGAACGTGTCGATGACGTAACTGACGCGTGGCGAAAGCGTGGAGGGCCACGTGGAGTGACATGTTTTGGCCCAGAGAGGCTCGTGCGATGCGAGTTTGTGGAGCTGGGAGCACGTGGTTGCGGCGGAGGCGAGGGCGGGGCCGGCGAGGCGGGTGAGGATGTGGGTTTGGATTATGTCCGGGTGGACGTCGGAGAGCGTGGTGGTGGAGGCGACGGTTGTTTCCGCTTTGTTAGGGTTGTCGGCGGGAGTGGAAAGCATGGTTTGTGCGTGGGAAATATGTTGTTTTTGTAGTTCCGGTTTTTCAAGTTTGGGTTGGGAGCGTGGGAAATGTGAATTTTATAACCGTCGAGTGGGAGAGCACAATGAGGGTTATTGGGTAGTTGAGAAGTGCTTTTAAAGATTAATGATTTTCCACTGCCCTCGAAATGGAGTGATCCAACTTTAAATAACAAAATTAAAATTTAAAATTATTAGTGTCATTTAATTATTTGTTTATATAAATTTATTATGATATAGAAATAAAAAATGAAGAATATTATTAATTTCCTAAATAAATAAGTAATTTAAAAGGACATAACTAAGGAAGTTGATATGAATATATTGACACTAAAATTTGTACATGGTGTAACATATAATATTTATCTATAACGACCTAAAACTAATTCTAGCAACATCAATCATGGCTTTATCTTCCATCTTCATCATTAATGAGAGTCGTGATCTACATGTTTCTAATTCTAATTTTTCCACCACATTCCTATCATAGGGAGAATAATTAAAATGAAATATTGAGACTTAGTCAAAATAACATTATAATAATATTCTCAATACTGAATCAAATAACACTTTTCCACAATAAAAATAAATAAATTGACTTTAACACAGGAGTAAAAGAAACTAGTTAGAAATAGAAACGTCAATGAAATTTATGGTATTTTGTAAATATCTTAACTGTTAAATAAGATAAAATTAGTTAATATTTCATTTGTATTTAATAAATATTTATTTTTGAAATAAGTATTTTTTTTTCTATAATACTAATGAAAAAGAGGACAAATCTACTTAAAAAATACATTCCAATGTTCTAGAAAATTATTCCATGTTTGGAAGACAAATTTAATTGTTATGTCACTTGGGTTTAACATTTCCACTTTATTTACCGGAGAGAAGAAGTTGTTCCAATATATGTAACCATCAATGTGAATTTTGTCACTAAGTACGTTTATTTTATTTTATTTAGTAAATAAAGTTTTATTAATTTGGTACGAGAAGTACTTAAATAGACACAAAATATTTTAATTTCAGTACTTAATTCTATCATTCTCAATTAAGATTTAAGAATATGATTGACAGAAATCTAATATTAGTGTTACAATCTTGACCGAGTTATAATAATAAGTGACGATACATAAATAAATAAATTAAATGGATCTATTTTAAAAAAAATAAATGAGACAAAAATATTAATTTGTTAATCTAAATATAAAATATAATTATATAATTACGTGACTACATTAAGATATTTGGTAAATTTTTTTCCGTTCTTATTTATATCACTCAGTTAAATGCTGTTTGTGATTTGTTCTACTCCATTTTTTTATTAAAAAAATATCCAAGTCAACTATAAGAATTAATATACGGTTTGATTTTAACTATTAATTTTATTATAAAATTATTAAATATTTTTATATAAAAAATGAATAAACATTTTATAGTAAAAATTATCAAATAAAAAAATATGATGTGATTTTTCAAAAATATTAAATATATTTTTTGAAATTTATTTTTAGTTTAAATTGAATCAATTGAATATTTTAATTTTTGAAAATAATAATAAATAATTATTTAAAAATATTATATTTAAATATAAAAAATTATTAGAATTATATTTAGTTGTTAGTTATTAATTAATTTTAAAAATAAATATTATTTGTTTAGTTTTATATTTTAATTTGAAATTTGAATTAAATTGAATTGAAAAAACAAATTATTTCAGTCTATTATTAAATTTTTTTGAATTATTTTGATTATATTTTTAGATTGGTTGGCGTGCCATCTTCATTAAATTGCCTCATCTTAAGAAATCTTCAAATACATAGAAAAACAATATATCGCTAAAGAAGTGACTTAATTAGTAAGAAAATTTTGACTTGAATGGATGAGGTTTTTTCTAAATAGATAGAGTTATTTATAGAAAAATAAATAAATATAAAATTCATATAAAATATTCATAAGGGTTGTGTAGAGAAATTAAGCATTTTTAAAAAAATTATTATAATTGTTAATAAATTTTTAACATAATTAGAATGTACTGAAATAAAAAATGGATTTTTTTTTTAACATTTCCATTAAAATCAAACTGCTGACAACACCATATATCAGTTTTCTACCTCTGACCTAAATTATTTAGCCATTGGCAGTGTAATTATGACTATAATTTTGTATTTTTCTTTTAAAAAAACTGGGTAGATAACTTTAATAACGTTCATGATGCTTACAATATTTTCCATCAAATAAATAAATACTACTTTTTTTTCCATCACAATCTACTTGTTGGAAACTTTTGTTCTTGTTTGTATCGCTTTACGTCACGGTCCTGCTCAAGTAATTATTTTAATGAGAATTTATATTTTTAAAGACGTTGACCAAAGGAATAAAAGTTATTAATTTTAAAAATTATTAATAAATGGATAATATAATTATATTCTTATTTTAATTTTAAAAATTATTAATTTTTAATTAATATATTTAAGATTAGAGGTGTTCGCGGTACAGTTTGATTTAATTTTTCGTTAAATAAATATGATATTATTTAATAATTATGATTTTATTTGATTCAGTTTTGAAATATTAAATTATAAATTAAATCGAATCACGTGGTTCTGAAAAATTCAAAATATTCAAAAATTTATAATTTTAATGGGTTTATAATTTTTTAAATTAATTTTTTTTTTTTAATCGGTTTGATTCTGAATCCCAAAATCATTATTTCTATTATAAATATAAATGATAATATAGTTTTTCATTTATTGTTAACCACACAAAATTGAAACGATTTCAGATGAATATGCAAGATATATAAGGTATCATGATTTTTATGGTACTTGTACGTACATATAAAACATATCTTAGTTATTAATGTAAAATTCGTATCTTCCCAAAATCGAGCATGTTAAGTTACTAAAATTTCACTTATCACATATAAAAAATAAGCACGTTAAGTAATAAGGTATTTTCATGAGAGGAATTTTTTTAAACAATAAAAGAAAAAAGTTTAAAAAATTATTATAAAATACTTAATATTTATTTTTATTTAACTGCTAGTGTTTGGCTTTTGGCAACAAGAAAAGGAACCTTCTGGTAGAGACATACTATGAAATTGAATAAATTAAGAAGAATATGTCTCAAGCTTCAAAGAAACCATTATTGTACCACAATACTATGAAATTTCATTGCAAGTTCGAAACTTCCTTTTAATTTATCTAACAGGAAAATGGAATATGTACGTTTTAACGATTATTCCACTAATAATTATGGTCCATTTGATTTTTTTTAGTTATACAGTTTAAAACTTTATGATGATCAAATATTTATAAATATCGTATATATTTTATGTTTTAAAATTATTAAATCTATTTTTTTTTCTTATATTATACCATCTATATTCATCGTAAAAATACTTTTAAAGAATTTTTATCTGAAAGAATAATGAGAGATTAGTGTTATTTTGATGCTTCTACTTTACATGTTTTACCATCCATTCAGAAACATGGGCCAGTTTCTTGTTTTAATTATAAGTTGAAGTTGAACAAAAATTGGACCTGTTTCTGATTTCAACGCAATCCTTTTTTATTACATGGGCTTTAAGAAAAGGTCCGAAGAAAGGCTTTTTTTTCTTTTTCGTCTCCACATTTTTTTCCATGCACCTCCATAATGCAGTTTAATGATGAAAGTTACCTTTTAAAATTATCATATATTTTTAGAAAATGAAATCCAGAATATATTAAAAAAAATTCAGATTAAAACATTTTAGAAGAATTTCGGAAAAAATACGTTGCAAAATGAGTATTTCTAAGGATGTTCAAAATCAAACTGATTTAAAAAAATAACCGCAAATCGATTAAAAAAATAAAAAATCGTTTAAAATTAAATTTGTTTTAAATTTTTTAGATATATTTTTTCTTAAATAACATAATTTGATTTGAATTTTAGATTTAACTAAACTAAATTTTGAATTTATATAACCGATTTTTGTTTACATATTTTTCAATGCAACTTTATGCACTAAAATCCTATTATATTAAGAGACACATTTCTTATAATATATTAAATACAAGATAATTAAAATTATGAATAAGTGAAATCAAGTCTATAGAATAAGAATCATCTTTTAGTTTGAAATTAAAAAATATGATTCAAGAATGATATAAATCTATTTTGCATCAAATTTGAATAATTGACTCAAATATCAAGGTATAAATTAAAGATGATAGAAACTTTAAACTAAAATAAAAATTGATTCAAATATGAACTTATGAATTAAAGATAATAGAAACTTTAAACTAAAATAAAATAAAGAAGTAAAATAGAAAAGAATAAAAAATTATGTCACTTGAAATTATTCAAAATAAATTAAAGGAGAAATCATCAAACTCCTATAAATATAAGATAAGAACATTACATGTTGAAGAGAATTTTTACTATTTCTCAAAGAAATTCCAATTCATTAAAAATGATAATATAAAAGGGATAAAATGTTTTTATATATGAATTCTAAAGGAAAAAAAAAGAGTTAAAAAAGCTTAAAAACTTTATACTTTATACTTTAAATTGGTTTCTAATTTACTATTTAAAAAAAAATTCTAAAATTTTATCATAAATTTAAATTTCTCATCTCTAATTTTGATTTTTTTTTCTTTTCTAATTTTACTACAAAATTTGAAAATAAAAAATGAAAAGAATGTAGAATTTTTTTATAAGTGGAGTTAAAATTATATTTTCCTTATTTTTTTTATAACTAAAACGATCTTTATTTGATCTTGTTCTTCATGTTTCAATAAAAAATTGGAAATGGAGGAATTGTGAAAATGTAAGAATCCCCCAAAATAAAATAAAAATTGCACTCTTTAGGTGGTTTTCCCCCTCTAATAACTACCACGAATTTATATGGAGCGATACGGTCCCTCTAACGAAGGCAGTGCCAAGTGGTAGAAAGACTGACAGTGGTATGTGATTTGCGGGCTCTCCACGTCTACGGATAAAGCACCCGTCCTGCCACGTCATCCTTTCATTCTTTCTCTTTTCCGTGTCCGTTTGGCCGAACGACCTCTTCCACACTATATCATTTCACTGATTCTCTTTTTCGCTCTCTGTCTCTGCGCCAACCGCAACTCATTCCTCTCTCGGATTCTGCATCCACACTACATGGCAGTCACATTGCGCAGCACCAACAGCTTTCTCTCGTTAAGGTGATAATCGATTTCTCCGCCTTTCTTTCTTTCTTTCTTTCTTTCTTGTTCGTTGAGTGTCGAGGCTACTAGGTTTTCCAGTTAGATTACGATTCGTAATTGAAACATTTGCTTCTTGTGTATAACTTTCGCTGAAGTTGCTTGAGCGAGTTTGTGACGATAAATGTAATTCAGTAAGTGTTTCTTCATTTCCCTATTATTAACGCTCTTGCCTGTCGCAGCATGGAAATCTGTGTTTTCAATGGTGAAGAATGAATGGTTGAGAGTAGTTACGGCTTGCGATGTATGTTTCAATTTCTTTAGGTGATAATGATACGGCTGTGTTTGGTATCGAGTTTGATAGAGTTAGATGATAGAAGAATGGATTAAGATAGTAATTCGTTGATTATTTAAAGTCTAGATGTAATGCTTACTTACTATATCCGTTGCACCACCTCTGCAAGACTTAGTGTATTTGGTGTGGTTGAACTAGGGCTCTTTGTTTTCGAATTTATTGCATTCCTTTTTAGCTGAATTTTTTTGTATAATTTATCGTTTATGTGCTGGTATTAATTGCGTATCGACTGGCAGCTCTTCGAATCGTAGGTTTTCAAATGGCTCCCCTTACGCAGGGAGAAAAGTGTCCGACTTACATTGCCTACTATTGAGTAAATGGGGGAGTTCAAGAAAGGGATGCCTCATACTGTATGATTTTTTATCGAGCAGTAATCCTGGTTTAGGCTGTAGAAAGTGCTATTTGGTGTTTTCTAAACCTAGAAGGAGGATGCACCTGTTACCATTTGCCTCCTCTGATGATGGTGCGGCTGTCAATGGGAGCCTTCAAGCTAGCACCGGTACTGACCTAGAAAAAATGAGGGTGAAACTGAATAGGTCACTGGAAGATGAAGAGTTTTGTGATGGACTTGTCCAAGCTTTATATGACGCAGCCAGGGTTTTTGAACTGGCAATTAAAGAGCATAAATCGTTCTCACGAATGTCCTGGTTTTCAACATCCTGGCTTGGGGTTGACCAAAATGCATGGGTGAAGGCACTGTCTTGTCAGGTATGGCATTTATCGTGTCAGCTATTATCTTGACTTTTGTTTGGTAGCATCATTTGGGCCATATAACATGTGTAAGTTTGACACGCATCTGTGAATATTAATTTTGACTGACAGCCTTTTGAAAGCATGTTATTCCATTGTCTACTCATGTGAGCATAGACACATACAAGCTAGATGATTTGTAAAAGTAAGAAGTGTGACAATAGGTTTTATTTTGCATGCCTGTTTTGATATTCTGACCAAAATATGCACCTACATGTGTCAACAAATACACACAATTACGGTTACTAGAAGAAGCTCTCCATTATTAGGCACACACTTGTGAACATTATAATTGCAATTATGCAAATTCAATTTCAAATCATGCTTCTTGGACACTAAGATGCCAAAATATTATAACTCATTGTCATCAATATAACTTTCTATTATTTACATATAGGAACAGTACTATCAATTTCATTCCTTTCATGAAATCATTTATAAAGAGAATAATTTTCATTTTTTATGCATCAAGGGATAGTGTTTCTTTGTTTGTATACTATACATACTTATGTGACATTTTGAAGTAATAGGAACTTGAGTCTCTGGCGTTGGATAACTGAACATACTGTCCTCTTAAAGGCTAGGACTAGGGAATTTGGCTTCAACTTCATTATTTCTCGTTTTAAAATTATCTTTTTGATGTGCATCATTTGTATTTATGGAAACTAATTATATATTGCTGTAATATGTGTACTTCGTCATAAATTTATCTGAGTCATGTTTCTTCTATTGCCTTTGCTACAAGACTGCTACGACCTCATTGGTCATAACTCACACAAGTCACTTGAGCTCATTGTTTTTAAATTTTCAAAATTTGAGAACAACTGAGAAACAGGTTGCATAAATTCTCTCAGGCTGCTGTGTACTCCTTATTGCATGCTGCAAGTGAAATTTCATCTCAAAGCGATGGTAGAGACAGAAATGTCAATGTATTTGTTCAAAGGAGGTAGAATGTTGCTTTGTATTTTGGTTCATTCTTACCTGTTTCTACTGAACTTTGCAAACAATAAAATTTCAGACTTATTCATCAGAAGGAAATAAAATTCTAAGCTTGAATTTGTGTGTACCTGTAATAGATGTACCAGAAGTATTTCATAAATCATAAGATAAGTGGTTTGGTCATTTTATGTTTTATCATTGAAGTTTTTTTGTACAGATATTTTACATCTTACTATCAAATTCTAAAGTTTAAACGTATATATCTTTTGTTTTTCTGATGAAATATAAATTTTATTGAATTTTTTAGAGTGGATCAAGATCCAACGAAGTTAAATTTTAGCTGTAGGTACTTTCCCCTTTAAAACAGTTTTTCATATTGAAGCAAAACATGGAAAAATTGTTTAAAGACTACTCATTGGATTTATAACGGTATCCCATGGTTTTCAAAAGTGATTCCGGGATCCAGTTCCCTATGAAGCATGAACATCTCTCTTGTTTGAATTTTTGTATTGTCTGTCATGTTTATGGCACTAACATGTCCTTGACACTCGTCTAATACATGTTGGACACTTATCATTAGGTGTCAAATTACAAAAATATTTTTTACTTATGACATTTCTACACAACTCGGACAGTTGAGCCAACACCGCCAAGCTTATGGACACAATAATATTATTTTTAAAGTTTATTTTTTTTAACTTTAAGAAAAGTCAGCTAAAAGTATAATATAAATATTAAAAGATAACTCGTCTTAATTTTGTGAGGCTTATTATCATATATAAAATGTAGAAAATTGGTTTAAAAAGGAGTATATATATTATGTCACTCACTCATTTTATTTCATTAGACTCTCTAGCTATATATACATGTGCTTGCATGCACACACACATGGTTACGTACATGTGTCTAATACTTTCACATAGCCTAATAGTCCATGTCAAAGTTTGTGCTTCTTAGCCAGTTCATATGAGAACCATCTGATTTGAATTTTTGAACATATGTTTAAGGTAGTAACTTATGTTGTACCTTTCATGTGGATGTTTCAAATTAAACATACTAATTTTAGATATCACTTCAATTTTCTATCCACACACAATGTTTGTATACTTTTAATTTCTAAACCATTTTGACTGCCTTGTATTTGATTCACCAAAACCATTTTTTGTTTTCTCATCTTGTTTAGTTTGGGTATTTTATACTACTCCCTGGTAGCTGAGCCTAAAACTATTTCTAATGTTGCATTGATTCAGTTTGCTAAGGCTATCTTCTCCCTTGGAGAGTTTAATTAGAGAAAAATTATCAGCCAAACACCCTGAAGCATATGAATGGTTTTGGTCTGAGCAAGTTCCAGCTGTAGTGACATCCTTTGTTAATAAGTTGGAAGGGGGTGGACGCTTCACTGCTGCCATTGCATTGTATGTTTTCTCTTAACTTATCTATATATTTTGATATTAACTGTTATTGGTCTGTTCTTGTTCCTTGATATTGTTATTATTTATAGCAAATGTATTAATAATCTTTTAATTGAATTCCCAGGTCTGGAAAAAATATGGGTTTAAGCTGTGCAAGTGACATATCACTTCTTCTGCTGGCACTAACGTGTATTGCTGCAATTGCTAAAGTTGGCCCATCAAAAGTTTCTTGTTCACAATTCTTTTCAATGATCACAGAAATAACCGGTAGTTTGATGGACATGCTAGTTGGTTTGATTCCTGTAAGTCAAGCATATAATTCTATAAAGACTATAGGTCTGCATAGAGAATTTCTTGTACATTTTGGTCCTCGGGCTGCCTCATGTAGAGGAAAAGAGAAGTGGGGTTCAGACGAGGTTGTTTTCTGGGTAAATCATGCTCAGAGGCAGCTGCAGCAAGCTATTGATAAGGAGAAAATATGGTCACGATTGACAACATCTGAAAGTATTGAGGTTAGTTATCTTCAATTTTGAAGAGAGCTTGCTTTGGTCCATTCTAGAGAGATAATGCTGGATTAAATGTCTAGTAACACTGAATTCTGAATAATTTGTAGAAACTAAGTTTTAGGCTCAGGTTGCGTGCAAACATCAACAAATACAGGGAGTTTCATCTAACAGGGATTTCCCTCCTTCAATCAAAACACTAGAAACAACAATCTGACATCTTAATTACCTTCTGCAAATGTTTAACTCAACTTGTATAACACTAGAACTGTCACATCATAACCTATAACTTCTTAATTCGAAATTAGTACAAAAATAATTGCCTAATCTTAGTTATTAATCCAGGATAGTGGCATAGAGTGACCAACTCCAAAAGTGGAACAGCAGTTAATGGGATGACTTCTGTTCTAATATATATATATATATATATATATATATATATATATTTACACTATATAATTAATATTATACATATATGTACTCAATACTGTTCTTGGGCTTGATCAGGACTTGAATTCACTAGGGTTGTAACTAGAAACAGTTAGCGGTCAAACCCAGTTTTCTCATGTGTGAAATTGCCTCCCTTCTTTCAAACTGTAACTTCTCCACCTGTAGCAAAACTGCATCAACAATTATTTTCTGCATTATATTATATGATACAACAATCTCCTAAATAAGATCAGTAGGAAACATGGAAAAAGTCTAAAAATATCAATCAAAATCTATCACATAATTCATCAAAATGTTTCAAGAGAAAATATTCAGTGAATGGAATAAAAAAGGAATGAAGAGATGAGTTTAGTTGAGTATAATATATCTAAGTCCTCTTTAATTCATGTACGTGCTTTGTTGTTGCAAAAAGCTTCAATTGAAAGTTAGCATAGTGCAGGTCTTGGAGAAGGATTTGGCTGTTTTCGGGTTCTTTATTGCTTTAGGCAGAAGTACAAGGTCATTTCTTTTGACAAATGGTTTTGAAACTCTAGATGATCCAATTGAAGATTTCATCAGGTACAACTTGTTTATATGTTATCTCTATTGTTAAAACATTATGTTTCTTATTGTTTTAGGACTCTTACCATGTTAGCGGCTTTTGGGCTGGGCTTGTACTACTTGAATATTTGATTGAGTGAAGAATGCTTGAGTATTTCTCTCAGCAGCAGTAGTATATATAGATTGCAGAAAAGAATACATGAAAAGATTGAGATCATAGGTTCAGACTAGGAGGACCTACTACTGCATAGGCTTTTCAGAATACATAAAAAAAACAGTTTTTACATGACTTTTTTCTTTCTTTTTATCTGACAGTAGATATCACTAGACAACTAGTCTCTTTTTATTAGGGAGAAGAATAAAGCTACACTTTAATTCCTAAGCTAGTTGCACATTTAGCATGTGCTTTATATTTTCACATGTGTTTTATTTAAATAACTGTATATTAGTTGTCCAGCTGTATAGGTTGTTATCCTAGCTGGCATAGGATCTGTTTCTGCAACTGAGTAACAATTGTAACTGATTGTAATCACTTTTTAGTTTCTGAATTCATTCAATATAAAGATACAAATTCTCTCTGTTCTTAGTCTTAGTTTCATTTTTCTTATACTTTTCAACAGTACTAAACTAGTACTTGGCCTAGATAATTAGTATAAATAAGTATTTTAGGTTAGTGACTTTCAACATCATATCACTGTAAGAATATGTCTTCTCTTCTTTCCCATCAAATTCAAACTCAAATATCTATCATTAACTTTGTTTATGCTTTCTATGAATATTTATGCATTTGTTTATTTGTATGACTATTTGGTGCAGGTATCTTATTGGAGGAAGTATTTTATACTACCCTCAGCTCTCATCAATTAGTTCATATCAATTGTATGTGGAGGTTAGTATTTATGGTCATTAAAATTGACAGACATGCTTAATCATTTAGTTATTTTAACTTGTAAAAGCCCGTTGACTGCATAGGTAGTTTGTGAAGAGTTGGATTGGCTTCCTTTTTATCCGGGAATCACCAGTGTTACAAAACAATCTAATATGCATAGAAATAAACAAGAAGGTCCTCCAAATGCTGATGCAGTGCCCCAAGCTTTTGATGTTTGCTCTCATTGGATTCAGAGCTTTATTAAATACAGTACATGGCCAGAGAGCCCTTCAAATGTGAAAGCAGCTGAGTTTCTGTCAACAGGGTAACTGGAACATTTTTTTTTTTTTATGGTTTGACAAAATACTACCCATTTAATAAATTCTTTTATGTACTGTCTTTTATATTAGGCATAAGAAGCTGATGGAATGCATGGAAGAACTTGGGATGATTAGGTAAGCTATGAATGAAATTCCACATTTACAATGTATTTGCACTGAAATAGTTGCATTCACATATTCGTCAGCACTGATATTCAGGCATCAAAACCATACATTTTTGGGGTAAAATAAAGACCAGGAAAATTAATTGATAGTTGAAAGCTTCATAGGAACAACTGAAAGAAACCTGTGTAGTAACTGCAAGTTACAGTTGCAAATGCTTCTGTTTTGTAGTCTTGACAAATTATTCACCAAAAAATGTTTGGAGGGTTGTCAAAGGTGCTTGGTTGTTCTTGTCTTTGTAACTGGCCAATAATATGGACATTTCACCAACTTTAGCTTTCATAATAAACAGTTCATATTTCAATATGAAATCTGTTATTGCAATGCTACATTTTATCCTATAAAACACTCTTGTAGAGGAGAATTTACTTTTATTGAAATTGAACAAGCACAAGCACATAGAAGGAAGTGAATATGGCATGTGATTACACTTCAAACAGATGAATAGTTACATGTGGAAGACAAAATGGAAGGCCAAGAGTTGAATCTATAGGCTAGAATAACAACCTTGGAAACTGGCACACTGATTATTAAGTTTTGCATATTTCTAGTGTCCTCTAAGGCAATGAAATTAGTTCTGTTATGGTTAAAAATTGTTATGACATTCTGTTTTTGTGCTTCTGAAGTACACATGGTAGTATTTAAATGTATCTTGTCAAAGTCTAAGACAATTGGGAAATAATGTTACCTTTTACCTTTCAACATAATGATTCCACCCGTCATATATCACTGTTGTGTCTGTTAGATTTGGTTACCAACTATCCTTTAACTTGGGAGGGCAGGGGATATGAAAATCCTATGCAAGGGAGGTTATATGGGTTGAATGGTCATATCATGGTACAAAGTGTCACTTACCGGTGTGCTTGTTTTGCACTGTAACCCACAAGCAAGCATTGCAAATATCATGTGATGTTGAACTAATTGGCTTGTATGGGCCAACAACATTTCTTTAATATAGTTTTATACAATGTATTTTATATTTTATAGCATTTACTAAAATTCCACGGATTGTAAACCTGAGTTTTTAGAGTTTCTTATTTCCAAAGTTGTGCCACTTATTATTTTTTAATATGTAATGTAGGGAAAACGCCCTGGAGACTGAGGCCAAGAAAACAGTTCATGGACATAGATCTACAGTTCAGTCAACTATAAAAGAGTCAGGTTCTTTTGACGAGGTTTGATTTCCATTTTCAAAATTTGAATTTGATACAAGTGCCGCTTCAAGTTAATAACAGGCCTCACTTAGTCTATTAAGAGTCTATATATAAATATAGATATTCTGTAACCACTTAGTCTGTTAAGAGTTTGTAGAAAGCTAGATGTTCTGTAAAACCTAAGTACTGTACAATTGATTAGTTTCACTTAAGAAATACTACTCTTTCTCTTATTTGGTGTGCTAGACAAGGTAAGCTTTCTTTCTTCTTCATAGCTGTTTGTATTTTCAGAACTTCGTTGTATAAATTAAAACTTCATTTTCCCTTGCCAAAGCTTAAGATTGAAAATATGCAAAAGAGCTCAAGAGACTTAAAAAATCTCTTTGCTGAACTATCTTATTTATATAAAAAAAAGGTATATCATAATTATTACAAAGCATAGGCTACTCTTAGCTGACATATGCTAGAAAGAAAAACAGCTGAATAGCAACAAGTTATCCTACTTGAACAAGTAAGATCTACTCAAATCTTCTAAACACTCCCCCTCAAGTTGGAGGATACAGATTATATCTGCCAAGCCTGGAATTAAAAATTGATTCCAAGGTCCTTTCAAGGATTTTGTTAACACATTTGCAAGTTGGTCATTATATCCAATAAACTTAATACACACTTGGACTATAACTTCTCACAAATAAAATGATTGTCAAGTAGTGTAAAGTCCTTTCATGGAACACATGATTAGAAGCAATGTGTAGAGCTGTTTGACTATCACAACACATCTTCATCTGTTGGATCTCACAAAATTTGAGTTCCTGAAGGAATTGTTTCACTTTACAGGTGAGAGACACCATTGCCATGTATTTAGCTTCAGCACTAGATATATTTTGTTTCTTGCTTTTCCAAGAAATAATGTTGCCTCCAATGAAAACACAATACCTTGTAGTGGAGTGTCTATCCATAGGAGATCCTGCCCAATCAACGTCACAATACCTTGATATTTGGATATTTCCTTTACCTTCATATAATAGACCTTGTCCTGGAACCTTTTTGAGGTATTCTAAGATACAAATGATGGGTATTCCAATGATCAATACATGAATTTTGCATGAATTGACTAACAACACCAACAAAAAATAGTTCAAGTCTAGAAATGGTGAGATAAATAAGTTTCCTAACAAATCTTCTATATCTCTTTGGATTAGAGAGAGGTTCACCTTGATTTGCCATTAATTTTTTATATGGATCCATAGGATTATCTATTGCCCTAAACTATAAACCTTCCTTTGATTGAGCCAGTTCAATACCAACTAGGAAACTTAGACACCAAAGCCCTAGTTAGCACAAAAGGAGCAGAAAAGTTGTTGTCTTTTCTAGTAATAGCTTTTTCATAGGGTTTAGAGATTGGAGAGGTCTTTTGTGCTTGTCAGTAGATAACTTTCTGATCATATTTGATGGAGGTGTGCTCTTAAACAGAATACAAGATAATCTAAAAAGGGAAACTACTAAATTAATTTTTACCATTGTACCTACCCACTTTCAATTTGTGTAAGTAAGGGTCAAGGGTTCCTACACATAAATACAAAATATTGATGTAATTATGGAATTTTAATCTTGCCAATAAAAAGAAATGTTATATATAAAGATTTTGTCTATAAAACAGAATAATATATAAATGGATTCTAACAATATGTTTATCAAATCTATTCTTGCTTCATACTGTAGATGGTTCTCAAATATTTTATTTTGATGTATCTCATTCTTGCTTATGCCTTCTATTTGGCATATAATTTTAGGCATTGAAAAGTGTTGAAGAAACTGTGATAAGACTTGAAAAGTTGCTTGAAGAGTTGCATGTATCAAACTCTAGTTCTGGAAAAGAGCATTTGAAAGCAGCCTGTTCTGACTTGGAGCAAATACGAAAACATTGGAAAGAAGCTGAATTCCTGGTGGCATCTTTTAGAGCAAAAGCTGATTCTCTTCAAGAGGTACACCTTTCACCCCTAACTAACCTCTTTGATCAATTCTTTGGAACAACGCATAATGAATATCTACCTTGAAACTAATTAAGTTTCGTGACTTTCACTAGAAAAAGGAGATTAAGAACTGAAATCAGTTTCTAATTGTGTGAATGATGTGTAGAGAGAAATGGTAGCATGATGTGTGATGGAATTTCTGTGTGGTGCAAATGCGCGCGCGCACACACACACATATACATATATATATATGTATATATATATATATATATCATACGAAGCATTACACAGAGATGAGCCCTAACCCATATATAAAGTAGATCTAACAGATGTAATGAGATATTATAATAGAACTATCTGTTTAGGCTGGGGACAGCTGTCAAACTGCCTGTAACTTCTAAACTGATACCCAAGAGATAGCAGCCATAGTTATACCCAAGACAATTTAAATCATTCACACACTAATATTCCGAACAGTAAAATGCAGGTTATTATATATAAAGCCTTTGATAATAAAAACTACCCCCTCATGCTGAAGAATAGACAGCTTGAGTATGAGACTAAATATTTGAGGGTGGTTCTATAACAATCCGTTTGTGGGTGACACAATAGGCCCAACAAACCTTATTAGAATAGATCTTGATACCATATTAGAGATTGGAAAAGGTGTGTCTAATTCAACTTTATAAACTGAATTTTAAGTTGAGATTTATACTTCACTTATATATTATAATTTAGTTATATCTTTAGTCGATATGAGATCACTAACAAAAACTGTCATAGAATTATGATTAACAAATCTGGCCTGATTACTAATGAAAAGAAAATCAGTCCTAATTACATTTAGTGTGGAAATAAATCTACTTAAATTTTGTACAAAGAATAATATAGGAAATTTTGATAATAATACTAACACAGGCTAAATGATGATAATACACAATCTACAATGCTTGCCTTTCTCGTATGTTGATGTCTTTTGCTTGCTTTCCCTGAAAGTGGAAATCTTTTCCAGTTTCTAGCTCCAAATAATTTTATTGCTTAATTATTGTTATATATAATGTCATTATAATATTGTATATATATTGTTTGTTTGTATTTGTTGATGTATATGGACAAATTCATAAATTAACTGGTGAGGGATAAAAGTTAGTATTGTAAAGATATTTTTTTTAATAAAAATGACAGTACTAAAGCATCACTATGTTGTTAGCCATTCCAACTAAGTTGGCACCACAAACAACACCAATCATATGCAACACTGTACTGTATCAGAGAAAGAAAATACAAAAAGTGGAGGGACCACATCAAACTCACAATTAATCCCTAGTCCTATAAAAAGGTAAATCAAATCTATCTGTAAGCTCAGGCCAATAAAAACTAGGTACATTATCCCACCATGTATAACCTTAAGACTTAGTGCCAAAATCAACAAGTTTATTAGAACATTGATTACCCTCCCTAAATATATGAGAAAAATGAATACATACATTGTTACTAGTTACAAAACAATTGAGCAATCTTACAAAGCTCCCAAGGAACAATAGTACCATTAGACTGAGCCTAAATTACAAGTTGTGAATCACACTCAACTCAGATTTGTTCAGCCTCTAGCAATTGTAGCTTCAATAGCAAGAACCAACCCATAACCTCATCATACAAAGATGTAATTGACACTAGTTACATTTGTTGCATATAGGAGACATTGATCGTCTTCATTGACATTGAAAGGCCGCTTTTCCATTTTACTACTTATAAATAGAGGACCGATATGATGCTAAATGTGTATTCTTGAGATAAAAATGAGCATTTAAAAGTTGAGATCTTTTCATAGAAGTTTGAAAACTAAATGCATCTTACATTAGTCAAAGCTAAGCACAATGCTCTCAATTTAGGTGTATCTCTTTCAATAAATAATTTTTTTCTTTATATGTTTATTGAGTTAGTAGATCAAATAACCTACAAAATAAAATCTTACACAAGTATTATATATTTACTCATGCACAGCACCACCACCTCTAGTAGCCCTATCCTACTCAATAGGGTTTGCTACACGGATCACATGATATTGGGCTCAATTAAAAGCCAAATGTTTTGGAGTGGATCATATCTAGTGAAAGAATAATATTTTATGAGAGGCGAGAGGGATAAAACTAGGCCATACATGGATGGTTAAAATTTAATATCATGTGACCATTTAAAACCCATGTGGCTTTTTAAAAAAAACTAGCATAATTTTGTATATTTTAAACTTGATGATAGAAAATTGAGTATTATGGGATGCTCGGTAAATTATTTAAGTGTTTGATTCTTCCCTCTTAATTGTTAGCCTTTGAGGGTGGGTTTCCCATGTACTTGGATACTTATCAATTGGTATCAGAGTTGGTTGGCTATGTCTCGGAGAGGGCTACCTACATAGGGTTCTTACCAACAAAGAGTTGTGAAGTGTTGTAGAGTGAAGCCACCTTAGGGAAGGTGCTATGATAGGAACTTGATATTATGCAGTGCCTAAGTTCTACATTGAGTAGTATAGGATGCTCCGTGGAGTATTTAAGTGCTAGGTTCTTCTCCCTTAATAGTTAGCTTTCGAGGTTGGGCTCCCCTTAGCTTGGGTACTTATCATTTGACCATTCATGACGAGATCTAATAATCATTATTCATTCTTCTCACTCTCATAAGGAAGACTTGGCCATAGATATGCCCACATATATATCGGTTTTCTTAATGTATTCTCACTTTTAGAAAGTATTTTAGCAGCTGTATTGTAGTCTTTTTTTTTTTTTTTCTTTTTTTAGAAAAATATGTTACGACTTGCTGACATATTCCTTCTAAAAACCAAGTGATGTATCCTGGCTTTCATTGGTGTTCATACACACCCACACGTTTTTTGAAAGAGTATAGTAGCAAGCTATTAGTGTATTTTAACAAAACCAAAGTTATAATCTGGTTCCATATAAAAAATATGTTGTATATTAGTGGATGTTATATATTAGATTTGAAGGAAGAGAGATGAGAAAGAATGAAATTGAGATGTGGGAAATGTTAATTGTACTTTTTATTAATGTCAGAAAAAATCTGTTGCATAAAATATTTATGATCTATTTACATATTTTGAAATATACAAGTAAAAGTAAAATACACTTGATAGCTACTCCCTTGCTCAAAACACTAAGCTATATACTAAATCACTAGCACCAACACTAACTATCTGTTAACTAACACTAACCACTTAACTTTGTGCTAAATAACTGGCACCAACCATATAGTAATGAGACACTTGTCATGGCCCAGTTATGAGTTACTCAAAGTTATTATGTCACTAGCACACTATATGTATGACTTGAAATGCGTTGTGTAATTTGGGGGGAAGATGCTTGCGCCTCCCTTTGTCTCCAATGTTTCACTACTTGAGTTTTTGTATATTTCTTTGCTTAAAAACTTGGTGAATATTGGAAGCAAGTTTTGTAGCATATACTTGGTTAATTCTGTTTGCTTCTTGCCATGCCTATGGGTTATGGTTTTTTTTTTAATCATTTTCTTGCACAATAATTCATTGTCTTGCTTGATTCCCTGGTACACTAGTCACATATTATTTGCTTTTTGAGAATCTGTTTTATTGTCTATAATATTTCTATTATACTCATTCAGGGGGTTAACAGTGGTCGGCCCTACACACCAGTTGAAGAAGATGAGTATATTAAAGGGAAAAGCAGAAAGAATGCTAATGCAAGGGTGGACAGGAGCAAAAGGTGTGAATATCTAGTTGCTGGTTTCTGAAAGTACAATTAGCAGCTATTACTTCTAGTTTTTGGAGTGTTTTATTTTTTCTAGTTTTATATTTATATAAAAAGAACATTATCTTCCTCCAGAAGTGTTGGAAAATCCCGTGGTTTTTGGAGCATCTTTGGAGGTCCTGTCACCAAAAAGCCTGGCTTGGAGTCTGATGTGGATCCTTATGTATGCATTCTTGTCCTTATAATTTGATGATGTTAATATCCTCTCCATATTTTTGGTGCCATTAGTGCAACATAGCTCATAAATGTCTGATGTTTTTGCTTTTGTTGTGATAAATAATGTATTGCCATATGTTTATTGTAATTCTTTTATATTATTATCATATGTTCTTCAGTTGTTTTTCTCTAAGCTTATTGTCTAATTATAATCACTATTGATAATTGAAATGAGAATGAAAAATCAATGTTTGATTGGTGGCACAATAAAGATTGTATTTGGTTATGTCTAAATATAATGTTTGATTATATTTAGGTGATAAATAGCATAGTCAATTAAAATAAGTGACTAGATATTCTATACAGATGGGAGTTGATAATTGAGTCAAATTGCCACAATTGCTTGATACAACTGTTTCACTGCATTATGGAGAATAACTACTGTATAGATCCCGCAAGCCACCCAATGCACAAGCCTCTCCTATCACTCTACTTCTGCACCTAGGAAGCAGCCTCGTTTGGCCATTTGTGGATTAGCCTCTTTGTCACCTGCCTTTCGCTGAATTTTTCTGGTCAGTTATATACTAGATTAGTGAGACAGAAAAGGAAACAGCTGCAGCTCACGTGTGCAGAAGTGAAAATTGACCTCAAAAAACCTATCTCATGAATTTATAAAGCTCAATATTTTTTTACCTTTTGCTTCCACCCTGCAAAAGTGGTTGAGTATTGTAAGCTTCAAAATTTACACTGTCAAAATGCTAAGCTTAAAACATAATTTATTTTGCATGAGTTTTATTGCCTAGCAATCCCTATCTTGAATTGGTCATGTGCTTCATTTGGTTTAGTTGTACAGATAGTTTTCTATTACAATTAGTGGGTGCATACTGTGGAACTTGATTAACATGGAATTTCTATCCTGATTGAAGGAAAATAATATTGGGCAGCCTGCACCAAATGTTGGGGTTGTGGACCAAGAATCCAATGAAATCCGCCGCTTTGAGCTTCTGCGAAATGAGCTAATAGAACTTGAGAAACGGGTTCAAAGAAGTGCCTATCAATCAGAAAATAATGAAGTACGTCTGAAAGATTCGATAAGTTACAAGTTTATGATTTTATACTGATTACAAAAGTTTTGCTTAGTAAGTGCATTGGTAAATAATATCTGAAGATTTGGTCTTTAACCGTGGCAAATTATGTTGTGTGACCCATGTTGCTGATCTCACCTAGTGGGATAAAGCTTCGTTACTGTTTGTAACTGCATTGTCAATAATTACCCTACCTGTACTGCTGCCTCATCCTAATTCTATTTCTATCCTAAAATTTGTCTTATTGATTTATAAGGCTCTATGTTGCTTTTTTTTTTTTGCCGATTGCTGCTGAAAGACTGTAAAGTAGTATAGATTTTTTAAAATTAATTGTAGCTTTTGGCTTGGGTTACATGCATGTTTTGTTGTTTTCTTCATCCTTTCTTTTGTTCCACTAGTCACTTTCTGTTGATTAATAGTCTTTATATTCACAAATGATGCAAAGGCCAACCACTGACAATCCATACACGTGGGATATCAAACTTGATAGATTCTAGTGTGTTTTGAGGTTTCAAATTTGCATTTGAAGCCTTTGTATTTGACTTAAGAAATGAACACACTGAATTTGAATTAATGATAAAAATAATATAGTTTTCAGGCCAGATCTAATTATATCTCTAAATCATAGGGATCTAATTATATAAGTGTTGATATTGTATTTCCTAAATTAGCTTTCCAAACTTGTATATATGAATGATGTAGTTTTAGCAATAAATACAATCTATTATACCTTAATATTGAGATGGTATTAGAGCTCTCAAATTCTGAAAGCCGCTTCTGACTGCAAAAACCAAAACCCAAACCAAAACTCTAGACGATAGCCTTCATTCTTGTCTCATTCCAAAAATCCTAGACAGCTTTCACTACTGTTGCTCATCCCAAAACCTTAGACAATAGCTTTCATTGTTATCGATAATCTCTTTAAAGGCAGCCTTCATTATTGTTGTGATTTAACTCGTCATTCCTTGCACTTTGTTTTAATATGACCATGATGGATTCAGTTGACACAATAACTAACTTAGGTGGATTCATTTGCAAGATTGTCTTGAGTCCAGTGACCTTTGCCTCCATCTTCTCTAGTGGCATATGCTGGTACTACTCTTTTTTATCTTGTATTCGGCAAGGCGGACCAATGTTAAATCAGAAAAGTAGATGAATAGTAAATAGGAAAAATGAGAGAATATATATATTATTCCTCAAGTACAAACAGAAGAATACAATATCTTTTCACCTCCCTGTTTTTCTCATTCTCCTGCCCCTCTGTATTTCACTCCTTCTCTCACTTCTTGTCTAATTCTATTACGCCCTTTCGCCAAATCAACATGTCTTTTCACACCCTTGTTTCTCCTTTCACACACTCTTTAAATCTTAGGCATACTCTCAATCCAAGCTCACATTCCCAGTCCTAAGAGTCGTAATATCTTTGACCAAGGAACCATAACTCTACAAAGGTAGACCAAGACAAATAGTTCTTCCCGTGATAATAGTAGAAGCAGTGGAAAAGGAATAGAACCCACGAAAGCCATTTCAGGAACATAGAAGCAATCAGATCTGAGGAAAGAAGAGGAGAATCCCTAAGCCTTTAGAAGAAAGACTAGACACACAGCCTAAGAAGGTTGAAACAGAAAACCAAGGGCGGAAACTGCCCAAGACGCCAACAATAAGAACGGTGGTGGTCTGGCATGATTCCGTCTGCACAAGGGCGGCCACCTGGTGTTGTTTCTAGAGGCTTTTTGGTGAATTGAGCACCGAGGTTGGCATCAGATGGCAGATAAAGGTGGTCCAGCAACTTGTGAAGACAGTGAGATCCCTAATACCAACTTGAATTTGAATAGTGGCTGAAAATAAGCTAGTGTTGGCACCACTGATGTAAATGTATTTATATATAAAAGGAGAATACAAATAAAAAGCAAGGGAAAATGCTTCAGCCTCTAACCCCGACTCTAAAGCTAGGTACATACAGAAACATCTATATTAAGTTGTACCATAATAAAATAAAACACTTATTTTAACATTCATATTGTTGTATAATACATCGTCATCTTTCACACTAATAATTTTTTAGTACAGAATTATAATTGCCTAAATCTGAATTTGGTCTATATCACTATGCTCGGGAACTTACGGCCTTTGAAGGTCCAGGATGTCATTGGTCAATATTACTGTGTCTTAAGCTCCTTTCCATTAAGGTTTTTACCTCCTGTTCATTTAGATTGAGCATTGAATATCACTTTTACAGGATTTACTGGTTACTGATGATGCTGCTCGTCATGGTGATGAGGCTGGGGTTGTTCAGTTGGCCAGGGTTGAGAAGAAAGAAAATATCCTGGAAAAATCTATTGGCAAACTAAAAGAAACAGGAACGGTATGATTTAGCCTCCTGGCTTTTCTTTGTTGGAAAGATTATGTTGCTTTTATTTGGTTTATGAATTCATTTGCAACAGTACATTGATTAGATGAAACCAACATCTTCCTACCCCCGATTTTTCTCTGGGGACTGAAAAAAAATTTGTTGGCACAATATGCAGTGTCTCCGATAATATTGACAACGTCCCGTCTTGAAATTTAGAATTAAGTCATCTGTTATGTCTTTGTAAACATCTGAAATCTACTATTGAATAAGCAGGATGTCTGGCAAGGAACACAGCTTCTTGCCATCGATGTTGCTGCTGCCATGGGTTTACTTAGAAGGGCACTGACAGGGGACGAATTGACTGAGAAGGAGAAGAAAACACTTAAAAGAACCTTGACTGACATGGCTTCGGTTGTTCCTATTGGTGTTTTAATGCTTCTTCCAGTGAGTTGAACGCTTTTTATTGTTCTCATTTTCTATTATCAGAAGCATATTTTGTTCACTCGTAATCACAGTCCCATTAAAAGTAGGTTAGGGTTCTAATCATAGTCTAAATATGGGTCTATGTTTTTAGATCCTTTTAACCCCCACTCCATGTTGGCAAATCTAAATTGCAAAAGAAACAAAAGTTGTATAAAGTATTGTTAGAATATTAAGACAAAAACAAGCATATTATAATAAGACATGATTCTCTAGAAAAGCTTAATTTTATTCTTCAGCCTCCATTTCTTAAATAGGTGGCAGAGCATATCTTTTACATTAATATAATATATTCTTCGCAATATATAATTAAGATATTCTTAACGGCTAGTCTATAAAAGATAATAAAATATATTTATCATTAAGATCCCCCCTCAAATTGATGCTGGTAAGTCAACCAGCAACAATTTGCCAACAAGAAACTAATAGCGTTGGCGCCATGAGAACCACCAAGAGAACCACCACCAAGAGAAGAACCACCAAGAGAAGAACCACCAAGAGAAGAACCACCAAGAGAAGAACCACCAAGAGAACCACCAAGAGGGGAACCACCAAGAGGGGAACCACCAACGGGAACCACCAACGGGAACCACCAACGGGAACCACCAACAGGAACCACCAAAAGAGAACCACCAAAAGGAACCCCCAAAAGGAACCTACCAAAGGAAACCATCAAAAGAGAACCACTAAAAGGAACTCACAAAAGAGAACCACCAAAAAGGAACCCACCAAAGGGAACCACCAAAAGAAACCCACAAAAGAAACCACCAAAAGAAAACGCACCAAATTGCACAGCGGAACAAAACTTCTGGGTTGAATCACAAATAGTGTCAAGACAAATTTTATTACCTTACACAACTCTAATCACAAACCTAGCTCTGGATACCATGTTAGAATATTAAGACAAAAACAAGCATATTATAATAAGACATGATTCTCTAGAAAAGCTTAATTTTATTCTTCAGCCTCCATTTCTTAAATAGGTGGCTGAGCATATCTTTTACATTAATATAATATATTCTTCGCAATATATAATTAAGATATTCTTAACGGCTAGTCTATAAAAGATAATAAAATATATTTATCATTAACAAGTATAAATAATTCAAATCATGTTCAATCTCTAAGTTGATGTCTTGTGGTATTACTTTTTGTTACTTTTCCTAGTTGCATATTTTATTAAATGGGGGGCGGCCATAATGCTCACGGCTTCGTTGTTGTGGGTCTATGGAGGATAAGATTTTTATAGCCTTACCCCCTTGGGTGAGATTATTTTGGTCATTATAACCATGATCACTATACATAAGGGCATAACGTATCCATAGAGGCTAAAATTCAATGTCAAGGAGTAACACTACTAAAATTTATTCTATTAGGTGAAAGATTTGATAAATATTCATTAGTTGGATAGTTACGTAAATATTTAAGTTTATTGGTTGAAGAAATAAGGCATGTTGCCTATAAATGACAAGGGAGGCTATAAGAGAAAATACATTGTTATTTGTGAGAGAATTGGAGTTATATTCATGTTTCCTGAGTTTCATTATTTATTACTAGGATCTGGGAATCATCAAATAATATTAAAAAAATTCTTTCTGCCCTCATATTTCAGGACAAATATATCTACTGTTTGTGAATCACTGGTCAATAAAGTGTATTGTTTGCTCCATTTTTTTTCTGGCGAATCTGTCTCTGCCAAACTTGGTGGTCAATTCGTTTTATACCTTTAACTCTTCTTTCTCTTATAAATATTGAACTGGAAGTATAAGATGAAGAACTACTGCATATAGAAAATGTGGTAAATATGGAAGATTTAAAACCTATTTCTCTTTCATATGTGTGACTGGTAAATTATCCTTTTCCAACGTTAGATCTGGCTTGTCCTTTCCTTGGTGTAATGGTCCAGATTAACCTACTAAAGAAGAAATGTTTATTTTGCACAGGTTACTGCCGTTGGGCATGCAGCAATGTTAGCTGCTATTCAGAGATATGTACCAGCTCTAGTATGCACACTACGACTTGCGGCTGCTTTTTTTTTAATCTCCTATTCAGATGTTAATTCTCCAATAATTATCACGCCATAAGGATTTCTATGCCTTCTTTCTTGCAGATTCCATCTACTTATGCACCAGAAAGGTTGGATCTCTTGAGGCAGCTTGAGAAAGTAAAGCAAATGACAGCCGGTGATATGAGCTCAGACGAGGAAGTGGATGAAGATAAATGATCGGAAGCAAGGCCGATTTGTGTATAGCTAGCAAAACTATTCTTTGTGATCTGATGAAAATTGGACTGCTTTGTTATCCTCTTTCTGGAAAATTTTTCTTGACGGCAAAGTTCTCAGATAGGAGTTTGGCATAGAGAAGTTCATTCCACGTGTCTGGCACTCCTGGTAAGCACCAGTGACTACAATCCTGTGGGGCATCAGGTGGAGTTCCTGGTTCCCGAAACTTGGAAGGGTGACCATCTTTCCTCAACTCTGAAAGATATGTGATGTTCAAAAAGTGGGTTTTCCGGCTCTCATATTGCATCTGTTTGACAACACCAGATATAAAAGTGTTATAATATGGTTCAGTTTCAAGTTGTGTAGGGTCATTATCTGGCTCTGTTTGTTTGTCGCACCATCCTCCATCATTCCATGCGCCATCCCTGCAATTTCATTGTATACGAAGGCTTGCATCAGTGCCCATGTAATCCAAACTCCCCCAAATACAAATATTTTAGATCTATTATAACAAATTTCAGAACAATAGTTTTTAAAGCAAAAAAAGGGGTGAATCAGGAAAAAGTTATATAGCCAACTTATCATCTTAAATTTAACTTTCATTTCTCAATTTTATTTCTAAATTTACCCCTGGGTTTGGATGACCATAAGAAATCACTAAAACCCACTGACTGACTAAATTTGGACAATAGTTTTGAACTGTTTGGCCAAAATTAAAATCGTCATGCTACATGAAACGTGTTTTTACCGAAGAACTTATTTTCAACATAAGTTCGACTGCTGAAACTATCAAATTTGACTTACACACATGCATCTCTCTCTTTTTTTGTATGAACAATACTTGGCTATAAACAAATTACATATAACCTGTGTTGCTGGTGAACTTTGTTAGTTTCTGCTTGGAGTTTGACTGCTGCTACAGTCCCAAGTTGCATCTTCCTCCTTTAATATGAACTATACTAGACATGCCCATGTTACTTCTTATTTGCTTTCTTTCCGTCCATCTTAATACATTTGGTTCACATAGGTTTTTAATGTACTTATACTCCGATTGACTGATGTGTGGGAGGTTGTGATAAGCACTCTATACTTTCGAAAACTAAATTTTGTTCAGACGGTAAGGTACATCAGTATACGAAGGCTGTAAAATTTGATAGAAAATTTTCTGTTTGTGTTTCGTATCTAAGATTGTCTTGCAGGGTTTTGATTTGAGTGTCAAACCCAAAAAACCGTGTCAATGCACTTGCCTGAAGTGGACTGGGGAAAAGCTACGAAAGAAGACAAAACTCTTAGGATCTAGATTGTGCAATGCCCATGATTTCCATGTCTGTAAGGATCTCCTAAATGCTTCTTCCACGTTCATCGTCATGTTTACCCTCCCTCCTTCCTGGAAGTAGCGGCGCCTGCAAAATATTAAGGAGCTTGTAAAAGTGTTATTTTCGATTGTAGAATATTTTAATATTTACATTATTTAACTAACATTTGTAAACTCATTTTAAAAAAGTTAAGTACCCTTTCAATTTAAGGAAGCTACCTTTACGACATATAGAATCTGTCTACAAAAAATATTTTTTTCAAAAAGCAAAAAGAAAGCCCTTGTAATATATTTTTTCAGAAAGAAATAAAGTTCCTCGAAATGATTCTAAAGTTCATCACAAATTTGTGAAGACTAATTTAATAAAAGAAATAATTGCGGTTGACCTACGACTTGATAGTTTTGTCTGGGTTCCACCAATGGCCGGAATTGAAAATAAGAACATCTGCTCCTGCCCATTTTTCGGAATACCAGTGCAACTCGTCGAGTCTGATAGTTCTTCTTACAATACTGGTTGAGTTGAGTGGTGGACGACCTATAACACATAAGAAGGGTGTCCTGTAGTATTCTACTGTCATGTTGTATTCTTGAAACCTCATGACCAGATAGCCTTTGTGTTTACTTATGGGACTTCCATGCACTTCATGTATTTTGGACAGGTTAGAAACCCCTTGAGCCAACATGCATAAGAAAGACTCCCACTGGTTTCTTCCCACAGAATCACCCGCAAACACAATTCGTCCATTGCGATTCCTCTTTAGCAAGTCATTCGCATTGAATCTGAGTTTCATCATCATACAAATTAAAAGAAAAGTGCACTAGCAAGTGAATCTTAATTACCCACTTTTTATGCTTCCAACAAAATTTGAATTATTTCATTCAATTTTGAATTAGTGTTACATGTTCAACCATTGTATTTCATAACCCCTTTTGTATCAGTGCATCATTAGTGTCAAGTTTAGATTGTGCTCCTTAATTTAATTCGACAATTATTAACCTCCAAACAAATACGTAGTATTATTCTCAAATGAGACTTAATTCTCTCTTACATTTCTAAAGGGTACAAGTACACCTTCAACTAATGCTATTGATAGATTATTAATGTCAGTACTTAATATGGCACAGACAAAACCCCTAATGAGGATCTCATTGGGTACTTGTGTTTTCTATAAACAGCTTCACATTCTCCCTTTCCCTACCTTCATTAACTATTACCACAAACCCCTTATTCTCTGATAAAAAGATTCACATGATGCCATTATTGCTGGCAGTGCAAGGTTTTATATTATCTCAAAATTGCTAAGACTCTCTAGAAAACTGATAAGGAATAATAACACACACAGCCATGCATGGATGCATGCAGCAAGTAACGCTTAATGTGTATGACACAATGCAATATATATCACGTACCGGGGAATGTCACAGTCATCTGGTTGCCATCTCCATTTACGAAAACTTTCATTTTTGCGTCCGTTTTGGTGGCACCGGAATCCGGGATCAAGAAAGGGACAATTTTCATCGTACAATTGACGTGGGTAGGTTTCATCCCACACCCAGTGGCCTATGGAATAATCGCAGGTTCTGATGAGTGGCGATTTCTGGTGACTGAAATATGATGACGATAAGAAAGCAAAGCGAGAAAGAAACTGTCGATCAAAAGGGTAGACGAAATTGAATAAAAATATTGATGTTAGTGAGAGGATAAGAAAAGAGAGTGCATATGTTGATTCTCTCTTCATTTTCACATCCTATTAAAATTATGTGAGGCTTAAAAAAAATAATGTATGAGTAAATAAGGTGTTTTATTTTGCGAGTTCTTGCTTAGGAGGTTGAAGAAGATCCATAAGAAAGGGAAGCACGAGTGATTTCACCTTTTTAAAAGTCTAGCCCTTTTTTTTCTCTAGTTGGAATTCTCATGATTTTTCATCATATTATTTTTTGTTTCTTAATTATTATTGTTCTTATTCCATCTACAACTTTTGTTTAATTATTCTACTCTAACTAACTGTCCTTAGCTAATTTTTTCCTGATTATCAGATTATTGTTTTGACTAATTAATCCATCTTCTCTTATTATGGCCATGAATAATATTTTTTTATGTTAGAGTGTATTTGAGAATAGAAATAACAAAATCAAAATCTCATAATTTACAGCAAGTTCATCCATGTCCATTTTCTCTATTATACATTATTTCAGCATAGACTCGAGTATGTGAGTATCCTTACAAATCTTTGTTAGTAATACTCTCACAATATTATAAATTTTATAATGAGAATTTAATGATAATAACTATAGAAAATATCATAAATTATTTTCTCAAATTGTATAATCCTCTATAAAATAATTAATATAAATTTTATAAATAATAATTTAAATAAAAAAATATCCCAAATTTTAATAAAGAAAATTAAATTAGCATCTAAAATAGCCCCATCCAATCCAACTTGGCATAGTGGTGAAGTCAAATGTGTTTATTTGTCTGTTTGAATGGCCATTATAAGTGGCTACCAACAACAAACACCACATAAGTGGGGACCTTCCCACTTACACACCCACACATCTTTTTATACAAATTTTTTTTTATAAATATTTTTAAAATAAAAAATTATAAAAAAAAAAAGTAAAACTATTTTTTATAAATAAAAATTAATTTATGAATACATTAAAAAAAATGTATAAATAAACTAATACATAAACTTGGTTTATTGGCCATCTAAGAATAATCACAACTTACACTACTTCTCTTATTTCACCTCATCAAACTGTGTGCTATGTATATTCTACACACCAATAAATAATGTTCCTATCCCATTACTATTTTACATTTTTTATATAATAATGTTTTTGTTCTTCGTCATAAATCAATACAAATTGTAACAATTGTCGTATGCAAATAACAAATCTCTTTTACACTTTTTCTCTTTCTTTTTTTCTTGACTATATATTGTATAATCTGGAGAAAATTGCATCTATATATTATATACACCAAGTATTCTTCTTTTGGTATTTCACACTATTTTCATTAGAAAATTAATTTTGTATATTATATTTGACACACAATATTATATAATTTTTTGTATATAGGATATGTAAACGTAAAAGAAAAGATAATTAAGAATAATTCTGTTATGGTTAATGAAGGAAGCAAATAGATAGTAATGTTATTGTATGATGATTTGTGACAAGACTTGTGACAGAAGTGGGTCCTCAAAGTTTGGTTTACATTATATCCATCTTTTCTTTTCATTTTGGTATGTGCGAGAAGAGTTCGTCGATATTGTGTTGGTTGCTAAATTAATCATTAATCATTATTCATTATTGCTTCTTTCTCCCTTCTATTTTCTCAACCACTTCCATGCTATGCTATGTTGCTTTCTATAACATTACATATTAGGTTTAATACTTTCACTATTACAATCTTCATTCTTCACTATATTAATTTTACATCTTAATAAATTTTATTGAAAAAAATTCTAATATTATATTAAAATATAAATAAATAAAAATTATAATATAGCATGGATAAACTTCTTAGTAGCTGACAGTCTAGTACTCCTATCCATCACAAAAATTAACCTCACACTCGTACCTGAATTTTGGAATTTTTATCCCCACATTGTCAGAGAAAGGGAGAGCACAAACATTTGAACAAGATAACAAAAATATTATCTTCTTTCAATTCAAAAACTGTATATATGAAAACAATAATACTCTTTCCTCACTAACTTTACATTTAGCAAAGTGAGAAAAACCAGAGAATATAGTCATTACATTACATCCAATAATGAATATCATAGTTAAAAGAATATAAGTGAATTATGAAATGTGAGAATAATGTGAGGGATTAGTAGTGAATTATTATGGTAAATAGTGAGAAGAAGGATAATAGTGGTATGTATCTGGTATAGAAGAATGGGAAGAAAAATAATTGAAGTTTGAAAGAAAGAGAGAAATGGGAGGTACCGTGTGGGTTGTCATTAACTTGGAAAGAGAAATGGTGGAAAGGAACCTTCAATCAATCAAGTGTTCTCTCTTCTTTTGTATGCATTATTATGTATGAGTTGAAATTGGTCTCTCAAAGTGGTCCAAAACTGGCTCACCCACTCTGCTAATCAGCCAAAAGCAAAGACTCAGGTTGCCACAAATGCTGCATTGAATCAGCGGTGAGGCTGAGTTGTTTCTGGCAGTTTCCCCCATATGACCCTCATAGTACATCACACAACATGTTTATATCAGAATTTAGAAGCCATGAATCACCGGATAAGTAGATAAGATCAACTCATTTTTCAACGTACCATTAATGCCTTTTACCTTCCCTTCATACAACACTCTATACTACTATTACTCTCTCTCCTTCTTTCACTTTTTCCCACTTTTGCTCAAACATTTCACCCCACTTATTCATCTTGTTAACGTTGTTCCTCTTTCCTCTCATTATAATTTTCTTCACTCTCTTCTTTCTAGTTTGCAGAAGCTTACAACATTGCCAAATGACAATCCCATATAAAACAGATTTGGCAGCAATGTAGTGGGGTTGGGGGCTCCACCCCCAGTTGTTGACGTGCTTCTATTCAGCTTTTACATCCACACTTGACTTTCATCCACATGTTTCAATGCTCATGGCAGATTAAGATAACCTACACAACACCCTTCTTACTTTCACCATCACCATCTCCATCATCCACACAAAACTTGTGTTTAGTGAGATCAATTTCTAGCACCACTCATTCCCCCCCATTACGTTAAATTTATATAGAAACAAAGAAAGAATACTTTTCAACACAATCAAATTGCCATAACATTTCTCTTCTTCAATTCTTAAGGCTTTTGTAGCAGCAACAACTCATCTTTTAACATATCCAAGCAATACCATTTAAATATATATTTAACAGTTTTGAAAGTAAAAATCATATGATAAAAAGTAGATATTGTGTGATATGTGAAGTTGGAATTATTGGTGAAAATGAGGAATGAGATTGAGCACATGTATGGATAGGAGGTGATGTATAGCAGAAAAAGAGTGAAAGAAGAAGCATGTGTTTGAGTTGCTACGTCCAATTATGAACCATCCACTCAAATCAACTCAACTGAAGAACCCCACCCACCAACGCCAAATATCAGCACACCATCACTCCAACCATACCTTCCACAGAAACACATTAATTACCATCAACCCTCATAAAAAATTAAATAAAAGAAAAATCTTCAGGGAGAATCTCAACAGTGCCAAATAGATTCCCCATTTCTCATTTCTCATTTTTCCTTCCATCACTTCAATTCTCCATTTGGTGGCACTTGCCTGACGCCACACACTTCCCTGAATGGGTCCTACGCTACCTCCCCATGCCTTACTCTCTGTCTCTCTGACTCTGTCTCTGTCTCTTTTTTTCCCACTGCCACAACTTACTTACCCTCCTTTGCACTTACTTTACACTCTATGGTGTGAAAGTTTGGTATGAAAATCGGGGATTTCATTTGTTTCCTCACCCTGTCTAGTGAAAAGTTTTGTTAGAGTTGTTTGTGATGATGATAATGATGATGGTTTTATTTATTTAGTTTGGAATTTGTTTAGTGTGTGCAGGTAAGGACTGACTGACATAGTGGCCTTAATTGGGTCAATTCATGGATGTCACATCGAGCTATCTTTTTCCTGGGCGATTTCTCATCTGGTTGACATCCTGTTGCAATCACACACATCCACACATATTCTATTAATTACCTCCTCCTACTTTGCTTTTCCACATTAAGCTTCCTCTCCTCACTCTCTATCATCACTTTCTCTGTCCATCCTTCATCATTCATCATCTTCTCTCTCTTTCTTAGTTACTATTATATTAACCAATTAATGCTTTTGCTTCTGCACCAATCTGCCTCTAAAGGGTTTTGCCTCTAAAGGATCAATCTTGGTTTTTCAATCACCTCACCAGCTTCCACAACCATGTTATGTATAATAATTATGATCATGTTATGCATAGAAAGTAATTATCATGATATTTAAAACAAAAATTATTCAAATTTTTTGAAAAATTATAAATTAATTATAAATAAAATAAGACCGAACTATAATATATAAATAAGATATAAGTAAAATGTAAATTTTACGTGTTGAATCAATTTTGAATATGAGTTAGCTTTATAATCATATTTTACCATCTGAAAAAATTTAGACTTTTAATAAAATTATTATATTATATAAAAAAAATAAGAGATTTATTTTTTATTGGTATATTATAATGGAGTTTTATTTTTTGGTAATATAAAATTTTCTTTTAACATTCTTTCTTTTTTTAAAAAAATTCTAATTAATATAGTTAACTCCAATTTGATAATAATTATTAAATATGTTCTTCAAGAATATAATTTTGATATGGAGAGAGGTATATATATATAGCTCATTTGGTTTTGCATTTTTACTTATAAAATAAAATATGGGCTATATACTTGTTACACGTTATCAGTATAAATCTTTTTGTTCTTCATAAGCTAACAATTTTCTTTAATTATGACATATACGATAATTTTGTTCCAAATACAATCAAACATTAAATATAAATATCTTTTTTAAAGAAAAATTGAAACTTGATTTATTTCTTTGCAAAATAGTAGTCTATTATGTTATTTTTGGTCCGTTGATTTAATAAAAATTGTAATATTATTACCTTATCTTATTAATTTTTTTTTCTTGAACATATTTACGTTGTATCCCGAAATTATAACAAAGGAATAATTTATACTCGGTCAGACATTATTTTAACATTAAAAAATGAATTCCTATAATATCATATTCGATCCTTGTGTTGTGTACTAGGATAAGTCTTATCATCATTGAGTCAAAAGGCTTAGTGTTATCTTATTAATATGATGAAGGTAAAATAACTTTTTTTATTTAAAAAAAAATTATTTTGTGTAAAATAAATTACACCAACCATCTATATCAATTAAAATACTAAAACAATTAGAGAAAACAATGTATGTATTTTGTTTTTTTAAGGAAAAGAAATGTATGTAATTGAGGAGTGGCATCATGCAATGTTTTGATTCTGAAAAGATGTAAAACACTTGAGAGAGTGATCTAAAGTGGAAGTAATTATATTAGGTTTCCCAAAATTGAAAGGTTTCAAACCTAGATAGTTGACTACGATATGCAACAAACCTGTTGAATTTGTTTGGGGAAATTTTTAGATCGATTTAAAAATAGTTGGAAAAGGAAGTACCTTTTTTTGGAGGGGATTCATTATGGCTAATGATGATGCTTAATCACAACGCCTTAGAAGGCCCACAACACAAACACACAAGTTTTTGTTACCAAAAAACACTAGGTTTAGGAACCAAACAGGAATTTACTTGATCTTCTTACGTGAAATTTGTTAAAACAATATATTAAAAATTAACCCCAAAAGTAAAGTATTTTAAAATTTGAAACTTAATAACCAATTGGTTCCACTATATCTGACTAGTTATCGATCAGACTTATCTTGTTACTTAAAAGAACTGGACATGTTGGTATAAACATTGAGTTCTGCATAAATAACATACACTAATATCTTTAACAAAAATATATATAATTATCAATAAATAATTTTATCAGCATGAAAAAAAGTGTGCCATCGGTAATTAATATAAAAAAACATAACTAAATAATATACTGAGAAGGTCATAAATGTCTTGGTCGTGTTGAATTCAGACTAATGATAAGAAATGAACAAAATTCATCTTGAGATAAAACTAGCTACTTGTCTATATACATAGGATTAAAATATACTAGAAAAATCAGATTTTTTCTGAGAAAAGGCAGATTACTGAAAACACGATGAGTTGGGCAGTGTTTGAATGCAGAATGAAGGATGTTGGTATGCATAAAATGAAGAGGGAAAAGTGCAGAAGAAAAGTGTGTTGTGTGATGTGTGATGATGAGTGAGGTTGAAATTAGAGATGAAGAAGAAGTAAAGAAAGATTATGCAGAAGAAGTGAGGGAGAGAGTAATGAGGAGGAGGAAGAAAAGTTGATATTAATTAATGGAAATGGATACATATAAAGAGAGAGAGTGATATATGTTACAGTTGAGGGAGGAGGAAAAGAATGGAGGTAGGTGGCTAGTAGTAGTAAGGTTGGTGGTGGTGATGAAGGTAGAAATGGGTGGAGGGGGTGTTGTAGGAGGAGAATTGTGGTGTGGAGGGTCCAGAATCAGAATGATGATGTTCAGGTTCGCATTCCATGTTGACCCCAAACAGCCTAAGTACTCTTGAACTAGAACTCCCACTCTGACTCTTTCCCACTCTTCTCGTCCTTTCTTTCTGTCCTTCGGATTGGGACCCTCTCCCTGTAACCCCTGTAACATTACAACACCTCCTTCTCTCAATGCCTCAATCAAACTAACATTATTTCATTTCATTTCAATTCAACCACACAAAATGCATTCAACACACAAATCACATTAATCAATCACATAAAGTTGAACTATAATATATACAATTAAAGTGTAATTGTAATCTCAATTTTAATTAACGTGTAATTTCTCAACAAAAATCAATCCAATTCCGATTACATACATGAACCAGATTATTAAACGCCACCGCCTAGTTTTCTGAACCAAAAAATTGATTCAGCGCGTGTGCTTCACGTGCCTTTCACCGTTCTAAACAAATTATTTGCCTCCTCGCAAATCCCGATATAAAACCACATTTCTCCCAATTAATTGGAAGGTAAACTTCACGCACTTCCACAAGAATGTAATTATTTCACCTTCTTGTCCTTTTTATCAAAAAATAATTCTACAAGTACTTCTTTGTTTATTTTACATTCAAAAAATAAAAATCCAATATTATTTGTGAAAGGATAAATTAAAAATGCAAGGACTTGTACTATTATGTTACTTTTTCTTTTTCATTTTGTTTCATGTTTGAGTGTAAAAAGTTTTATTGTCTTCACATTATTATCAAGTGTTTTTTTTTATTATATTTATCAAAATATAGGTCAAAGAAAAATAAAAAGAAAAATGTGTTAGAAAATAAGATAATATTTTTTTTTAATGTAAATATGATTTCTTAGGTTAAAAAGTATTAAAATTAACCCTCATTCAAAGAAGGTGAAAGTGAAGAAAGTAGAATGATAATTTGGTAGGAGAATGTGAATGTGAATGCAAGGAATGAAATGAATGAAAAGGATAAAATATTTATTTGTGTTGAAGAGATAGAGCAGCGACCTGCATGAAGATAGTCATGTTGGTATGGCAAACGCTGTTGATGATGATGCGTAGGATAAGGATGCGCAGAATAGAACCCTCTGGTCCACCCCACACCACCAGAACTAGCAGAACCCTCATTCTTACTATTCCCATCGCCGCTCTTCGCGTTCCCCACCGCCCTGCCGCTAAGCTGCGCCGTCGGGGTGTCGCCGTTTCGCCGGCGCCTCCATCCGATGAAGAGGCGGTGGGCGTCGGCGCGGTGGCGCTCGAACAAAACGACGTCGCCGGCGTCGAGGCGCTTGTCCTTCACGTAGCGGCTCCACCCCTTGGTGAGGACGTAGCTCTGGCTGCTGTTCCAGTAGGAGTAGCGGAACCGCCAGCACTTCCCGGACTCGTCCTCGAAGCTCAGTAGGAGCCCCTTGCACTCGGCCGAGTCACCGCCAGCGCTGAGCGGGAAGTACTTCTCGGCGTGCTGCTTCGGGATTACGAGGCGGTTGAGCTTCCCCACGTCGCTGGGAGTTAGAGGCTTCTCGAACATGGGTTCCTTCTCGTCTTCGGTTTCTTGTTGCTGTGTTGTGGTTGTAGTTTCGTCGTCTTCTTCTTCTTCTTCGTCTTCTTCCACGTCGTCGTTTTGGTGGTTGAGGTTGAGACGCAGAGGGTCTGCAGAGGGCCAGGAAGTGGAGGAGGGGTTTGGGGTTGGTTCCATTAAAATGGGTTGTTGTTGTTGTTGTGGCCACCAGAGTGTTGTTTCGGGAAGGTCCATGGAGTAGTGGTTTATCGACATTTTCTACGTTGTTTTCTTGTGGAGAGAGATAAAAGATTGAAATTTTGAGGATTTTGTGAGGAATGAGAGAAAGGAAGAAGTGAAAGGAAGAAGAGAAAGAGAGAAAAAGGAAGGGTTTTGAAAGAGGCGTGATGATTATGGTTTGATGTGGGAACTGTGGGAACTATGGCAACTATTTGATGGAGCTAGCTTCGCAAGATATGACAAAGAGAGAGAAAGCAAAATCTCTAAATTTATCTCCCACCATTTTACTTTTCTTTTCATTTTTCTTTTTGAATTAAACATCTATAATAATTGAGACAAAATATTCTTTTTCAAGAAAGACAAGTTTTTGTTTGGTTTTTCTTTCTAATTCAAAACACCAAAAACTTGTGCTTTTTCTTGTTGAGAAATTAAATTAGTCTTTTCACTCCATTGAAAACAATCATAGTTTACCCCAAAAGACTAGGTTGAAGTTTTTAAGGACAGTTTAATTTGAAAAACTAGACATGCCCTCTCAAATTTTTTAAATGTATAGTTTTTGTTGAATTACTCTTTATATTTTAATAAAACTTAGAAATACCCCACCATACACGTAATATTTATTGGTCTGAGTTACGTGCGAAGTGCGTTACTATATAGAAAAAGTACATCACATACTGTTTTTTTTATTCAGGAAGTACATTACAATATCCCGACGAAGGATCGACAATGATAACTTGATTTTTTGTTAAATAATTAATATTCCAGATAACTATTTATATGTGATATTTTGTTTTCTATCTTCAAAGTTTGGTAGTAAAATTGGAATCGGTGCTCGTGGTGCTTCTCTATCTAATTATGATTAGTGAAATATTAGTAATGATGGTTGAATAAGATGAGAAAAAGGTATATGCAGAGGTGTGTAAGTTCTACTGCTACGTGAGACATACTGAGATTATTATAAAAATGAATTATTGCTGAATTGGGGCGAACATTTATGTCTATGAATGCTGAGAAAGAAAGAGAGATTGTAGAAGTGAGTAATTTCGTTGAATTAGGGACATCCCATGTTACTGAATTGGCAAACAAATGAAGCATAAAAAAAGATGGGTCCCTTCCTCTTCTTCATTCCCAGACTAAGTAATCATCATAATCTCAATATGCTCCCTCACTCTCTCATGTTCCTTTTTTTCTCAATCCCATGCCGGCCTAGTTTCCACCTATTCATCTTCACTCATTTAATTATTTCCACACCGAATTCCATTTTCCATTCTGCCTCAGTTTTGTTAAACAGTCTTTGACTTTATTTGATTATCAGTTCATGACAGACGTGAAAGTATTCATTAAAAAAGTAATAATAACCATAATAAAGAGTTTTTCTTTATTAAAATCGTCTTAAAGGGTCATTGAAAATATGGAAATTTTCCCTTAAAAGCTTTCCATTTTAGATTTCTTAATTAGAACAGTTCTGATGAAGTTTTCTAGAGCTATTTTAAGCAACTCAGAAGAATAATATCAGAGTGGAGTGGTGTATATAAATGAATTACTGTTTATCCAAATAGTTACATTACAACCTTGGTTGTTTAACTAAACTGAAAATTAAGAATTCAAGTTACATATTCTACCTTTTGAACAGAACTTAGCAGACAAAAGAGACCCATTAAAGAGAGATAAAAAGTCATTGAATTCTGGTTTTGGAGATGCTCTTGATGCTTTAAATATAATTGTTAGAATTGTCTTTTGCTAATGTAACTCGCCTTTTTAATGCAGTAACTTTTTTCTTTCTTTGACCAATCAAAGAACCTCATGATTTGAACCTTTTTGGTTAAGATGAAAATGTAAAACCGTCCACATGTTATAATAGGTAAAAAAGGTTAAAAAAAGGCAGCATTTTAAAATGAATGTCCAATGACTTCATCTTTCGTGCTTGAGATGGATCAAAGGGTGGCCGTTGATGATTCTGAGAGAAAGAAAAAAAAAAAACTGAGAGTGAAGAGAGTAGTGGTCCATGTCCTCTCTCTGGTTTTTGTATCCTTATGAAGGGCATGTGTGTTAGCAGATATAGGTGTAATTGATTGAGGTATCTCCAAAATGTGGTATATATTATTATGTTGAGATGAGAAAGAATAGTATTAATGTCACGTGGAAGAGTGCATTATTTGTGTTTGGCCACTCCTAGTTTTGAATGATAGGAAATAATGAAAATGAGTTTTGAGGGAAAAGAAGCAGAAAAAGAATCAGGATTGGAGAGTAAAATATCCTCTGATACCTTGCGTTCCCAATAAACGAAGATGGGATAAGATTTGTCCAATAAGAGAAGACAGAAAAAGCCTCTTTGTGTAGCGGTGTTTGAATCCCCTCCTCACACTTGAATCTCTCTCTCACACCAACACACTCTATTTGTTTACTAATCCGGTCCCTTGGCTGTCTACCCCATGCACCCTTCCATTAAAATATACTTCTATTCCATCATATTTATTGGCTTCTTTAGTTAGATTGCGTCTTTTCCATGACTTCAAGACAAAACTCACCTCAATTTCCAGGTAGATTCAGACACCCTTTTCTGCTCTACCAAAGGTTGAACTGTGTGTTGTTTTAGTTTAAGTACATCTTAGAGTCACGCCCATAATTATAGACCCTCCTTTGGCCTTTTCTTATATCTTTTTTTCATTATTAATTCTCTAATACAAACAACCATCATTGTGTCATCTTACTCCAGGTATATATATATATATATATATGCTTAAATATTCTCCATCATTATGTCATTTGTATCATACCCCTTTGGATCGGACGGTTCAGACCACAAGAACAAAACTGGTATAGCAAAAAACACAGACACATGGAGTGCAATTAATTCCCAGAAGCTGGAAAACTTGAAAATTGCACTTGCAGGCTCTGCAAATGATGAGATCGACTCGCTTACATGTAAATGCCGAAACCTGAAATTTTATTTTAGTGGAGCAAAGATGTTGCTTGGCCTAGTGCAGGAATCCTTAAATATGAAGGAAGACACAGGGTGGGGTGGGTGAGAAATCTGCATGCCATGTTGCTGTTTATTTGAGGGAAGAGATGGAGAAGAAGACAAAGGAAATTAGATATTTAAGGAAACTAGGGTAGGCAAACCAAAGAGAGGGGGTAACCATGTAATATACACATAATAATTCATATATACATACACACAATGTGAAGACAGAATCACAAATTTAATATTTTCCATTTCTGGGGTTTCCTCTTTCCCCAAGTAAAATCCCACACCAACTTGGTTTTGCAAGATCTATCCTACTACCCTTTGAGAATTGTGTTCATGGCTATGCTCCATCTCTTCCTTTTAGAAATAATATGCATGAGGACACTCCCCTATATAAATAAATCATTAATTTATCCTTTTCTCTCTATATCTAATACAAAGAATCTCATATGAATTATTAAAAAAAACACAAATCTTATATAAAAATAAATAAATTTTACTTTAAAGAAATTAAATTGAAAGATTTATTAAAAAATAGTTATTTAATTTGACTAATAAAAAAATGGCTATATATACTCTTAAGACAACTTATACATATTTTCTACTATATTCATCTTTTTGGAATTATTAATATTTGCTTAAAGAATTCAAGGTGAAGCTACTTCCATCAATAACATATTAGTTTTTTTGATAAAATTTTATAATTGAATAAAATGCATTAAAAGGTCAAAGTTATAGGTTAAGCTTATTATATAAGAAGTGAAACTCACAATTTTGTAAAATATAATAAACATCAATATATAAATAAATAAGGACAAAATTTACTGTTTTACAATCATATTTAAAGTTTCACAATGATAATAGGTAATGCATTTGTAAATTGTTAAAATAAAATTTCAAACTTGATTAGAAAGCAAAACACCAACATTATTTATGATATTATATGTAAGTTTTATCCTAAATTTAAAAAATGTGTATTGAAAAGTCAGTTAATAAAAAAGAAAAATTAATTTGGAGGAACATGGTTTTGTCTGGAGATGCATGATTGGTTTAACTATATATTGTCTTTTGTATGAGATCAGAGAGACCGTTCCAGATTGTAATTTGCAATAGTTCATTGTAATGTTGATGTATTCCAAGAACAACTTGTTAACAAAAGGCCAAGAACGATGTACGCAATCTATTATCTTTGATACGCATCCTGCACCTGAGTTTGTGGCACAACGAGACTAATAAACAACAACAGCTACGTACTCAATTAATATATATCTATACACTTGGAAGAAAATTATTAATCATTTAACAGAAGAAACCTAAAGTTGAGTTCATTCTTTGACAAGTCTTAATGGACACACCATGCATATGCCATTAGAAACTGAGATTAATTTAACAGATAATTCTGAACTGTAGAATATAGAAAAAGCATCTGGAGCAGGCAAAAGGGTATTAGTTGGAGTCGATCTCACTTATAGAAATGATTAATATTAATGATTATAAATATAGTAACATGTTTGCATTGCATTGCATTGCATGTGGTCCTTTCCAAGTTAAAAAGAGTACAATGATCAAAGATGGTAGCACCAGTTTGTTTATACGTATGTGACCCTAAACCTGCAACAAAAGCAGATTGAAAGGTATAGTCCAAAGCCAACCAAATGTGAAACTAGAGATTAAAGTTGATGCCAAATTTCAATAAAACATGGCTCACGCAATTCCAATTTGGTGTATTTGTTCCTTCAAGATAATTAATCAGTGGGGACCATAGTCCTTAAGTGTATACATACTTGAGCCATACTTGTTGTCGTTGTTCATGGACCATTAACTTTGGTAAAAGTGCACAAATGCAAAGTGGACGATATGTTAGACTTTCATTACATGGGTAGGGACTCAAGTGGTACTAACCTTTCCATTGTCTTTGGACATTAATGATCAATCTTATCAACATGATTAGTTCCAGGAGGGTCGGGTTTAACTAGCCAACTAGATAGGTTGATTTTGATTCATTGGAAGACCATGAGGAAAGTGGGGGTGAACATAAACAATGGACCAATTAATCAAATACAGTCCAAGTATTCTGCAATTTGACCAATACCCACGAGTGAAAGCATTATATATAAAGTTAGAATGCATTTTGGCACGCCAAATGTCAGAGCAATCAACACTCAAAGACTTGAGGAAAGAGATGATTAAAGGCTCCATCATTAATTAATTACCCAGATGCATTAAAAAGTTTCAACCAAGGAATTGTATATGCTTATAGTTTATCTATTTGTGGCAATGAGTGGCTCAATTTCCTGTTAAAATCCCTTGTCGATCATGAAATGGATGTTTGATTAGGACATATACCCATGATTTTGGCTTATGAAAAGTATCACTAATCATGAGTTAACATAATTCTTTTCTAGGCATGCAAGTCTAATTTTTTTCTTCTTTTATCCACCATTTTATATTTTATCTGTCGGCAAGAGACTACCCTGCAACACCCTTTTCTTTCTTTTTTTCTTCCTGCTAATAATAATTCATTCTTCTGTACATGATATATATATATATATATATATATATATATAGAGAGAGAGAGAGAGAGAGATTATAATAGGAAATACTATACACTAATTTAAGTCTAAAGAGTCAAAATGATAACAAAATTACTTCTTGTTTTTCTAAAACACTATTAATTAATTAAGGTGTGAATAGTTGGTTCAAGTCATTCATGTCCCATTTTTTAATAAGATGTGGATATATAGTTTTTATTTGTTTTCTTACTGTTTTTAACAAATTTGTTAGGATTTGAACCCTAAAACTTGAAACCCTAAATGATGCTAATGTAACTTATAAATGCACTAGATGTGGAGTATAAATCAAATGAAATCAAGATTTTGAGATGGTTACATTTCTTAATGTCAATGGTAGGCATGATTCCACTGAGAAAGAGGGAGAAAAGGCTTTAATGTTAGGAAAGAGGGGGGAATAGTGTTATGTGTGACCAAAATATGAAAAGCTTGATGAAGTTACATCAAGTTGAACTAATTAAATATTCACGACAGTATAAGACCTAGGCCATATTAATTTAAACTTTCATTTTTTTAAGGAAACTGTTATAGCTTGTGAATTTTATGTTATGTTTAATATATTATATACCAAATGGGAACACAAATGAAAGCAACACAATAAAATATATTAATAAAATAAGAAAGTGAGAGAACACAAGTTTTATAATGGAATTATCACCATATAAAATTATTATATATATCTATATGTTGTTTCACTTAAACATTTTGTTAAAATTCAAGAAATAAATTATTAATTAGTATCACATGTTATTAGAATCAAAAGGTAGCTACTCATTTTACATCAACTAAAAAAAATTAATCTTAAAAAATATTAAAAGAATGCGTACATATATACATATATCGGATAGGTATTGATTGTTCTCATAATTATTTAAAACCTTTCTATCTAAGGTTATTTTTGTCTCGACCAACCTTTGTACCTAATATGTGAGCTTATTTCAGTTACAGTAACAGAATTTCAACAATATCATGAATTTTGTTTAAAGGATAGGTTAGTTATCATTGTCCCAAATAATTAATTATTTTTATCATATTATAAATAGTAAATTAAAAATCAGATAAAGTATCTATTTATCTATTATTCAATCATATTTTATTCTGTTTATACTCCGTACTAACTTAATATCATAGTGTAATCATAAATACCCTTATTATTTAGTCCTATTCAGTAAAAAATTCATAAGACTTGAAACTTATAAAACATTTAGAAGAATACCTGATTCTTGTAAATATAATATACATGAATCTTTTATTAAAAAAATATTTTTCATTTCTTAACCAATGTTATAAGGATAATGATTAGCAAAGTTATTACAAAAAGAAAGGAGTGTGAATAAATGAAAAGATGAATGCAATTTGTTTAAGAAAAAAGATAGTTAAAGTTGAATAAAGAATATATGAAGAATAAGCACAGAGCACACCAGATCTGGGCTCCCTATATTTGAAGCTAGAAAGTAGGCTACTCTTCAATCCAAACAAGTGAATATCTGGCATGATGGAGTCACTGGTCCAAACACCTAATGCAAGCAAACACTAACCACAAACCCTAGACCTATACCTATACCAACAAACCAACATACATAAAAACATAATATATTCAAACTTAAATAAGAAACTCAAAGAAAAATACAGAATAACTATTCCCCATGGAATATATGTGTATGTGTTTCAGAAACAGCTAGATTCTGGGCAACCTCTAATAGATAAAGGATGTAAAACTCCATAATATAATATTATTATCTATATGATATCATGCAAATGAAACAAATTGTGACACGGAACAACAACCTATAAATCATTCATTCTGTTTATTTTCATAATAATTATATATATATATATGGTGAGAGTTAAAAGTGAATTAGAATATTTGAATAAAAATAAAAAGGTTGAATAATATATAAGATATATATGTGATTGCCGATTCAAAAGAAAAATATAAGTAAGAAAGATACAGAAATTTTTAATTTTAAAATTTTGGTCGATAAAAATAGGAAGGTTGAATAGCATATAAATGAGAAAGATACAGAAATTCTTAATTTTAAAGTTTTGATTAAGAAGTAAAATCATATTTTTTATATAATTGTTGGTATATTTTTATTGGCGAAAATCTCTCAGTGTTTATCCGCTCATGAATACCTAATGTGGTATTAAAGCTTAGTGAATTCTTGTATCGAAAATTTTCTTGATCTTGACATGAGTTTTACGTAAACGTGTCCCGTTAAAAGATGATGGTATTAGACTTGATTTAATTTGCCTCAAGCAAAATAGGTGAGAGATCCTAGATCACCTATTAATAGACCTATTAATAGATTATGATCTCTTTTACATTAGTTTAAAAATTTTTGGATATTAACAAAATTGTTTAACTTAGATTTAAAAATTAAAATTCTTATATGTACTTATATATTTAAAAGAAATTATAAACTAAAATTAGTTTATCTATAAATTAATACATGAAATATATAAATTAATTTAAGTGGGGGTTTAAAGTTGAAAAATGAATAAATACTGTGGGTGGCGAAACAGCTTATATATAGAATAGAAGGGCCATGTGCCCTCGTGTCGTAAATAAATAAGGACAAAATTAGGCGCCGTATTTTAATCTTGTTGTTATTTCTTAATTCAAATTCCAATTTTATTTAATAATCACTTGGATATTAAATTAATATAAAACATCATTTAGAAAATTGTATATATGGATAAAATAGAAGAAAATAAAATAATAAAGCGATTAAAATAATGATAAAAAATGGATCTGAATTTTGTGAAATAAAAAAGGATTTGGGTGAATGAAATGCGTACAGAGAAGGCATGCGGGGATCGTAAAAGGGGCCCACAAAATCAATGCGTATGGTTTAATGGACGGGGGCCCACTGGATGAGAAGCCCAAAGTGGTACTATTTTAACCTCCTCTCTTGGTTTGTTCCTCTTTGTCAATGGGTGTTTCTGAATTATCATCTCTTTTGATGGCGCAACAAAAGGGTTGCAGAGAATGGTGATTGAATCGGGTAAACAGCACGTGGCATGTGATTACTCTGCCTTTCTACTGTAATAGGATCATAGGCCCGAATCTAGCCTCTAGATGTGGGACCATCCCATGTAATCAAGGCCCAATAGCATGCTCCACCGGGCCCAACCGTCAAATTCTTTACCAACTACTATTCAATAGAAAGAAAATGAGAGAGTGATGCATGAAGGGTGTTGCTTCTAACTTTCTAACCAAAAACATAAATTTTGACTTGCCTTTTTAAGAAAGGGTTTTGCATGCGCATCTTACAATGAATCCTCCATTCACCAAAACAAAACAACAAATAGGGTTATGTTCTTCTGCAATAATGTATTCTCCTCTCCATTATTTCCCTTTCTCTGAACAAAGTGAGTTCTGGTACATTCATGGGTATATGCATTATGCAAAGTTTCTGCTAGAAAAGTAGAAAATAATTCATGTCTATGCAAAAAAGAGAGTTTTTTTATTAGCAAACTCCATGTGAAGCTTGTGCCAACAAGGACATTGTTTGGTGAGTGCTAAAGAGACATCATCAAACCATTAAGAACTAATCTTTCATTATATTACAAGTCTTGTTACTGATTCTTGGAAAATCCTACATATTAAAATTAGGATCGAACTATGATATATAAGTGAGGTATAAATCTTTTTGAGCCAATTTTGGGGTGAGTTAGGTCCATAATCACTTTTTACATGGTATCAGAACCTGGTTAACAAGATTGTTGGACCTAAATTCAGCCACTTGTTAATATACTCAATCTTGATTGGCAGGTTGTTGGGCCTAAATTGGGTCACTTATTAATAGATTATGATCCCTTTCTACATGGTTTGAGGAGCCCTAGATTCGGCCACTTGTTAATATACTGAACCTTGATTGGCAGGTTGTTGGCCACTTGTTAATAAATTATGATCTACTTCTGTATGGTTTGAGCAGCCCTGATTGTTAACAAAGTTGTTAATAGGTCATTATGTAGAGCCTTGATTGTTGGCAGGTTGTTGGACCTAAATTGGCTCATCTATTAACGGGTCATGTTTGAGTTGAAAATGACTCCTCGACGTGATGTGAGGGTGTTGGAAAATCTCCTATTGACTAAAAATGACTAAAAATAAGCTCGAACTATGATATATAAGTGAGGTGTAAATTTTACTTTCTAAATCAGTTTTAGAGGTAAGTTAAATTCATAATAATTTTCTACGTTAATTAAAATGTAATTTTAAGAATGAAATTTATATGTAGATATTATGAGAAGGAGAAAGTTAATTATGAGTTATGTGGGTATAAGAATTTGGAGAGTGGAGAAGAAGGAGAAGTCATAATCATGGCCTAATTTTTGAATGGAGTCAATTGGTTGAAGACTCAGAAAGAATATCATATCCCATCAGTTTCTACTATTTCTACTATTTCTACTGTGCCTATGTCTCTCTGTCATCACATCCATTCAAGTTTTTGCCACTGAAGAAAAATGTTTATTGTTATTATCATGTTGACTCTTTCAACATATTTCTAAAATGTTTCTAGTTTTTTCTTTTGATCTTCTTCATATGATTCATCAATAGTTCATTAGTTGTGCATATATAAAAGCTGAGTAGCTTTTTCATCTTGTGCTGGATTGAATATGACTAGTAATATAAAAACATGATAAAGATTAGAAAGTGGCATTCATTGAATGCTGAGAGAAACTCAGAATCTACGACATTAGTCAAAAAGGTTTATCTTCTGCTGATACTTCTGCATGTGATGCTTTTGTTTTTACATTTTTATTTTATTTTTCTCTGTTTAGAGAGTTGATAAGAGATGGAAATGTGTGTCGAGTAGAGAAACATCTTCATCATTTGTTACATAATTTTATGATTTTTTTTTGTATCTGGTTTATTTAATTTGTCAACTAACTTGTTTTTGTTTTGTTTTTTTGTCTGGGGTTAAAGACACATCACCACAGAGAGAATAGGCAATTGTAGATAATAAATTATTGTTAGAAGGAAACTTAAAATTTTATTTATTAAAATTTAATAAGTTTTAATAGACATGTTTAATCAGGATTAAATTGGTGTTAGATTTTGTGGTTGACAGCATTATAACTGTTTTGTAGATTTAAGATTTTCATAGTAAAAATTGATTTTTGTGCTGCTATTGTAAAATTAAACATATATTTTATTTAAGATATAATGACTTATTTTATCTTAATTTTTTAATTTAAATTTAGAGTATATTTTTAAAGTGAGTCAATGTATTTTCTTTTACCAACATTATTAAATTATCTAATTAAAAATGTAAGGTGACACCATTATATTGATATGATCCTATATTTATATCAAATGATGTATTAATATATTAATAGTATTATATAGTATTCTTGCGTCAACAAAAATAAATTAATCCTCATAAAACAAAATTAACAGTGAAAATAATAATAATGGAATAAAATTGAAAATAATAATAAATAATAAGGCGATTTAAATAATTTAATTTGATATTTTTATTAAGAAATTAAATGCATATAAAATAAATGGTAACATATCACGAACCTCACTCAAATAATTGAGTTAACTCTCTTTATATTTAAATTTTAAGTTTAAAATCATATATATATATATATATAGAGAGAGAGGCAGCATTTAGTTTTCATTTTAAAAGAAATAGACTTCAATGAATTAAAAGAATAATAAATAGAGATACATACAGTATAGATGAGATTTATGGAAGATTACACTATTAATTATATCAAAATTAATAATATAATATTTAATTCATCTTATAAAATTAATTTAAAAAAATAATTTAATATATAAATAATTAAAGAAATAAAATTTTAAAAATAATTATAATTTTTATTAATATTATACAAATTCATACATTTATTTTATATATATATATATATATATGAAAGATATACAAATTAGATATAATATTTAACTTATTTTATAAAATTAATTTAAAAGAAAAAATTTATATTTTATTTATAAATTATAATTTTATTCTGAGATTAATTAAGCTAAGATCTCTAATAATTTTTTATAAATCCATCCAGCTTTAAAATCATAGTAAACGCAAAATTTATCATTTGAAAAAGTTACTTTTCAATTTCAATAACATATACAATCAATTAACAAATTTATTTATTATTAATTATTTATTAAATTAAAATAATTATCACATAAAGATACCTGTATTTTGTAACGATATAACAAATTAGAGCAAATCGATCCAAAATAAAGTAATTCTAAAACTTAAATTTGATTTAAATATTTTTTATAAATTATTGAATATTTTTTCTAATAATAATTTTTTCCTACGAGCGTTATCTAAATAATTTTACTTCAATGTTCAAAGTTTTATCTAAATTACTTTTAAGATTAATATATATATATTAGAAACCAAAACAGATATATTTTTAGATACCAAAATCATGTTTAAGCTTTCAAATTTTAAGGGAACATTTATTTTGAGTATTTTCAATTTTTTGTTTTAAATAAAATAGAAAATAAAACTAAAAATATATTTGATTGAAAACTGGAAAACATTTTCTTTTGAATTTTTTTTTTAATACATCAAAATTAAAAAAAAAAATTGTCTTTTTTTTTATTATGAGTAATCATTAGAAGATAATAGTTTGGACGAGTACAAAAAAGAAGGAATAATGATAAGTGAAGTAAAAATTATGAAAATAAGAAGTAAAACTAAATAAAATTTCTAATCTTTGAAACAATATTTTCGGATAATAAATACTAAAAATAATAAATATAATTTTTTTTCAAACTAAACATCTCTTAAGTCTTTCAATAAAATGTTATTAGTTTTTATAAAATAAAAAAGTCAGACAATGACAAAAATGTCACATGTATGGACTAAAGTATTTAATATATATATATATATATATATCTTTTATCTAAAATAGTTTTTATTTTTATTTTAGGTTTGGCTAAATTTTACTAATTATTTTAGAGACGGAATTATTAATCATGATTTGTTTAAATTTATTAATGGAAAATTAGAGAATAAAAAGAAAATAAATGAATATAAGAGTAAAAATTAAGATTATTTGGATGAGATAGAAAATAAATAAAAAAATAAGATAAAATTTATTTATTAATAATAATTTTATTTATTATTTTAATATATTTGGTAATTATTTATTAATACTATAATAAAATAAACATAAATATAATAAAATATTTGTTACATAATCAATTATTAAAATTTGTAAAGTAGAAAAATTAAATTTTTAAATAATTTTTTTTTTTTTTTTAATTTTTATATAGAAACATTATCCAAATATCATACACATCATAAATAAATAGATATGGTATGTGACGAAAGGTGTAATATTTTCTTTAAGTGCCTGTCCTATTAAAAACTATTGGGCTATTGGGCTTGATGACATGTAGCCTCTGAACTTTTGGGTCCAATAATATATAATGGCAGTAAGAATTTGGCTATTATCACAAATTTCGGTGATCATTTAATTCATGTTAATTAAATTTTAGGTTTTTATTTATAAAATAGAATATATTTTTTAATTCTCATAAAATAGATAATATATTAAAATAATTTATTATAAACTTTTTGTATTAATTTATTTTTTATAAAATGTAAACATATTATTTTAATTCAAAATTTTAGTAGAGGTTAACAGATATTTTCATGACATACCAAACAAATACAGTAATACATACATTAATGTTTCTTGACATGCATATATACTATTAATTATTAATACTAAAAACAATTACAACAAAAGAATTTACACATGAATTGAACAAAAAATTAAGCAAAAACATCACACAAAACAAATCAGCGTTTCAATTCAACAATCTTCCGCAGGCAACGTGAACCAAATAAGCAACCCTAACCTTCACTCCAATAAAACGCAGCAACTTCGATTCCGAAACCCTGCATCGGCGTCAATCTCCGAATCGCTTCTTCAGATAATTCTTCATGGCTTCCCTGCGAGCCTTCAAGCGCTCCTGTTGAGGAGCCGCGTTAACAAACGAGAAATAAGCTCCGACGCCGAAACACAAACCGCCGACGACAAATACACCGCCGGTCACCGCCATTTGCCTGGCCGTCGGCGGATACGACCACACCACCATTAAGTTCACTTGAGTTTATGATAGTTAAAAAGAAATTTCTTTTCTTCTGCATAAATAGCCTAAACATATAAAACGAGAAAAAAAAATAGAATATGGGCTCGGGCCCATTTCAAAAACAGGCCGAATCTCGATAAACAAAGTTTCAAGTAATTAATACATTATATCTTGAATAAAAAAAAGTAGGAGTGTGAATAGCATGGGATAATATGGGCTTAGACTTATTAAAAAAGGCCCAATGATTGGCATAACATTTGTACAAAACCCTAATTTCCCTCCTCTTGCATTGCCTCCAACCTTGCCTCACCCTGAACCTCTCTCTTTGTCAGTATCATTGTACTTCACAGAGACACACGGTTGAAGGAGAAGAATGGGGCGTGTTCGCACGAAGACAGTGAAGAAATCTTCGAGGCAAGTGATCGAGAGGTACTACTCTCGCATGACGCTGGACTTCCACACCAACAAGAAGGTTCTGGAAGAGGTGGCAATCATCCCCTCCAAGAGGCTCCGCAACAAAATCGCCGGCTTCTCCACTCACCTCATGAAGCGCATCCAGAAGGGCCCCGTGCGAGGCATCTCGCTCAAGCTGCAGGAGGAGGAGCGCGAGCGCCGCATGGACTTCGTCCCTGACGTCTCTGCCATCCGGACCGACCAGATCGAGGTCGACAAGGAGACCCTCGACATGCTCGCCGCCCTCGGAATGGCCGAAATCCCCGGCGTCGTCCAGGTCGATCCTGTTCCCGTTCAGGCGCCGCTTGCCTTCGGCCGCGGCGCCGCCGGAAGGAGGTATTAACCGCCGTCGCTTGTTGTCGGGTTTGAAAGTTTTGTTTATTAGAGGACTAATTGTTATGCATTGAGATTTGGATTATTATAAATGTTAGGGTTTAAAATTCCATGGCTTAGTTTTGGATTGTTGGATTGTTAATGTTGTTAATGGAATTTTAATTGGTGTTGCTTATGAACTGTTTGTTTAAAGTGTTATTATTGTTTGAAGTGTTGGACTAATGACATAGTTTGATTCCTGCCTTAAACGGTTTATATTGCTTCTAATATACAGAAAAAAACACTTTTTTTCTCAAAAAAAAAAAAGTAAACAAACATGTTTTTGTGTTCTAATTATAACAGTATATGTCAATTAATTGATTATCTGAGTGCTACTAGTTCTCCGAAATTCACATATATGCTTTGCAAAAAAGAATTGCAAGGTTTTGTGTACATAATAGTATGTAACTTTCTGGATATTGTTACTCATGGGTTAGCATTTGGAATTTGTTGCTTAAAGTGGTTCTCATTAGTAAGTTATCTTTAATCATTGGATTGAAAAAAAATAGCATTCATAATGTTATGATATTTTAAATGATTTGTTGATTTTAAATTTGTGGATCTTATAATACCATATATATCTACAGAAAATTCACTACAATATTAAGATTGCTTATTTCAGTGCTTAATTTTATTTTGTGTCCTACAACAAATTTTAAGCAATAATTATTTATCAATAAGCTGTATTTGCATAAGTTATTCCATGACATGTGACAGTAAGATTTTAATACACGATATTGTTTAAATTGAAGAATTGCTTTGGAAATAACCTAAATGATAGAGATGAATAACAAATCTAAAAGAATTATTTAAGGAATAACTTTATATCTTTTAATTTCTAAGAATGATAAAATTGAGAAAAATAAGAATTTGTAAATTAAAATTAATTTATGCATTAATTAATTTATGAAATAGCGTTTATTGTAATTTATCTAAAGGTTCTCTATATATAATTTAGAATAACAAATTTAAATACTTTTAAAGGGATGGTGTTTTGTTTTGAGAACTATTTTTTATGGGACTATTTTAATTAGTTTTTCTTCATCGGAAGTTTTTTTTTTTTAAACTTTGTATCTCGTTTAATCTATCATTTCTTCTTTATTTATAAATTATCTTTTTATATTTTTGAAAGATATTATCAATAGTTATTTTAAAGGAGATATTATCGACTGTTAAAAATAACATTATATATAACCTATATGTTTAAAATATATTTATTTCATGAGGATCTTAATTATACTATAATTTATATGTTAAAAATATTATGATAAATTTAGTTATATAAAATGAATATTTTACTTTGTTGAAAGAAATATTAATTCTTATCCATACATAAATTAGTTTAATATGAGATAATTACAATTTATTTTATCCCCTATTGGGAAACTTGATCTAGTTTAGCAAATAAATTGGAGCGAGTTGATATGTAGACTACTCAATGTGGACTTATGTTGTTATCAAAGTTTATTGAACATTAATTATTATATTATATGATATTTTGAAATTTATATCATAAAATTACATTGCTAATTTTATTTATCATTCTATGTTCAAAAGAGAATTTCATGTTGAATACCCCAAAAACGTTACATAATTTAGAAATTAAAATCTACAAATTTCTACAATTATTGTGATTTTAGATGCATCCAAAATGCACCACTTCTGGCCAAAATATTATTTGGTCTCATTGTCATCTGGCTGCCATTAGCCACAATTGGAGATGAAAAGATAAGTTCTTAGAAGATGCAAGTTAAAATAACAAATGGGAACAACCATAAAACTTAATCTTAAGCTTTTATTTTTCAAATTATATTTACACTTCTCTCTATTTTTCATCATTACAAGTCTTATTAAACGTAAACACACTTTGAAGACATTTCGATGATCACACTACACCTCCACTTGAAGACAGACATTCCTCAATTCAAACAATTAACGACGTGTAATGTGTTATTACACCATGCGTAAAACAAAGACAAGAATACAAAAAGTATTCACATTTCGGCCTTAAACAACAAATTCTATTAACGACTAAAATATGAATTCAAATCTACCACATACTGAACAGAAGCCACAAGATTCATTTTCCTAGTCTAAATGACAAGTTTAATGCATACACCCCTCCGTACAACATGACACCAAAAAACATGTCGCAGATAGAGTAGGGCTGGGGGATTGAACAAAGACCCAACCTAGGCAAGCTCCCTTATTCTCCTTCTCCAAAATCATTAAAAATAGAAAAGTACAAACACCAGAACCTAAACAAAAACAAATCAAAGAGAAACATTAAAAGTCCAATAAAAATTTGAAGAACCCAAATAAATGCAAGCATGCACCAAAAGTGTTGAATGTGTTGAATCCATATTAGAGTGGTTACTACTACCTATTTCTTGAACCAGTAAGTCCATGAAGACAGTTAAAGTACCATCTAATTTAAGATTGAAGACACACATACTTCATGATGATATTTAATGCCAATAAGTGTTTTACAGCCATTACTACCCATTTCCTGAACAAGTCCATGAAGACAGTTCAAGTTTCATCGAATTTAAGATTTTCCAGGTCAAAGACAAGATATACAAGATACTCTATCAGCCAACTAAATGCACTACTTCATCAAGAAATAGTTGGTAGGTAGATCCACTATGTGGGTTATTATTAATTAGCAGTTGAGAATCCAGAAACCATTCAATATTTTCTAGTGACATGATAGAACATAATACGATTCATATGCATCATAAGCAATAGAAATACAAAAAACGTATTATCGTAATCAATACGTGCCACATGTTGATAGATACAACTGATGCATCATTCAGTATTTTTAAGAATGCTCCGAATATAATCACTCAAACAAGGACATATACGCAGGATGTAGATTCTTTCTTGCTATTCCACAGTCAAATCACTAAATCAAAGAAAGCCAAATGTATCTCATTTCATGTATAATGCTCATCAATAGGAAGCGAAGACTTGGAACGTAAATAATATAAGCATCTGTAGAGGTCTAGACATCAATAAAAGAAATTGGTGCATTTATATTTTACCAAAATCAATGACAAAGATATCAATGTTATTTTACAAAAGGCATTCATGTAAACATTTTTTTAACAACAAATATTGTAGTTTTTCAAATTCAACTGCACTTCAAAGTTAGACCGAGGAAAATAACACATTGTATCAATGCATGAATCACAACCACAGAATCCAAACTGCATAACATAGAGGTATAAAAAAGATAAAAGAAATTACTTCAATACTTGTAATTGAGTATAACAATTTCTTCAAAAATTTAAGAGACTACAAAATTTTGAACTTGTCCTTGCTCACAAACATTGAATTCAAGAAAAACTAGGCACTTCTATGAATTACTGCTCCGGTGTATATAACTTTTCAAGCCACAGGAACCTCAATATCATTAGCCAAAACTGGAGCTGGCCGGATGTATTCCTCTTCCTCCTTTGGAAGATGGATTGTGACAAGATCAGGAAGGGGTGTTACAGGACCCTGCTTCCCCTTAGGATCCCAATCAAGCATAATCTTCACCTTAATGCCAAGAACACCCTATGGAGACAGCAAGGTAAGAAAATAGCATCATCACAAACAGTAAAACAAAGAGAAACATCAATCCATAGATAAACAAAGAATCTACTACCGATAGAAATAAAATAACCTGTCTGAGGAGCACGTGTCTCACTGCAGAGTCGATATAATCCTTGACAGGTTGCCCAGAAGAAATCATATAGCCATCCTTAAACTTCATCGATTTCGCTCTCTGGGCTCTCAATTTCCCACTCACAATCACCTGCTCAAATAAAACAAGCAAACCATCACACAAAGCAACAACACAATAAGAAGACTTGAAAGCAAGCCAGATCTTAGGAACAGACCTCACATCCCTTGGCACCACTCTCCATAACAAACCTTAGAACACCATAGCAAGCCCTGAAACAAAAAGGACAACAGTAAGTAAAATTGCATCTGTTCAGAGGTAAAAAAAATTCTGCAGATTAGCAGTTAAACAGAATAATCAAACTAATAAAATAATGTTTCTCAAAGAAACAATTAGGGCTAAAGGATAAAATTTTGCTTATAAAATGAATGCAGCTCCATTCTTTTAATAATAATAATCAACATAGATACATTTCAGTAAACGACACAAGATTAATTTCACCGAATAGTTAACTGTCAAACCAAATAGTATCAATGTCACGTATAAATTTGCATTATTTTGAAAAACATCCACAACACCAATACCAGCAGCATCATCAAGCTTTCTGAAATCTATGCAACTCGTATCGTAGCTGTGTCGTCTTTGTTGCCCACAATATCAATTAGGATAGGAAGCAATAAACTTTTTAAACGCAGTCCATAACTGCGATTTCAAGAACAGCATCAAGGTTCCTGAAATCTCCACAATTGGAATTACAGCTGCACCATCTTCGTTTACAGTAGTCCTCAATATCAAGGATTGCAATGAAACTATAAAATTTTGAAATAATGGAAAAACAAAAGGTTGGGATGAGAAATCCGACTATAAGTGGGAAGCCAGAATCCCCGGTGGTGCTGGTGGATACTTCACACCAATGTCACAGAAAATTTGTGCGAAATATTGAGGACAACAATGAATCTATGACTCCTATAACCTCAATGAAAATAATTAATAAAATGAGTATATACCTGCGTACAGCAAGTCCACCAAGGAGCTTGTAGCGGAGAGACTCAGCTTGAGCAATAGCGCAAAGTCCCCTATTGTTGACTTTCTCCGCGTAGAGTTCAACGCTGTTTTCTGGAAACTTGAACCTCTTCTGAACCACCGAGGTAAGCTCCCTGATTCTCCTTCCCTTCTCACCTATACATACAAAAAAACCCTTCAATACTCAAATCCAACAAAAAGATAATAGAAGGTTTTAGAACAAAACAGAGGCACACCCACCAAGAACGGCTTGGGTTCTAGTAGCTCTGATGATGATTTCGGTGCGCATCGGCGTAACCCTAACTTCCACGCCGGAGTAACCGTCCTCCGCCAGCTCTCGCGTCAGAACCTCGTTCAGCTCTGCAAAAAACACTCCATCGGCCACGAACTGCGCAATCACACGTGCAGACGCAAATTTATTAGTTATCGATTTTTTTGGCGAATGTTTAGTTGTTGATGATGCTACCGGTAATTGAAAGTGGTAAATGTTGAAAAATGAGAGACTCACCTTTCTCTTCTTGCTCATTTGAGTCGCCATTGTCGCGAATCGAAGTGATGCAGAAACGAGAAGTGCGGCTACAGATTGGGTGTGGCGGTAAACGTTAGTTGCAGGTAGAGAGTGGAATATATAGGTAGAGGCACTGGAAACCCTAATTTGTGTAGAGATGATAGAAATAGAAATTAAACTGAAAATAATTGTAAATTATATATATTACTTAACAATTTGAAATTTCATTTGAATTTTAGAAAATAAAATGAGATAATTTTTTATTTTTTGTTTATTGAATGAAAGAATATGAATGAAAAAATATATATAAATTAAATAAAATTTTCATTTTGTGTAGTATAAAAATAAGTGAAAAATAGAAAAATATATATAGAAAATATTTATATTTGTATTTATGGATTTATTTTTAATTCAAATTAAAAATCAAGTTTAGTATTTTCATTTTCTAAATTAAGATTTAAATTTTTTTTTCTAGTTTTACTTATATTTTAATTAACCAGGGACAAATGTTTATTTTATAAATTTAATTGTATATGTTGCAAGAAAAGTTTAAAAATGGGGCAAATTTTGTAAAGATCATACAAAATAAATTGAATGTAATGTTTATAATAATTACTATCCATAATTATTCAATAAAGGTAATAACATGTCTAAAAATTATGAAACCCATATAAATAACTTCCCAATGCCATAAGGGAGTTAGCTAAAAAAATAAATATAATGAGAACTAAAATAAATAAATTATAAACATTTTAAGGTTATATATTAATTTCATATTTTGTAATTCTGAAATTTTTTTAGATAATTCTTATTTTTATATCTTCTTCATAAATTTTAAGACTTTCAACTCATAACTTAATAATTTCATAATCATTTTGACATTAGGTGTTTTAATTAATTGGATTATATAAATCATATAAAACACATAATAATATAAAAATAGTATAAATTCATATTTGAATAAATGACCCAATCATCAAAATGAACCATAAAAATTAAAAAGAATAAATGACAATATTTAACAAATAATAACTAGATTTATAAAAGAATAAAAATTATAGTAATTTATGAATCAAATTTCATGAATGAATATGAAATCTATAGTATTTGATTTTGACATTAGAGAAATTAATATCACTCTCACAAAATTTTCGAATAAATGAAGTGAAAATATTCTTCAATTTAATGTATATGAAGTGAAGACACTTATATATATTTTGAAATTAACACGTAAGAATATTTTGAAAAATATATTTTAAAAAATAATAAAATAAAGATAAAATTACAAACGACATGTGAGAAGATAATGTTCTATATTATTATTTTGTCTTCTATGTTTTAAAAATTATTTTTTAATTAATCTTTTTAAGTTTCTGTAAAAAAATTAATTTCATGTTTTCATCACACCAATATCATCAATGTTTTACATTTTATCGTGGATTTTAAGAAAAGTTAATTTAGAAAAAAAAAATGCTTATTTTAACATACAATTAATGTGCTAACTAACTTCTTTAATTAATATAAAATAGTTTTATTTTCTTTGAGATTAAAGGAAACATATTTTTACATAATTGTAGATTTTTATTTTTGTTGGAGTAATTAACGTAGTAGATAATCGCACCTAAGTCTATATATTCATTTAATTAGATTCATCAAAACCGTTCATTTTAATTCGATAGATTCTATGAACCTAAATTTACAAATTATACAGCCGCCGTAATAATTCAAACACTCCAAATTTCATTTTCTTTAAATAATAAAAATAATAATAATAAAAAAGAAAAAAAAAAGAAACTAGAAGATGACTTTAATAACTTTATAATAATATATACAAATAACATGACATAATTACGGGTAAAAAAATAAATAGCATTAATAAAAAAAATAAAAACACAAAATATAAAGTTTTTATTTTTTATTTTTTAATTTAAAAATGTTTTTCTAACATCATTAAAGAAACCATATGATTTATACACTTCCATTTTTCTTTTTAACTTTGTAGATTGTACTCATTGTAGAGAGAGAAGGATGGTAGATGCAGCTCACCCATCTGCACATCTACTGAGGTTTTAGGATATCCAAGGGAAAGTGAATCCCAACTCTCTCGAGAACCACAAAAACCAGAACTTTGAGTCACTCCACAGAAAGAAAGAAAAAAAGCCAAATCCTTTGAGCTCTGGATGAAGCAAAAAGCAGCAGAAAAAGCCCAAAAAGACTCTACACCAATTCTTGATCTCTCTCATACCCTTTGAGCATTGGAGGGTTTTCCTCAAATTGCCATGTTTTGATTCTTTAACACCTCACAGAGTTACAGAATGGGGTTTTCTAGGAAACTCATGTTGTTTCCTCTTTTGTTAGTTTTGTTCACAAGTTTTGAGCCACCCCATGTTGCAGAATCTGCTTCTGATTACTCCACTTTGGTCTACAAGGGCTGCTCTAAGGATTCTTTCACAGATCCAAATGGGGTGTACTCCCAAGCACTCTCCGCACTCTTTGGCTCATTGGTTTCACAATCCACCAAAACCAAGTTCTACAAGGCTACTTCTGGCTCTGGCCAGAACACCATAACTGGACTCTTCCAATGCAGAGGGGATCTCACCAACTCTGACTGCTACAACTGTGTCAGCAGGCTCCCAGTTTTGTGTGACAAACTTTGTGGCAAAACCACGGCTGCAAGGGTCCAACTACTAGGCTGCTACATTCTCTATGAGGTTGCAGGGTTCTCCCAAATCTCAGGTATGCAGATGTTGTACAAGACTTGTGGGGCAACAAATGCTGCTGGGAGAGGGTTTGAGGAGAGGAGGGACACTGCATTCTCTGTGATGGAAAATGGGGTGGTCAGTGGCCATGGCTTCTACACCACCAGCTACCAGTCTTTGTATGTGATGGGGCAGTGTGAGGGGGATGTTGGTGACTCAGATTGTGGGGAGTGTGTGAAAAATGCTGTCCAGAGGGCTCAGGTTGAATGTGGCAGCTCTATTTCAGGACAAGTCTTTTTGCACAAGTGCTTCATTAGTTATAGCTATTATCCAAATGGGGTTCCTTCCAGATCATCTTCATCATCAGCTTCATTTTCTTCATCTTCTTCAGGTACTACATGACATGACTATTAATGTGCAACACCTAACATACCTACTTACACAGTCACACACTGGACCAAACAGATAGATATGAATGTAACAAAAATTGGGAAGCAAAAGAGAAGTGTCAATTTTTAAGTTTTAACATCATGCTAAAATTTGAACAATCTGTCATTGTCATTGATTATTTTATAAACTTTAGTTCATTTTATAATACTTTGCGCATTTCTAGTATAATTATCTGTCATAAATCATGCTGAAATATCTTATTATATCAGAAAAATATTAATTTATTTCGTTACAATCATAAAATTATTTATTGCTAACTTGCTTTTAAAATAAAAACACTTACACACGAATTTTTTTCACTTCAAAATCAATATGATCAATTTTGTAGACACTTATCTAAGTATGCTAAGTATGATCATATTTAGATCTGCTATTGTGATATGTTACCTGTTGGTGATGCAGGGCAAAATCCAGGAAAAACAGCTGCTATAATATTAGGAGGGGTAGCTGGGGTGGCTTTTCTGGTTATATGTCTGCTATTTGCCAGAAGTTTGAGGAAGAAACATGATGGTATGAGTTATGTGAGGCAATAAGAAGAGATGTTATGATGGATTATATTATATATTATTTGTTACTCTTTGTTATTTTTATTAATATACATACTTTAAGCTCTTACTAATTTTGTGTATTGATTCTCTCATTTACTCATTTTGCATTACAATCTTGCACAGATTATTGACCGAAGAATATGAGTTCTGAGAAGGCAAAACTATTCTTTGTGATGCGTTGTTTTTGCATGTTTAGTTGATGGATGAAGGGTGGAAATTTTGTGGTAAATAGAGTATGCTTGATACAGAAACAATACAAGATGGTTCACTGTGATGATTGTTGTAGCTAGATTTTTCGTTGTTGGGAACAGCAATGTGATTAGAACATCAAAGTGAGATTCTTTTTTATAAGGGTGTAACTGTAAATTTCCCAACTGAATGAATGTTTGTCATCCAGAGTGGATGAAAATTTTGGACCTTAAACTTTAGCCATGTGAGTAATTTCTCTTTTCCTACACCATTGAGGCTCCTCTTTTTAAATTTTCATTCACTTTAAGCTTTTTAAAAGGTTGCTGCAAGTTGCAACCCTCCCATGCCCCAAAGAGTCTTGTTTCTATCACATACTTAGATATTAAGTTTTGTTTTTCCTTTTTATAAATCAATGTTATATAAACATGAACAAGTAAAATTGAAAAAAATTCTAGAGACAAAAGATTAGAATTGAACAAGGTAAAATAAACCTTTTTTATATATATTCATTAAGATTACATATGCAGATTACATATGCAGATTTTCACACAATCTTTCACATTATTTATTAGATTAGTATAGTTTAACTTACCACGTGTTTATGTCGGTGCCAAAAAGGAGGTGATGCATGTTCTTTGTGAAACAAATATTGCTCGCTTTTACGTCGTTTTCGGATTTTGACATGCGTTCACTATTCACACTATGAAATGACGAATATTCGAATACACTATTAACCTATTTTAGTCTTCAAAATCTATTTATTTTAACTTTAACACTCAACTTTTGACGAAGTTACACACAATGAAAATTAAACAATCGAAATGTTGTAACAATTATTGTATGTTGTATTCATTGTTCTTTCTGAAAAATGGTTCATTCAAGACTTCAATGGAACTGTGCTGGTTACTTACTTAGAAGAACCCTATCATTTGGCATTGGCACCAGCTTGTGACAGTTGTAACGCATAAATGATTGTGGAAAAGGAAGACGAAGACGAAGCTTCAGAAGACAAAATGACACGAAAAGATGATCATCATGACTCTCACAGAGGACAAGAAGGAAACACATCACAGTCCTGGTCCCTCCCACGGAGGGATTGTTTCATATTAATGTGTTGCAAAAAATAATGCATTTTTTTGTTAATTAGAAAAATATAATGCATTCATATTAAATTAAACAGTTTTGTTTTATTAAATAAACTTATATTTTTTATGAGAAACTAATACATAATCAATAAGGAAATTTAGTTTATTAAAGAAGAAAAAAACATATGTTAAGAAAGTGGAGAAAAAAAGGACTTTTAAAGCCAAACTTAAATGTTCACTTCTCTTCCTTTGAAAGCATAATGTTTTTCAGTTTCAAAATGTACCATTTTTTTTTTCTCTTTTTCCTTCCAACTTATTAAAGTTTTCCTTTTTGAATATACAAAGTACATGCACCAAGGAATAATATCAGACGTCATTCAATTTCTGTGCTGAAACAGTGGCTAATTAATTAGGGTCTGCCCTAAGAGCATCCCAATGCATTGGTTTTCAAGTAAAATTTGTTAAAACTACTTTAAAATAATGTAATATAATCAAACTTATTTAAAATAAATAAAATATTATTAAAGAAGAAATTTTAAATTAATTAAATATAAAGTTGATCTATAAGATAAATATAAATTTTATTTTTAAATTAGTTTTAAAAATAAGTTAAATTTATAAATATTTTTTATATAATATTAGAATCTAATTAATAAGATTTTTAAATATAAATTGATTCAGGTTATTAAATTTAAATTAAATTAATTATTAATAAATTATAATTTTTTTTACATGGTTTAACGAATTCGTCACTAATTAATAGATTATGTTTAAGTTAAGAAAATTTTTTCGACATAAAATAGAATTAGATTATAATATGCATGATTTAAGAAATTTGTAACTTATTAATGAGTCACGTTTAAATTAAAAAGATAAAAAAAAAAAGATATTAAAAAAATTTTACATTGAGAAAATCTCACTAATTTGAGAAGAATATTAAAAAAAAATTATATTAATTAAAGAATATTAAAAAAAATTATATTAATTAAAAATAATATCAAATTATAGATAATTGTAAACCTTATACTCCTTCATCTAATTCTGAATCTAATTTAAGCACTATACTTACCTTTTAGAATTTTATTGTAAATTAGCTATGGGTAGAAGCCTATGTAGGCAGAGAGAAGTTGGTTGGTGGTGGGCATGATTTGGTGGCTCTTGGTTTCTTTGATGAATTGGTTGATTCTTTCCAGAAACTGTGCAAGATTCTTGGTGGTGGAGCCTTTGAAGAAAAGGTTTTGGAGGTAGTGGAGGGACAGTGTTAGTGTCACTATACCAAACTTTCAATTCGAAACACCTCTTTATGTGTCTTTCTTGTCTTTTACTTTCTTAGTAACACCGTTTGAAGGTTAGAACATATGCTCTCAACAACCCTAATTAATCATTTATTTTTTACTCGAGTCAGCCTCATGCCACTAATCTAATTATACTTATATACATGTATAAAAAAAATTTAGATATGTAAAAGGATAATATTGGAAGACAATTATATAATAAATAATAATTATAAAATACTTTTATTTTTATTTTCATTTAATAGTTATTTTAAATTCTAACAATTTCTTAAATATGTTACGCTTTGTTAAAAAATTTTAATTTAAGATTTCTTACCTATTTTTTATCATTAAGAAGGGAATAATATAATAAATATTAATAAATAATAATTATATAAAATAAAATTCACTTATCTAAGGACTCTCTACATTTTAATAAGAAAGGATTAAAAAGAATGTATAAAAAAAATTTATTCTTTAACATTATTTCTTAAAGGTTTATCTGTATTCTAACATTTTTTGTATTATTATATATAACACATAAAAATATATAATAAATTTAATTTTCATTTTAGAAAATACTTTGAATAAATGTCGAAAACTTTAACATATTGAAAAATATTTTTTATAATGTGTTAAAATTAAATATTCTGAACATTACTCTTAAAAAAAAAAAGAAACGTATTAATAAAATTAGAAGGTGTGACTAATAATTACCTAATCAAAGCCAATTATTATTATATATTAATTAGCTAGGACATTTTTCTCTATAAATTGAGTTTGATCTAAGTTTTTTTTTATTCCACTAGTTTGTATTTGCACATCAAAATTCTCATCCTTTTCATTTAGTGTAAGAATTTGTAAGATTTTTTTTTTTTTTTTTATATCTTTCAATCATAATTCTTAAAAACTATTAAATTTGTTTGATTTGAAATGTTTTTATAAATATACAAGTTTCCTCGAAATAAAGAATAACTTGATATTTTTTAAAGAAAATATTAATTATATATCACAATTAATAAAAAAAATACAATATATTCATTGCAGTCAAATTTTTTTTTTACCTCATATAGTTTTTTCATATATTTTTATTTGAACTCATTCTACCGACTTTTTAAAATTACAGATAAATAGAATTTAATGTGATGAATAATGAGGATTTTATTCAATTAAAATTTTTAAATAAATAAATAAAAAGTTAAAAATTTATTATTTTATTTATATAAAAATATTATCTTTCTAAATTTTTTATTCTTTTAAATCGTTTACATTCTCTTTAAATTGTAAATTTTTATTTTATTATTTTCAAAATTCATGTATATTAAGTAAAAATTAGTAAAAAAATAAAAGATATTTATCCGATCATAATTTTATAATGTTGGATTCTAGTAATATAGATTAGTTCAATTTAATTAACTTTAAATAAATTGTTTCATTTTTCTTTAAAACATTCAAATTACATACACTTTACCTTAAAATTAATAATAATCAGTTATAGTCGAGAAAAATAATTCTTATGTTTTAAATATAAAAGAATTTTTTTATTATTGTAATAATTGAAATATAATAATATTGTAAAAATGAAGAGGTAAAAACACTAATTTAATATAAAACTGATGCATAAATGCTAATTTAAAATTGTTATATAAAACTTTTATTTTACAATTTACAATATTATATATATATATATATATTTAATACTTAGCCCAGGAACCAACATGGATTGGGCTGGGCTTATAGATAAGAATAGAAGCCCATGTTTCTATGGAGAAGTCTCCGTAACTAAGTAACCAATGTTTCTTATAACAATTCAAATATTTATTTATAATTTTTTTAAAATTTAATTTTTTAAATTTCATATTTTGTATTTAAACTTTAAAAAATATCATATTTATAAATAAAATAAAAGATATAAATATAATTTTATTAAAATATAAAAAATACAAATGTCTATCTAAAAATTAAAAGAAATATCTCATTTAGAACGTAAATACATTTTACCCAAACTAAATAGAAAATAAAAATTTAGATTGAATTATTTCAATTTGTAAATCACAAATATGATTATTTTGAATTCAATTTATATCAAAGTTCAAACCAATTTAATTATTTTAATTTGCATTCTCAAGTTATTTGATAGATAAACATAAATGGTATAAAGTATTAATTTAGAATAAAAATAAAATAGTATGTTTGATATTGAGAAAAAAAAGGTATAAAATAAAATATTTTTAAAATAAACTATTGAACTACAATTATTAGTTATAAAATTATTAAAATTGAAAACTAAATAAACTGATATTTTTGTATCTGATCGTAAAAAAGATTTTATATGATAAATATAACTCATTTACTATCTATAACTAAGAATAGAATTGAAAGAATTTAGTTACAATTTGTTTGAGTTTATCTTATAACAATCAGATGATTATGATAAATTATTTTTAACTTATCTTAATAACTTTTTAGAATAATTATACAAGGAATAAACAATTTAATCATTGTTACCAATTTTCTCTCTCTATCATTTATTCCTCTCTTTCTATCTCTATTCACTTTTCAATGTTCATTAACCTTTTATGCTTACACTTTTGGAGGCACTTAGAGATATTAAATGAATTAGATTAAAGTAAATATTAGTTTTAATCTATATCATTATCCATCTCTTATACTCTTTATCATTTAAACTCGTAAGAATTAAAAAAATTAAAAAATTGAAACTAAAAGATATGATTTTTATGTATAGATTAAAAATTAAAGGATTTGAACAATAAATAACTTTGAGAAAAGTTGTTACTTTTATATTGTATGGAGAAAAAAACCTATTAATTGAAATAGTATTTATTTATTACATAGCTATAATGATCATTACTTAACTTAAAATAACTAATTAAGCCCCACCAATATAATGACATCACATAAACTAAAATAAGAAGGAAAAAATAAGATTGATATGGAGAGAAAAAGAGAGAGAGAGAGAGAGAGGGAGAATGGTGTTTCTTCTTCAACAATCAACCCTTTACAGCTTGAATGGAAATTGACAAATCAAAAACTAAAATAACATAAACACAGCTAATGGTGGAAGCAAAATCTCAAATCAACACCTAATGATATCAAAAAACAATTTAGGGTTTCAGTTTTCAAACCCTAAAAAAATCATAGCTTTTGGATTGGAATTGGCCCCATCATTCATCCCTTTTGCTCCCACCCACACAACCCCCCACCCATCATCATCATCATCACCCACAATCAAGTCCAACCCTAACAGAGCCCCAAATCTCGACGAAAGATTCGAAACACAAAATTAGGGTTCCAAATTGAGAAATCATGCCCCCTTTGAAATGGTCCCTCTGAGTAGTAACCCCAACCCCAACCCCACCACACAACCAACCACCTATCATCATTATCATCAACCACTAGTGAAACCTTCTGACTCCAATCCCAAATCCTAATGATCCCAAAACAACTCATTGGGGTTCCAATTTCAAACCCTTATTAAAAAAAATTAGGTTTTTTTTTTGTTTTTGTTTTATTTTATTTTTATTTTACCCCCAATACAACCTCACCGGCACCGACCCATCATAGTTGCCGCCACCAAGCTTAATTTTGACTCCGAAAATGGCGACGAGGGGCACCAGATCAGAGAAGGTTCGGCGGATTTTCAACCAATTCGACGCGAACCGTGATGGGGGTCTCAACCGCGAGGAAATGGCGTCGCTGGTGGGTGCCGTGAACCCTAGGGTGAAATTCAGCGATGAACAAATCAACGCGATCCTTGACGAGGTGTTCCGAACCTACGGCGAATTCATCGACGGCGACAAGGGTCTCACGTACGAGGGTCTGTTGCGCACGTACGACGACGGCGCCGGCGACGTCGACCGTGATTTCGACGCGCTTGGCCTTGACCTCGTCGCCGACGCCGTGAAGGAGCCCCTTGCAGCGTCGGAGGCGTCATCCTCGTCCATTGTGGACGAGAGAATGGCGGTGGAGACACAGAAGAAGCAGCGGACGGTCGCCTGGGCAGTGTCGCCGAACCACGGGATCGTGTTCGACGAGACGTGGAAGATTGTGGATGATTTGGAGCTTCTTGTGAAGAGGCTGAAGATGAAGCAGTCCAAGGAAGGTGGGAAATTGAAGAATGACAACTTTGACGCGTATTCGGATGCCGGTTGGTCACGCGAATTGGGCCCCTCGGCCGAGATTTCGGAGAAGAGAGTGTTTTGGGAGGAGTCAGGGCATGATTATGCAGTGTTTTTGAAGGAATTGGGAGGGTTGAGAGGGAGGGCTGATGGTGCTAGGTCAAGAGAAGAGGCATTTGATGGGCACATGGCAATTGGGAGAGTTTTGTATGAGCATCAGTTGTTTAAGGAGGCATTGGTTAGTTTCAAGAGGGCTTGTGAGTTGCAGCCGGTGGATGTGAGACCCCATTTTAGAGCTGGGAATTGTTTGTATGTTCTTGGCAGGTACAAGGAAGCCAAGGAGGAGTTCCTTTTGGCTCTTGAGTCTGCTGAAGCTGTTGGCAACCAATGGTCTTACTTGCTCCCCCAGATTTATGTCAACCTTGGCATCGCGCTTGAGGGTGAAGGGATGGTTTTGAGTGCCTGTGAGTATTATAGGGAGGCGGCAATTCTTTGCCCCACACATTTTAGAGCCTTGAAGCTCTTAGGAAGTGCCCTTTTTGGCGTGGGGGAGTATAGAGCTGCAGTGAAGGCTTTGGAGGAGGCAATTTTCATGAAGCCGGACTATGCTGATGCCCATTGTGATTTGGCCTCGGCATTGCATGCCATGGGTGAGGATGAGAGGGCAATTGAGGTGTTTCAGAAGGCTATTGATTTGAAGCCTGGTCATGTGGATGCGCTTTATAATTTAGGTGGGCTGTATATGGACCTGGGTAGGTTTCAGAGAGCATCTGAGATGTATACTAGAGTATTGGCCGTATGGCCAAACCATTGGCGAGCGCAGCTGAACAAAGCTGTGTCGCTGCTGGGAGCTGGGGAGACTGAAGAGGCCAAAAAAGCTTTGAAGGAAGCATTGAAAATGACGAATAGGGTTGAGTTGCATGATGCAATATCGCATTTGAAGCAGCTGCAGAAAAAGAAGAATAAAGGCAGTAATGGAGGTGTTCCTGGGGAGGCATCTTTTGTTATAGTTGAGCCATCCAAGTTTAAGATAGTTGGAGAGCGGACTACTGGGAGGCAAGAGCTAGCCACTGCTCTGGAAATCAGAGCGCTTCAGAGGGTTACTAGGTTGATTCGATGCAGTGTAGAGCTTTTGAAGAAGGAGATGAGTGAACGTGATGTGCCAGTATCCTATTCTGGTAGTGGAGTTCCTGAAAAGTCCATCCGGAAGCCGAATTTGGAAGAAATTCTTCACAGATTACTAAGTTTTCTGAAGCCTGAGACTTTTCAAGGGGCTGTGAAAGCCATAAATGAGAGGATTCTTTCTGTTCTGGATGAGAATGGTTCAGGCAGGCTGGATCTGGGAATGTTTTATGCTATTCTTGCTCCTATTTGTGGTGGTCCTCCGGATAGACGCAAAAGGGTTGCCTTCGATGCACTTTTATGGCGTCCTATGAATGAAGATGGTGCTAATATTAGGAAAATTGATGCCACTGTATACATCAAGTTGTTAAGGGCCGTCTATCTTCCTAGCCAAGGGGTTAGTGAATTAATGGAGGTTCGTGGAGAGTCAGACGCTTCAATGGTGTCTTTCTCTGAGTTTCTAGTTATGTTTGATGATCCAGATTGGGGTTTTGGTATCATGCCTACTCTAGCAAAGCTTGAGACTGGGGATAGAAACCGGCATGGCAACACGGTGTGCTCGGTTTGCCGCTACCCAATTATTGGTTCTCGGTTTAAGGAGACAAAATCTCATTTTAGTTTGTGTAACCAATGCTACAGTGAGGGAAAGGTGCCTTCTTCGTTTAAGCAGGAAGAGTACAGATTTAAAGAGTACGGAAGTGAGGGTGAAGCCATGAAAGATAAGTGTACGTGCTTCAATTTGCAATCCCGTAATGAACAGTAGATAGTGGCATTCAATTTTTTTGTATTTGATTTTTTTGTTCTACTATCTTGTATTATCCCATCTTGTTTATCCTAGCTTTTCGGTGTGAATGTGATTATATCTAGCTCATGAGTTCTCCAGTCTTTTGGCCCCTCGTTTAATAATTGTTTTAGGTGGTGTTTCACTGCTTTATAACTGTTTATAGACCATTGTAAAACCCTTAACCTCCTCCGTTACAAACATTCGTGTTGATCATGCTTCCTTGTCACTTACTGTTTTGTATGAAGCATTTAACTTTTTTGACAAATGAAGCCTGAAAAATCAGTTTAGAGTACTATGTTTACTTCAATTATTTTTCTAGTATTCAACAAAGGAGGGTCAATTTCCTTCTTATTACGTTAGATTTTACATATACGGTTTAAGTAACACGAGTACAACACATTCAATGGATTAGATACATTTAATCTAACAGTACATTTAACTGTTCTTTGAACTGTCATTTGTTTCCATATGGTTGATTTGATTTAATGCATTAGATACATTACGAATTTTGTATACTAGGGACATTGCTGTTTTGTATTATAAATTGACAAATTTTTGCTCCTTTTTATGAGAGATTTTACTTGTAAGGTTCAAGTATCATGAGTGCAATACACTCAATGGTTTGTATTTCATTTCAATGTTAATATTATGACAGTACATTTAACTTTGTTACCATCTGTCATTTGTTTGATTTGGTGTAATTCACTGAGTATAGTAAGAATTTTTAATATATACATTATTGTTGTGAAGTTTCTAAATCAAATAATGACATGATATTTTTGAAAGAACTCTATGCCATAATCGTGGAGGTTATTTAGTATAGAAAGAAATGTTTGTATGTTATTGTTCGATTTGTGATAAAGTTGATATAAGTTTTGTAAACAAAAAAATGGTGGAAATAAAGGATTATTGAGTCAGTTAACATGGGATTAGTGCTAACGTTTGATGTACTCTTCAAAAGCATTTGAAAAGAAGGACTTTGTTAGATTCACAGGTGCAATAAGAACATAATAGATAATATTGACAATTTTCACGACTTTAAAAACAATGATGTGGCAGTGAGAATGATAATGACGGAAAGAAGGGTATGCAGAAGTTGAGTAAATGATGCATTTATTTTATTTTCTTTCTTGGACTGATATTTATGGCTCATAGAATCTTGGAGCAAAAAGTACAGAAAGTAAAAAAAAAAAAATTAATTTCTACTTCCCATCAATCTTGTCTGATAAAGAAAGGAAATTAGTTCACATTCTTTGAAGTTTTGTAAAAATAATTTGATATCCCCTGTTTTCTTTTTATCACTACATCAATGTTTTTTAATGATATAAAAAAGATTAGATTGATTTTCTTTTACATTACATTAATTCTTTTCATTGTTAAAAAGTATAATATAATTTGTGTGTTACTGAAAGAGATTTTTGGGAATGCTTAAAAAACGCAATCTCAAAAAATCACCAGATATGTCTGTAATTTACTAAAGAAATGTTATTTCTGAGCTGGTGTCTTATCAGAGGGATTACGATATAATTATATATAGCTTTTTTTTGGTTACAATGATATTCTATTAATGTGTAATCACATATTTCGAAAAACGAATAATTTTTGATAAATTTTATCTTAATAATTTAATAAATTAAAAAAGATTCACTATTTTAAATTAAGAATTTAGAGATGATAATAATAAGAAATTCACAAAAATTCACTATAATTTGTAAATCTTTCTTATGTTATTTAATTTTTTTTATTTAATATAAAATTTCAATTCATCTTAAATAAACAATAACTTATTTAATATGGTAAAAAGAAAATAACAATAATAATATTTTATTCAACGTAAATTAAAAACATTTATTATTGTGTATCAAATTATAACAACATACAGTGGACTTTCTATCTTTAAGTTGGTATTCATGCATTATTACATCTGCAACTACTTAGCTTCACGTGAAACCCAAGCAAAACTGCAACTACTCTACGGAACCTTTGACTCGTTAGTTGGTTTGGAAGTTTCCATTCTAAATTGCCTTTTTACTTTTTCTTTTGATGGAAAAAGAAACTGGTTTTTTCAATTTGCCTTCCGCAGGCTAACCTTTATTCAATTTTACAAGACATTCTGCATGTAAAATTACCATTAGATAACCCTTCTAATTATGGTTTTTTCTTTTTCTCATTATAAAATTTAATGGAGTAGATTATATTGGCACCTCTTCAGATTGCATAAACTCTTTCCATTTTTTTCATTCTTACACTAACTCAATTGTTTGAAATTTGAATAGTATACAAACATCGTTTATATATCACACTAACCATCTTAATTATTTAGAAAACATTACACACCATATATTCTTATAAGAATATTGCTAAGAAATTAAAAAAATAAAACAGTTTATATACAATCTCAAAGAATGTCAATGTAATTTACTCTTCATAAGGTAAAAAATTGTCATTATGGACAGGGTTTCAACGCTCCCTCGTTAAGTTTTGCAAACTCAAATAAAAACCATTGCTCCGAAGTATCCAACGGAAAATTGATACCAGCCTGACATGACAATGTTAATCCTGCACAGAACTCCTTACATCAAGTGAACCCAGTTGAAATATGTTATTAATCCATTGACAAAAGATACCAGTAGAGAACGATTCGTATAGTAAAAGAGACTGATGGAGAATTTGCTAAATGTGGACGATCAATAGCATTGTGATAAACTAGACAAGAATAAAACCTCTTTTTATGTATTCCAAACATGAGAATGGCAAGTCCATAACATGTTCCAGTTCAAGGGATTTGGAAATCAGGGTGTTAATAACAAAGTCCCGGTTAAAATACTCACTGTCTTGATCAAAACCTCTACACACAACCAGGGAAGCATTACAGACCCACGGAACTGCAACAGTAAAAGCAAGGCCAGAACCTCCTTTTCCTACAAGCACATCTTTGTATGCTCCGCAAACTTGAGATACATACTTTCCCATTGGTAAAATTTGCTCATCGGATGGAACAGATCCATCATGATTCAAGACATCAGAGTCAGAATGAAGGTTCACCACAACAGTGCCATGTTTGGGATGGAGTCGATTACTCAGGGCTTTAAGGAATATTGAATCTGGGCCCCATAACTTGTGGGGAAATATATCATCGCCATCATAAGCATCAACAAAGATCATATCGTATATATTCGTGTTATTTACAATAAATTCCTCAGCATCTGCTTCGTAAAGGTGAATCCTTTCACGGATGCCTTTCCACATAATTTCATTGATGGTTTCAGGTTTCGTAACAGCCTGGTCAACTGATTGTGTCTTGAGTGAGCATGCTGGGAACCCCATAGCTCGAATTGAGGCAGAGATAACTAGGGGATCAATTTCAACTATATGGACAATGGCACCTGGAAAGTGCACAGAAAATTAAGCAAGGAGTATGAGGATCAATTACAATCATAAATTTTCCAACTGAACAAGCGAGAGAAAATCATTAAAAAATCCCAAAAACCATGTCATAAAAAAGAATGCAGTAGAAGTAGCCTGCTTTGTGTGACTCAGTATCTCCATACCAAGAATTAGACAATGCATAAAGGGGGTGGAGAAAGGAATAAATTGATTATGATAAGTATGTAGCCACGAAAATCAGGTCATTAGAGGTGGTGCTATAAGAATATGTTGTTTCGGTTCATTACTATTGACATTTCAGCTGGTTGCCAATGACGATAACAATGTCCAAGGTTCTATGCCTTATCCTTCAGGCTGCAAGATGTGACTAGCTATGTCGATAACAAGTAATAAATATTAATCACTCTTTCTTTCATTTGAAACACAAAGATATATTTCCATGATGGGTGTTTTTTTTTTTCCCACTCAAAAGAAATAACTTTTAATAAGGATATTTCAAGCTACCACTTAAAACTTAAAACCAGAAAAATAAAACATAAAGATAGAACAATTTTCACCTTGGATTTGACTTGCCAAAAACAGTGGTAAACTTCCTCCACCATGTCCAATGCATAAAATGTGCATATTTTTCTTTCCTTGCAGTGCACTGATAATATCAAAATTACATGAGGCTATAGTAGTCAAACCAGTTGATACCATACTCTTCACATCTGCAAGATAAGCATTAAACAAATAAAAATATATACATGGGTTCAATGGAACATGAATAGAAAATCGTATTAAGGATAGGCATGTTTAGAAAATTAGAAATCAAGAATCATGACTAAAAGATACCCCTAGAACTTCATTAATAAATTCTACAATCATGACCATGGCCAAAATAAGAATATCAAAATTCAAAATCCACAATGGCATACAGCAACTAGTGTAAAATGGCCCCAGTAATTTAGTGATGAGCACAAAACATATTTTTTAAGGAGTGAAACAAGAAAATAAGTTATCTAAGAGTGCCAAAAGTTAGGAAGATGCTCAAGATTTAACTAGGCAGCTAACAAAGCAATTGTCGTCAAATGGCATGCAGGAGCCTCCAAATTAACAGTAAATACAAAAATACGAAGGAAACTACCCTCATACAGGAAATCAAATCGCCTCTCTCCTTTTATGCCCCCTTCACAGTCCCACAATACAATAGTAACACCTCAGTAAAGAAAACTAAATATTAAGAAGCTTATTATTTAAAAGAGAGATTTTTTATTTTGTATTATCTGTCATTTTTAATAGCAGAGAGAGAAGGGAACATACAAAGAGGACAGGTGGTTTCAATCCCATGCAAAGACCTTCACCCAACAAAATAGGGTATTAAAAGATCTCTTTGTTTGAATTCGATGATTAAGCATAGCAGAAAAACTTATTTTTGTTATCAAAATCCATCCCAAATCAAGCAAAGATTGCTGAAATTAATAGTTAATTTAAATACATAAGTCATCGAACAAGTATCACTCCTAGCAGGTTAGCAGTAGCTTTAATCTTAACAATCTTACGTTGCATGATAGCATCACTAACTAAAGCAAAACAACCCTACAAGTAAATCTGAAACTCAAATCTCCGTACTTAGAGTTTTTCACATAAAACTTCACTCATTGAAACACAAAACTAACCAACCCTAGGAGACATAATATCACCATATTTATATTTCTTTTCACATTCTAAATGGTTAGGAAATGTACACGGAACAGCCAAGCAATGTGGTTGTTGCATGAGGTAAACAACTCCGGGCATGTTTTCGTGGTAAGTTGCCATTACTTTTGCTGTGCTCTGGCGAGTAACTTCGTTGAAACGAAGAACCCTCCATTGGTACCCAAGTATCCTCAGTTTCCCTCCATCCCCATATCCAGGATGCACCTCTTCACACCTTTTCTGCAGCCATCTTTCCATTCCTGACCAATGCATTCTGCTCTGAAAACCATGGAAAAACCCAAAATATCTATGATCATGTTAATTTAATTTGAAACACATGTGCAAATGATATCTGTTGAGTAGCGGTAATTTAATTTAAATTTAATTTGTCTGAAATTTGAAGTTCATTTGGAAACTTATAAAGTGCTTCGTGCAAACAGAATCTAAAGGAAACAAAAACCTTGAAGAAGAGAGGAAACTAACGGGTCTAGAAGAGGGATATGCAACGACAGAAACGACGCCATTTCCCTTGCCGGAAGTTGCTCGAAGAACGGTGTGACCGTCGTCGGAGTCGGAGCCCCACCACTCGGAGGAGTAGAGCCAGTCACCTTCGTCCTCCGAGAGCCGCCGCACCGCCGTCGAGAAACGGCGGAGGTAACTGTAACCGGCTCTGGCTCTGCGCCACATGAGGTAGAACCCTGATCGATAGGGTTTTAGATTTGAATTGGGTTTTATTACCCAAATTGAATTTGTAGGCAAGATTAAATAGTTTTTTTTTTTAACCTTAAAAATTAATCTATATTGAAATTAATATTTTTAAATTTTATTTCATTATTTAAAATTTAATAAATATGAAATTTTAATTTTGACAATAATTTTATTATTTTTAAATTAATAATATTGACATATAAATATTTATAAGCATTCTAATATGTAACAAACAATACTAAAATTAGTTTGATAATATTATTAATTTAAAAATAATAAAATACATTTCATGACTAAATTATTGAATTTTTTTAATGTTTAATAATTTAATAAGTACAAATTTCTGAGATCAAAATAATTTTTTTTAACCCTTGTGTAAATTAGTTTCAAGAGGAAAATATCAACATGATTTCTCTCTAGACTATAACATTACTTCAAAATTTTTGCAATATAAAATATTGGAAATCTATTCCATTCATATATTAGAAAAACAAAACCCTTGGCTGATATGTTGAATGAGGTATTTGCTGGCCCTTCATTTTTTTTATTATGATTAATATAGAGTGTTTGGATGAATTTAAAAAATAAAAAAATAAATACTATTTTCTTAAGTTGTTTGTCTTTTATGTATTTTAATGGTTAAAATAGGTTATTTAATTACTTATATATAATTTGATATTGTATATTTCTTTTTTGAAAAAACTTATTATTTTTTTTATCATAATCTCTATATGATACTGAATATTTATTGCTACTTTATTTAATATGATTATATAATAAAATATTATTCAATTTATTATATGAATATAATTTTATTTGTCATAATTTATTTCATACTAAGGAGTACACTTGCTTTTATTAAGAAAACATAACTCAATTTGTTGTGAATGATTTTCTTTTTACAATGATTTAAGATTATGTTGTATTTAAAAAAAAAACTTAATATTTTATCAATTTAACAAAATCATATTATTTAATTTTATTCTTAGTTGAATTGTAATTACTCTTTATAATTAAAAGGGACCTTAAGAAAAAAATAAGAAGATAAAGTATTGTTTTATGGAAGTCTTTATTTGAATTGAAATAATTATAAAGAGATTGTGAAATGAAATATTTAAACATTTAGAATTGAATACATGCAATGTTCGAAATGTTACAAAAAATTTGTTAATTCCAATTATGTTGGATGTTTAGAGGGGGTAAAAGGTCAATTCTTAATTTTACATTAAAATTACATTAAAATTTGGAGAAAACACATAACTAGAAAATAAATATCTAATAGTTGAAATCCTTATCTACTATAAGGACTGAATTTATTATAATAACAAAAGAAAAAAATATAAATAATAGAAATGACAACAACATTAATAAGAATTTATTATGATAATTAAAGTGGTTTTTGTCCAGCCAAAAATTAAATATATTAAAAAGGAATTAAGCATATAAATCTTAAACTTTATTTTATTAAGAAAGTGATTTTCATGAGAGAAAAGAGCTTAGAAAATATGTGCATTAATGAAAATCCAACAAATATGTTCCAAAAAGACTTGAATTATGTTCAAATAAGACAGATTTAATTAATAAAAATGCATTTCTTCAATAATACAAATAAATTAAAATATAAATATAAAATAAAAATTATAAAATATAAAGAACAAATGGATATAGTTACTTGTAAGAAACCCTAGATGAAAATACAAACAGGTTAAAATATTGTAGTTAGAATGAGGCTAATACATAGCCAAAGTTATAGACATTACATAATAAATCTCATGCATAGAAAAATACATTTTTGCATATATGTTATCGGACATGAACTCATCTTATCTTGACATATCCATTCTTACCTACATCACTAGACAGTGGACACAATCATGCCACGCAGGCTCGTGCACAATACACACACAATCCACTTTTTCTCTCTCATCATGTCATAAAAAATGAACTGATCAACTTGTAATGTAACATTTTGAGTTAGCATAATCACAAGATGGCAGCCACTGCTGCAGGCATAGCTTCATTGTTTTCTTCTTCCATTAACACTGTCAAATGTCTTCGTACCAAGAACTGTTCCATGATGGATCCCCTCATGACAATAGTGCCTTCAAATTGCATGTTTGCATCTGTGTCACACTCGGTTGAACCTTTGTCCATTGGGGGTACCATTTCTCATAGGTTGTGGGGGCCTAGAATTTCTGCTGCTGTTGCACAAGAAGAGGTGGTTGTCGAGGATGATTCTGGTTTGGTTGAAGAAGGAAAAGTGGTGGAGAATGAAGAGGAAGTGGTGGCAGAACAAGACTCTGATGACTCATCTTCTAACACCAAGCTTTATTTTGGGAATTTGCCATATAGTGTTGATAGTGCCAAACTTGCAGGGCTAATTCAGGATTATGGTAGTGCAGAACTAATTGAGGTATTTATGTAATTCATTGAGATTTCTATACATTGTAAAAAGTTTACACAATCAACCAATCTGGTACGAAAAATAGTGTAAAGAGGGAGTAAACCATTTACTTGGTCTTATATTTTTACAATTGTATCTGCATGAACCAATTAAGTAGCTTAAAATTGGATGTCTGAGATCTATAAGATTGTTACTGGGATTAAATTTATAAATTTCTTTGATTTAAATTACTATGCTTTTGAAGTCATCTTGCTTTGAAGTTGTACTATCCTTATTTATGAACTTATGGCTGCATTCAATTTTCTTCTGCATGTGTGATTTAGTTGTACAAGGGCTTTCTGACATGGGTGTGTGACCAATAATGCTAATACATATTCTGAAAGTATATCTGAAAGCACTATTTTTTCATAGGATGATGTGTTAAACAATTTTTTTCTGAAAATCTTTGGAGTCTGAATAATGCTTGCTGTCCATTTGCTTCAACTGACTATTTTATTTGCTTTTGATTTGTAAATATTTGATGTTGTCTAAAGGTATGTTATAGGTTTAGGACCTAAAGAGAAGGACACCTTTTTCAATTCTAATAAATATTCTCTAATTTATTAGTTTATTTTAAGATGAAAGCAATAAAAGAGTAGATTAGCACAAGCTTAATGTGTTAATCTTTTGTTATTTTTATTATAACTCTTAGTTTAAAAATATAGTGCTTGTTTTCTTCCCCCTTCTCGAGATAAGTCTTCACAGTATTTTGTCTTGATTTTCCTTTCCTCTGATGGATATTTCCTGTTTCTGTCTAATTAGTTATCTCATCAGTGTCATACTCCTTACCTATAAGGTCATTGTTCTTTCTTGTGCTTCTATCAATCATATCTACACTTCCTCCTTGTAATGTGCTACATGTGTATAATAATGATAACTTGATTAGTGAAACAGGTAATAATGCAACTAAATTTGCAATTTAGGGAGGTGTTTTTGTACTGAAATTTTGATCATTTTTATGGATAAGATATTTGCTACATTACCTATTTAGTTAGTGATGTAAAAAAAGAAAGCTGAATGCTAATTTTTCCTCCATCATTGGTTGCATATTGTCACTTCATAGAACAATTCTTTGTTTGCATGCATTCCTCAATCTTGCAACTCATTGATCAGAATTGCATTTAATGATTCAGTAATGTTGATGATTTATTTATTTATATATATATTTAGGTTCTTTACGACAGGGACACTGGAAAAAGTAGAGGCTTTGCATTTGTGACAATGAGTTGCATTGAAGACTGTGAGACAGTAATAGAAAATCTTGATGGAAAAGTAAGGATCACTGTCTCTTTCCTTTCTCCGGTGTTTGCTCACATGCTATGTTCAGCTGGTTTGTTCTGTTCATACCCTTTTGCATGCTGAATTTTGTGAATGTAACTTTTCAGGAATTCCTGGGCAGAACTTTGAGGGTGAACTTCTCTAACAAACCAAAACCAAAAGAACCCTTATACCCTGAAACTGAATATAAGCTCTTTGTTGGGAACCTTTCATGGTCAGTAACTAACGAGCTTTTGACACAAGCCTTTCAAGAATATGGAACAGTGGTTGGAGCTAGGGTCTTGTATGATGGAGAAACTGGAAGGTCACGTGGCTATGGCTTTGTTTGCTTTTCCACAAAAGCAGAGATGGAATCAGCCCTTGAAGCCTTGAATGACGTGGTATTTTACTCTCCATCTCTTCACTCTTGTACTGGTTGTGCATTAGTAAACTGAGAACTATTTTATGGTTTTTCTATAGACAAACCTTAGACGCAGTTCTTTAGGTGTTTCTAGTGCTATTTTTCAATCAGAATTGAAATTCTTGCAATCCACATAATAGAAGTTAAGATCTATATAGTTCATCAGGAAAAATATCACCAGAAACACTTGAGCAACTACATCTAAGTTGTCTTTTTTCATTCTTTCTTATGTTTCATGTTCAGAGGTTAAGGTTAAGGGATAAAATAGAGAGATTATATTCTGAAAGATACATTTATCATATTGCCAATACAACAGACATTTAATGCTTATTCTTTTAAGTAACTGAAAGCATTTTAAGAGGGTCTATTTAAAGCCTTTTGTGGTCATGCACTAACTGTGTAAAAAACCTTTGAAACAGTTTTACAGGTCATTCAATCACAAACCATCATTAGTATGAGTTTCAGATTTTTTAAGATAATTGTTATGAAAGTTGCAAACTTATTGTATATGGTGGCTTGTGATTGAATCATAATGTAAAGATTATTTTACACAGGCAATGCATAGATTCTTTTTCTGTCTTAACATATGCACTTGGTGCATGAGAAAAACAAATTCAATGTTATTTTGCTTATTGACTCTATGTAAACTGTGCACCTCAGGAACTAGAAGGAAGGGCTATGCGTGTAAGTTTGGCTCAAGGAAAACGTGCACAAGGCTAATAGAAATTTGGGAAGTATTAGATGTGAGATGTTGAAGGATGATGCCATAGAAATGAGAAGGGGATGCTAGTATATCAACCATGATGCACTTAATTGCTGCAATCTGCTGAGAATTTTCCTTTTCATTTCTTGTGGTGTATTGTATAAACTATTTACTCCCATTTTCAAAAGATCTACTCACTTGAATGCTGTTATATTTTGTGTTTAAAATTTTTTGCTGATACTAACACTGGTCTATATATTGCTTCGTTCTTGGCTTGGAGACTCATTCATTGAATCACATACTAATGCAACATTTGCTATGAAATATTCAGCACCTGAAGATGTGAAGTTTCGTACCATAATAAAATCACTAACTTTAAAACACTTCTTAACTTTGTGCAAAACTTATAAATGAGTAACTTGAACATACCCTTTCTGTCTCAGTTCTGGTAATCTTTAAATTTTTTTCTCAGGTGTGAAGTTCTGTGACTTTGCATTGGTGATCCTAAATTTTTTGGGCTTATGACTGTTTTTTTTATCATCATTTATATATATATTTTTCTTTTTAATGCTGTTCAACATGTGGTATATTCATGGATCCTCTGTTTTCTTATAATTCAATTATACATTGTTATGTTATTTCATCTTCTTTTTCATTCAACCCACTTTTTCATAAGTAATTGTCTCATTATGTTTCTTTTACTCTTTTACTTCTTTATTTATTTGTGATTTGTTTATAATAATATTGTCTTTTTCTTCTTTCTATTAAAATCATTTAAAAATCTTATGTACATTTTTTTTTTTTCAATTGAAGATGATGAACTTCTTGTCATGAAAAAAAATTTTAGTCCGCGGATGATGATAAAAAAGTATATATATTATTATTTTTTTTTTTTTATCAAAACTTTTTTTTTCTTTTAATTTTATGTCTCTTATCTTATACTAACAAAAAATAAGGAGTATTATAATTTGTCTTTCCCAACAACAACAACAAAAATCCACTTAATCTGATTTTTCTTCTTTTTCTCATATATTTGTTTCTAAGTATATAATTTAATTCTACACTATTTTATTTTTTTCTTATTTCTTTATTATTTGTTTTTAATAATAATATTTCTTTCTTTGTATTTTCTAATATCATTTAATTTTTTACGTACACTTATTTTTTTTAAAAGGTATGCATTATTTTCTCTATATTTTTATATTATAAATTTCTTTCAATCAATTTTTTTTCTCATGTATATTTTATAATAACAGGGGGAGTTTTTTTTATTTGTCGCCTTAACAAAAACTAAATATACACAATGATTTTCCAAAATGTAATTTATTTTAAATATATAATTTTATGGATCAATTAAAATATAAATTTATTATATGTATACACTATTTTATAAAAATTATTTAAAAATGCAGGGATAAATGTTATAATTTACCATAACTCTAGATAATTATTACTTTTTCTTTATGTGAAGTTTCGGACATTTTATAATTTGAGAAATAATCGGAGGAAGATAATGAAGAAGTGTGGTGTCCAATGCATCTTCATCGGTGCTACTGCCACGCATCCAAATTTCTGGGTCACCCTCTTCCACCTTCTCAACCTTCTTCTTCCTCATGGCGACCCTTTTTTCATGCCAGACCCTTTTCCCCTTCTCTCATCACTTGCTCCTCCAACAACTTCCCTCGTTGGGATTCCAACGCCGAAACCTTTCGGCCCCGAAATTTCACCTCCGACAGCCCCAGAGGCAAGGAACGGGAAGAAGAAGAACAAGGGTATGGGAGGAAGAGACGCTGGTGGTCTGATGAAGAAAGAGAATTCGTGGAAGATGAAGTAGAAGAAACTTCTAGTAGGATTGTGGAAGAAGCCATTGATAGTGTCTGGTTTCTCCAGGTGAAGTTATCTCTCTCTATTGTTTCCGTGTCAAGTACGTGTTTGGTTGTTATTTTGGGTCTTGCTAACGTTGTTAAAGAATTAAAAGAAGAATTTTTTCATCCAAATCACAGAAGAATGCATTGAAAATTACACGGGAACGTGTTTTTATGCATTCAGTTAAAAAAATTCCTTCAGGGTATCCTAAAAGTACTGGTTAACATTTGTATTTTATTTTATTTTATTTTTCACTGTTACGTGTGTAACAGCTTCCTACTGGATAATTAAGCATACGCTAAGAGTTTGAGACTTTGGTATTTTGGTTGTTTGAATGATGGCCTTTTAATTTTTTTGTGGAAGATGTAAGTAGTTTAGAAGAAAAGTTGACATTTTTTAATGTTTTTGTTTAGAGAATGATAGTTTTTTAGAATTTATGGATATAGATGGAAGTGTATTGATAAACTTAATGATTACCTTATTGTGTCTTACTATTTTAAGATTAGTTGCCAATAAACTTTATACACTATTTGATTTGTATGCATCGTATATAAATAGACCTTGAATAGGATTTGATCATTTTATTACATCATCGTTTCGTTTATTATGATGTGGCAATGATGAATATCTATCAGATATTTATATAAAAAAGCTATATTGATAGTACATATAAATTAAACTCTATACTCTATATAGAAACTCCAAGGAGTTGGTTGACTAGATATGACAAGATCTCGCATCTAATTAGTCACCAGTTTGAACCCCTTACTCGTCCTTTTAGGATAAGATGAATGTAAGTTTTTCTGCAAATGTTCTTTGAACTAGGAGGTTTTCCCTGCTTTAGAGTTTAGACTACAGCACCATCCCCCGCCCTAAATCAGTTACCACATACTCTATTATAGAGATTTTGCATTTCTTTCTTGTTTCCTTGCCATTCATGATGAATCAGGACTGGTATTTGTAGTTAGATAACTGTTAAAGTGTGTTAATATGTGTTAAAGATACTATTGTTTTAATGATTTCCCATTATTCGGGCATGCTGTGATGACTGTGATCAGCTTGTAAAGTAGTATAATTGCATATTTTCTATTAGTATTCATGAGCTGAGTGCAACTCTATTATAACTTTCTTTTACTACAAGAAAGAGAGGGAGGAAGGGGACTCTTTTGTATAAGAGCATATGCATGTTGGCTCTAAACCTTAATCAGTTGGGGCAGACATATGAATGCATATCATTTGATTTCATTGTCAGACAAATCTCAAGTATTTCCTTAACCCTTAACCTGAATGTCTTATAACCATGGCTTTTGTTGAAGCTTTATGTATTGTATTATGTTGGAAACTTGGCCCAATGGGCTGGTTTGTGAAATCTGTTAGTGAGGGAGCTAGAGCTAGAGTCAGTTAGCGATTCTTAATTAAACTTCTAAGATTTTGACAGAAATAGGCTATAAAGAGGTAGTGATAGAAGATTAGGGCATTCTGTTGGTGGGTGATTGGTTTGGCGGAGAGATCTCAGGCCTTTGAAATCCTGAGAGGAACACTTGTATTCATTCTTTTTCTAATATTCATAGCTTTCTTATTGCTATTGTATAGTAGTAACAGTATTTCTCAGATTTCTATCAAAATTCTAAACTTGTAACCAATCTAAAGGGAAATATAGCTGAGTTGAGTGCCATAGGAAGAAACCGTTCCTCACATTCATATATTTCTATTTGAAAAATATTCTTCTACACGATATGAAATATTTTGATAATCAGTATATTTTTCTATGTCTAATTTAGAGCAAAATGGTTGTTTATAAAATTGATAGACAACTGATTTTTGATGGATTCTTTGTTGAGGGTTGTTGAAGATCCGACATCACCTAGAGAAAAGGCTTAGAGTATATTAGGTGGGTGTAAAGTCCACTTCTAATATGGTATCAGAGTCTATCCTAATAAGATTGTTAGGCCTATTGGGTCACCTGCTATCCATAAATGTTTAGTCTTAGAGATAAGACTAAATTAGAAGATATTAATTGTCTCAGTTAAGCTACAGTGATTATAGGTAGTTCCTACTGTGGATATCAATTGCTAAAGACAAGAAATTGTCTTGCAGATTCAGTTGGCTAATATTTGAATGCATACAATCATGGATCGAGAAAATCTTAATTACAATCATGGGCAAATAGAACTAAAAATGCTTAGATTGAGGGACCGATCTGTTTTATAATGCTTGGCTTTCTAGGCAGTTCTTACTGAATTTTTACGACTGGCTGCACAGTCCATCTTAATCCAAAATTGAAGTGTATGTATTGGCATTTTCTCAAAATCAGTATCTTGTTTTCTTTCATTCTCATTTTCCATAATTGTTATTCTCTCTTATTTTAAGTCTGCTCTCACTTTTGGTTAGGAACTAAGATCGAGAATGGGAAATAAAAGGTTTAATTAGGGTTTATCCTTTTACAAAATGAGCTACTGCTCTATTCCCACAAAGCTTTACTAATCTCAATGTCTCCCCTTTACCCTAGTATCATCCTATTTATAGATTGATGGGCCTGATCCATGGTATCCCTCTACTAAATAGTAACTACTCTAATTCTCTTCGTTCTATATCCTAACACTATCATTATAAAATTATATACCCACAACACTTTTTCTAATTATCCGTGCATTGAAAGATTTAAAAGCTTTCAAAAGTAATTTTAGATATATATCACTTATGTATTTGTAATTATCCTGTTTATGAATATATTATCCATCATTGCTTTGTCATGTAATAGTAGAATACTGTCCAAAAGCTTTTGTGATGGGTAACTTTCTTGGAAATCTGTATTGCATCTTTTTTAACACCTAGTGGGTTAAGTTTGTTGTTGGTGTTGTTTCTATTATGTAAACTTATAGTTTCTTATCTCTGTCTACCAAGGTTATCGAATCAAGACTCTAATCATGAATTGTTGAGCTATATTTTCAAGCATGAATCATAATTTTGTATTGAATTGTAAGATTCAGGTACAATGAAAAATTACTTCAAATATATCATATAGATGATAATTAGTGTTCAATGTAAACAATATAAACTAGAAATATGTAAAACAACTTAAGCAAAAGTCATACAAAACAAGACAATCTTTAATTAGAGTACATGCATTGAATGAGTGAGTGTGAGTGACAAGTAAAGATGAAATAATCAAACAGCATAAGTTCACAAGTGTTCTTTCAAATTCCTTTTCTTAAGCTCGCTTCTTTTTTATTTTATTTTCATAAGAATTGGTGCAAAAGTAAAAAAGCATGAATAGTTGAATAGTATGGGCCATAAAAATTATATAGATTCATTCATGTAGAGTGAGATACAAAGTCATTCAAGATTCATTTTATGATAAGAATCAATAGGTGGCTAAAATGTATTGAGTCGTAAGATTCTGATAACTATGGTGCCTACATGCACTGAAAAGTATTCATTTTTCTCTAAATGCAGATTTTCAAATCCTATGGTTGGACTCTGCCTGTCATTCTCGGATCATTGTTGCTGTCTACTGGCCCTAAAGCTTTCCTTATGGCATTAGCTCTTCCCCTTGGTCAGTCAGCACTTGCACTAGCATTTGAGAAATTATGGGGTCAGTCCGAGCGCAAACCAAAACGCAAGTACAGGATGAGGAGGAAACCCCGCCGTGCAAACACCACCAGAGTTGAGGAAGAACCAGAAGAAAACCAGAAAACCAGAAAGGGGTACCAATCATGGGTAGTTGAAGATAATGGTTCAGTTGATAAGGGCAGCCCAGAAGCAGCACCAAGTTTTGGTGGATGGGATGACTTGGAGAGATCAAGACCAGCAACAAAGTCTTCCCCTGCCATGAATGGATCACGGAAGAGGCCTATAGAAGGTGGTAGGTTGAGTAGGAGAGAAAGAAAAAGTGACACACCTCTGCTGTTGCGGTTGCTTATTGCCATTTTTCCATTTTTGGGCACATGGACAAAGATGCTGTAATAGTCTCTACTTAACCATATCTTGAGCTTGGATGAGTTGGATGTGATCTTTTACATCTTCCTCGGATGAAAAGAAACCAATATGTTTATGAAGGTTGTTTAACAACATGTATGTAATCTTAATTGAATTAGATAAGTTCAGTTCATCAATATCAGCAAATATACATTCTTTATCTGTCTTATTCATGGCAGAAGAGAATTTTACAGACCCCCATTTTGGTTGTTGGGTTTGCTGTGATAGATTTTCTGCAAATAATGCTTTTAAGACATCTTTTGTGATCTTAATTTCCTCTGTGCACACTCCTATTGATGTGAACAGAAAATTTCAATCCTAAGTACAATTCTTCAGTTATATATATTATGTATAAATACTTTAAATATATTCAACATCATTCATAATTAATTATAAACTTATATATCAAAATTAGTATTTATTGACCATTCAATTATTAATTAGGTAGTAATTTTTTATAATTAAACTCATTAAATACACTTAATTGCTAAAAAGTTAAATCACCTCATTACCTTTAATCAGCACTCAAAAAGTTTGATGCAAACTATCTTTCTGCTTTTTAAAAAACTTTTAAACTAATTAATTATCCAAATAAAAAATTATTATTTTTTATTATTTCTAAACTAAAATATTTAAATGGCTGCAAATTTTATATATTTTTATGAATAAACTAAAATTTTAAATACTTTTAAGTATATAACTTTCATTATATATATTGCAAATATTTTTAACATACAAGATTCCACACATAATCATATCTCTATAATTAATTACAAAACCTTTTTAGCAATCAACCAGAGATTTCTTATTTATGTTTCTATAACTCCTCAAAAAAATAAAATTAATTAGAAAATAAATTAATATATGTTTCTACTTTCTATTCTATCATTAAATTTTTCAAAAGTTGTTGGTGGATAGTTTGTGACGGAACTTTGTGGACAATGATTGCTACGTCGCCGCCTACATTGACTCTCATAGCACGCGCGTTTAATATTTTATTTTTTTACTTTTTTTTTTATAACTAAACTTTTTCATTATTTTATAAAATTAAATAAAAAGTTTGACTTTTTTTAGGGTTTAACAATGTTATGATAAGTTAGCGTTTTCTTATCAATGATTATACACCATTGCTTATATGATCTTAAATTAAAGTATAAATACTTTGATAACTTTATTTTTTTTATGTATATAATTTTTGGACAATTTTTTATAGTAATAAAATATTATTATATTATTATAAAAGGTTTTAAGTGATTATATACATAAAAAATTGTCAAATATTATTGTTCTTTAAATTACAACTTTTTTTTCAAAATTTTAAATAACTTTTATTTTAAAAGAAGGTGTGAAATTTTTAAAATAAAACATTTTATTAATGTTTATTTGGATATTTAATTAATTTATAAAAATATAACTGTCATTAGAAAATAAATATTATTTAATATTTAATTTTATTTATAATTGAAAGCATTTAATATAATATATTTAATGATTTTCAATTAAATAATGTTTAATGCACTAATCAAAATATAAAATAATACATTGTTTATTTTTAGAATGATTCAATCAATAAATTATTGCTTTGATAATAATTTATGTATTTCTAATTATATATTACCTTCATGGAAATAAATGAGTATTAATTAATTCAAGAAAATAAAAATATTAAATACATATGGTTAATTAAATTTGTATGAATATCTGATAATTTTGTCAGCACCAAAAGATGACCTTAAATAGAAATTATTAAATTCCTTTTATGTTCGAACATACTAAATTATTTTTTTCTTTTTTTAGCTTTTTACTATGTATATGTGGTCACTCCATAAGAAATCCAAAATATTAAACTCTTGTTAAATGCTTTTAATTACCTTAAAGTATTAGATACAATTTTTTTTTCTTAATATACTAAATATTTTCTTATCTAATTTTACACTATGAATTATTATTTTTTAAATATCCCCTTATTTAAACTTGATATAATGAATAAAAAAGAGATATTAAAAAACCCATCATTAAATAAAAGATATTTAAAAAATGATATAGTGTGAAATTAGTTTTATTTATTTTTATTAAGTAAAACAATTGTCATCTATATTTTAATTACTTTTTTTGAAAAAACAAAAACTTAAATGAGATAATAAGTAGTATTAAGGCAAATATTTTACATAAATACTTATTTCTAGCTATTATGTTGATCAAATACTAAATTCACATTGGGTCAAGTTTGGCAACTCTACTAAAAAACATCATGAGATGATGAACATTTATGATCCTACCATTAGTTTTTTATTTTTTTATTTTATAATAAAATTAAAATATTAATGAAAGGCTAGGATTCAAGAGGTAATGTTATTGCAGAGGATCCACTCCCACTGGAACTGGAGAGTTCACATGTCTTAAATAATTGACAAGGTTTCCCTTCATTCTTCATGCACTTGAAAGTGATGACAGATCGATGTCTCAAGTACAAAAAAAGTTGGTGCATTTTTCAACTTATTCTGACTTTCTTACAATTCTTATACCAATTTAAAATAAGTTATAAAAATAAAAAAAAATACATATCAATTCATTATAAACCTAGTTAAAATTTGCTTAACTTCAAATTAAATAAATTTTTATCCATTGTAAAAAGTGATGACAATATATAATGAATATAGTTAAGAAGTAATTTAATTTAAATTTAATAATTTAATTAATTAAATTATTATAATACTTTATTTACTTTTAAATTCAGTTTAAAAAATAAAATTTATTCTATATTAATTAAGTTTCATATTTAATTAATATAAAATTTTTCTACCCCAATCAATAAAATTCATATTAACACTTTAATTTACCATTATAACTAGCTTTTGACCTAATCCTAGTCTTAACCCTAAAACAACTTAAACTAATCACCCTTTCTAATGGCGAATATAAACATACATTATACTACTAATTTATCATTAGCAAAAACGACCGTTGTTAAATTTTTAAGTGGGTAACATGATCTGCATTTTTTTTATAAAAAGGCACCTCTTTCATTTAATGAGACTTTAATAATCAACAAGTGCTTCATACCTAACCAAGTCTTGCACGTGATCTGCCCTACGTACTTCATAATACAGAACTTTGTGAAGGGTACCCTAATATTGTGTACAGTGTAGTTAACTTTTGAATCCTGAACTTTTCTCAAGACACATTCTTCTTCTGTGCTTGAAAATCCCAACTATATTTCGTGTTGGAGAGGGTATGAAGCTATAAATTCAAGGAAGATAAAAAAAAGCATTAAAATGATAAGATTCTATGCTTGAAATCCAACTTCAATGTTGTATATAATGTTTTCTGTTCATGATTATTAAGAGAAGTATTTCAAAACACATCATTTTGGTACTAAATAAAATCATCTATTATTTGGTTAGCTTTAAGCCAGTCTTGTTTCTTGATATTTATTCGATGAGTTGTCAGCCTATACCAGTAACACTCCCATCAGTCCTCAACCCACTAATTTTGGGACTCGCAATTAGTTACCATAACTGAATTCTGGAATTCAGTTATCGTAAATCTCGTATAATGAGTAGTCAGTTATCGTTGATTCAAGTAATAAGTTATTTTTTATCCTATTATAAATAGAGATTCAGGAAATCAGACAAAACATTCAATTCACTTACTTATTCATTCTCTTTTTCCTGTCTTATACTCTTATTGATTTGAATGTCAGAATGCAATCACATGTATCTCCATTATTTGATCCTAACTAGCTAAGGAGACTTGAAATCTAAAAAGACATCTCATTGAGTATCATCTAAGTGAATATTCAGTCCGTATAAATACAATTTGTTTATTTATAAACCATTTCCCTAACTTTATTTATATAGCATTTCCCTATCTTTAGTTGAAAGTTGAAGGAATGGAATGAAGTTAATAAAACGATGGTTTTCTCCACTACTCTTATCTTGTTTTTTCATTGTTTCAATTTTTTTTATGTTTCATCATTACTAGAATGATTTGTAATTTTTTTTTATAAATTTAGTAAGATTCATAAAAATTTAGATTTTCTTATAATGAAATATAAAAAATTTCAGTAGTGTTTTTCGATCATAAAAGGAAGAGTTCAATTTGATTATTACAAGTAATCAACCCCTTCATTCTAAAAAAGAAATTAATCACATCACGACACTATTCATTAAAATCGAAATATAACAAAATGTGTTTTCACGTGGGATTAGTTAGGAATTAAAACTATGAAAAAAACTCTATAAACAAAAATATAACCTAAACCCCAAAATTGGAAAAGTTAATAAACCTAAATTTAGGTTAATTCACATGAAAATCGATGTAACATTCTTGTTTTAGTTTTCATAATTGTCTCTGCTTTACATAACTTAGTAAATAACTTATGCTGAAAGATGTTGTGAAATAATATTTTTGTATTAATGAATATATAGATAGAAAGAGAAAAATGGTGAGGTTGAATGAAAAGTATGAAAGGAGTGGTTAAATTCTTGGGATGCCATAACCAAAACTTGAGATTTGAATGTGAAAGGTTGTGAGAACAAGTGGGTTTCATTTGAAACTATGCTCAACGTGCACGGTTGATTAGGAATAATTACATATAAAAATTATTGGAATATTTTAATTTGTAGTGTTTTGCATCAAATATTTTGATTGTGTGATAAATTACTTTATTAGGTTAGAATAATTAATCTATTTGACCTATTTTACAAAATTATAAATAGATAATAAATGTTAACATAATGAATTGAATTAAGTTCAACATAAAAAAAAGTTTAGTTTAATCCTATAAGTAATTTCTCTTGCATATAGAATAAATTATAACTAATTCTTAAAGACATCAAGACCAATAAAACTATTATATCTTAATACAAAAAATCCATAACTAATTTTATCCAACAAAATTCACGACATAAAAAAAAGATAATAATAATTTTTAAAAATCTAAATAAACCATAATACCCTACAACAGTTATTTTAGTTTATAAATTGTGAGAAAACTAAAAATAAACCCCATAAATCAAATTAGTTCAGTCCCTTGTCATGTCCGGAACCAACGTTGGAAGGGAACAAGAACACCGACAACAACGCAAACCTTTTAATAGATTCTTTCAGTCTTTTCTATCTTTTTTTTATATTGGAATCTTTACTCCTACCACCACGACCAATAAAATTTACGATACCCACATAAAAGACACAAAAATCTATCAACAAAGAAAAATCTATAAATCTTAATATTCGAGATTATAAATCAATAAAAATATTAACTCTCATAATTTTAAAATTTATAAAAAAGGGATAATTATAAGAAAAATAAAAGTAATAGCTATGCATCCGTTTCGGCTCGATATGGCACATACTCAATTAGAGCATGGTGATAATAAAAATTATATTTTTAGTATATAAACACACGAAAATAAATTATAATTGGCATGACTAAATAAAAATAAAAATAAAAACATTTATACAACCATTTGTCAGGTCCAGGATCTGCAACCTAGTCAAGAACAACCCCAACTCTGATACGTAAGCATCTTTTCACTTCTAGACCAATGTACGACCATCAACAACAATTGCCAATCCAAAAAAAAAAAAAAAAACAAAATCTACAACTACCCAGCAAAGAAAAAAACAAAATTCAAAAAAAAAAAGAAAAGAAAAACCTACCATTACCATCTTCATCATCATGTTCTTGATCATAATCAGCCATCAGTGGTGGGAGTAGAAGCGTTGGGTTCAACCTTCCTCAACTGAATCCCATGTTTATGCGTCTCATCATCTTCATAGGCGTAAGCAAATCCTCCATGGCGGGTCAGATCCATACCCGCGAGTTCATCTTCGGAAGAAATCCTCAGAAGATTCAATTTATTCAGCCCCCAAAAGAGAGGTCCCATGGTGGCACTCACCCACCCAACAATGACCAAAATCTGAATCACGTGCGCCGCCAACAATTTTCCTCCACCTCCCATAAACAACCCGTGTGGCCTCGATTTGTCTCCGGCATAAACCTGGTACACATACTCCTTCTTCGCGAACAGCGCCGTGAAAATCACCCCCCAAGCGCCGCATCCTCCGTGTAACTGCGCCGCCTCTAATGGATCGTCAAACCCAACTTTCTCCGCCAGTTTGTTACACGAGATCAAAACAATGGACGCCACGAAACCACACACGATAGCCGCCCACGGCTCAACCACCGAACAACCGGCTGTGATGGCGGCGAACCCGCCCAACAAACCGTTGCAGACGTCGGTGACGTTCCAGTGACCGGATAAAACCCGTTTCCCGAAGAGTGTGGTCAACGCTGCCGTTGACCCTGCTAGAGTTGTGGTAACCGCGGTTCTCCCAACCGCGCTCCACTGACCATAGTAACTCCCTGAGTTATTATCATAAGTGAATAAGATTTTGTTGAACGAACCAGGGTTAAAACCGTACCAACCAAACCACAGCATGAATGTTCCGAGCACGACTAACGAGGCACTGTGACCACGTAAGGCCACAGCGCGTCCCGCGTGATCGAATCTGCCGATTCGGGGACCCTCGATAAGCGCGCCCCAGAGTCCCGCTACGCCGCCGACCATGTGGACAACGCCGGAGCCGGCGAAGTCGATTACGCCGCTCGAGAATAACAGATTGTTTAGGTTGAACGCGGAGGCCCAACCGTCGGTGGACCAGAACCAGTGAGAGACTACCGGATAGACGAAGCCGGTGAGGAAGGAAGAGTAGATGAGGTACGCCACGAACTGCGTTCGCTCAGCTATGGAGCCGCTGGTGATGCCAGCGGCGGCGATGGCGAACGCCCACTGGTAGAGGAAGTTGCTGTAGTCCGCGGTTTGAGAGGGGATGTCTGAGAGGCCGAAGAAGTGTTTTCCGATAAAGCCGTTGGAGGGGGAGCCGAAGGCGAAGGCGTAGCCGAAAAGGTAGTAGAAGACGCCGCCGGCGGCGGCGTCCAGCACGTTGGTTAGCATGATGTTCATGGTGTTTTTCGCGCGGACCGAACCCGCGCAGAGCATGGCGAAACCTAGCTGCATCGAGAATACGAGGTAAGCGGAGAAGAGGAGGTATGTGCTGTCAATGGCGTAACTTGTGTCGATGAATTTGTTCCCCACGGCGGTGAACTGGTCGCAGATTAGCGTGGCCGCCGCGTCGGCGTTGGTTGTGTTTGGGCCGAGAAGTTGAGCCAGTTGGGACACCGAACAAGTTGAGAGCGACATGGTTAGAGTGGGTGTTAAAACGACCGCGTTTTAGGGAGTGTGAAAACTGCGAACTGAAGAAGAAGAGAGTGTGTCTATAAATATAGAGAAAGCGGTGGAAGTCAAATTGTGTGCGCAGAATGAGAGAGAGAGAGAGAGAGAGAAAAGACTTTTCAAAAGTTCGGAGAAATTAATATAAAAGTTGGAAAAAGCATCACGGTTTCTTTATTTAATTTTTCTTTTTTTCAACTTTTAATTTTTCTTTATCACTTCACCCACTTTATTTTTAATAAAAGTACCATCTATTTTTGTAACTACGGTGTGGACGTGAATCTAATTATTATTATTACTGTATTAATCAAATATCTCATTTTTTAATTTTCATTAAATACATTTAACTTACAAGTAATGAAATGTTATATCACTTTACGAATTTTTCAACCACTCTATATAGAAAATATTAAATAAAAATATACATGCTTAATATCTTGAAAAATACAAAATATTTAAGAATACTATATAAAACAAAAATAATATAAATATATTACATAAACATTTAAAATTATCCTGAAATGATAAAAGTATCGAGTTCACGACTTTTATAAGGTAGTATGAGAATTTAATTTTGAATAATACTGTTGCGGTGAAAAATTTGCATTGTTATTATAAAATTAATTATTATCATATCATCTGATTAAATGATAATATAAAATTATGTTATAACATGACCATATTTGAATTAAATTCATAATAAATATTTATGTAAATAACTATTTTGATTTATATAAAAATATTTTTTTATTTATTTATATACCTAATTTAATTATGTTTTTAGTATTTTAAGTTAAACTTGAATTTGATTTTAGTATTTTAATCCACTACAACATCCTTAATTCTTCTTTACCATGACAATGTTAGTTTTTCTCCTCCACCAACTCCTTCTCTGTAATGTTAGTTGTTCATGACACCTCTACCACACAAAGCATCCACATTCCTCTATTAGTTACCATCTTCTATGTCATGTCTTCTTCTCTTTTATTTTAAGTCACCTTCCATGTTTCTCCTGTTAGGTTAATTTTTTTTTCAAATTTTGAAAAAAATTATTACTATTTAAAATATAGAAATGTATATTTTTTTATTGTAATTATTTGATTGTGAACTTTTACTTTATTATATTATTTGATCGTGACACTGTTGTAATTTTATTGTATTAGTTGATAGGCACAAAATAAGTAAACTATTTTTTTTTAAAATAGCACAAACTCTAAACATCAATATAATATGTATATTTTCAACATCGGTTGTAGATTATAACTTACATAAAGATATTCTTGATTTTTTATTTAAATATATATTATATCGGTGATATCTACATCAATTATATAATTAATCTAAAATATTTCAAATAATCAATATAAAAATTCTATTTTTTAATGATGTTAAAAATAAATAAAAAATTTAAAATAGTAAGAATATTTTCTTTGTATATTATTAATATTTTATATTTTTCATTTATCTTAAAACATATATAATTATAATATTTATTTTGTAAACTATTAATATTTTTCTCATATTGTATTTATTTTTATTTATAACTATTAATAGAAAGATATTTTTCCGTAATTACTTTTTGGTGTACACTTTTTTATTTCATAATTTTACCTTTCAATATTTTGATAACTGTTTCTAATTATTTTTGTAATTGTTTTATATTTTTTTTTTCTATTTTATCTTTGGTATCGTTCTAATTAATCTTTTTTATCTATAATTTATAATTATTAATAGAAAATATTCTTTTTAATAACCGTGTTTTGGTGTACATACGATTGAGATTTTACATATAATTGTTTTTTATTATTTTTTAACTTTTACATATTATTTTACAAATTTATTTTTGATATTTTTTAATTATTTTTATTATATATTTTTTTTATATTGTAATAATTAAAATTTTAATTATATTAAGTAATACTTTTATTAAAAAAATATTAATAAATTATAACAATTTTAAAAATCATTATTAAAATAATATTTAATATAAAATAATAAGTTTTCATAAATTCAAAATATTATATATATATATATTTTTTTTTTTTACTCAATTATAAATATAATTATTACGATTGAAAATATAGTAAGTTGATTATTAGAAAAATAACATCAATGTTAACATAATTATATAGTAATTTATAATCAACTTAGTTCATCATATATTTAAGTTAGGTTAGGTAAAAAAAAAATATGATTAAGTAAAATAAATTCAACTCACTTAATTTATATCAAAAGGTGAGTTCGTGGTGATTGAGATATGACAAACGTTTATGTGTTGATTATTAGTAAATAAATAAGATGATAATTAAGAATATATATTATTTATCTTAAATTGATGACTTAATATATTGTATAAAGAATTCATATTTAAAAAGATTGATTTAAGAATAAAATATTATCAGATTTTGTTGAAGACTACAAATTTTTAAAAAAAATTTATAGTTCAAATACAATAACTATAAATACGTGATAATATTTTTGGAGTGATGAATAGTATAATATTGTTAATGGATTACATGAATAGAATGTTTTATTTATTTTTAGATAAGTTAATTCTTATTTTCATAAATGATTTTCTTATTTATTTTTATACATAAAAAGAATTTGAATAATATCTTAGAATAATGTTGAATATCAATTAAAATAATTATATGTCAAATTATTTAAGAATAAAATGTTGTCATTTTTAGTTGATATAGAATTCAAATAAGGAAAATGTGGTGGTTGATGTTTTGAGTAGGAAAATATTTCAAATATATATTATGATGTTGAAAAAACTAAAATTGATTAAGTAATTTGGAGACCTTAACTTAGAAATAAACCTATCTTCTGACCATATTATTAGTATGTTAGCTATAATTAATGAATTTATAAAGATGATAAAGGATAAATAGGTGATGAATCTTAACTTGAAATATATCATAAAATTATTAAGTATTGAATCAAGTTAAAGATTTTAATGAAGGAAAAGATGATACATTAAGATTTAAGATTTAGAGAAAAAATTTATATGTGTGATGATGTTGAATTAAAAGAATATACTAGAATAAAACTATAAAACTATAAAAGTATACTTAATTTACATTCTCATACGAGTAAAATATATCAAAATTAAAAAAAAATTTATATTAGAATATAATTTTATATATATTTATTTGTCTGACTTATCATAAATTAACATAAAATATTAATTAAATATTTTATAATATTATTATTATCAATTTTGTTATCTATTTATTATTATAAAAAAGAAAACACAAGATTATTTATAAGAATTTGTTTTTAAATTTTGTTATAAAATATATGAAATGATTTATAATAAGATAATTAAATTTAAATTTTATGTTTAATATGTAATTTATATATTTATATCTTTGTGATATCACGAGATGTTTTAATGGTGATTTTAGAATTATATTTAAAAAAATAATTTTGTTGATGGAGTTGAGAATGATATGTAAGTAATGAGTGTAATAAAAATAATTTAGACTACTCTTAAGTTTGGAATATTGATTTGAAAATATAAAATAATAATAATAATAATAATATTTTGGAGTTATTATCTTAAATAAGATAAAAAAAATAAATAATTATATTTATTTAAATAACTTAAATAATAAAAATAAATAATAAAAAAATATTATTTCTTTCAAATATTTAAAAATATGTTAAATAAAATTATAAATTGATGAAAAAAATAAGTAAAAATAAAATATGTTAAAACTCCCCCATAAAAAAATCAATAGAAAAAATAGAATAAGTTACGTATGAAGAAATAAATTGCTATATCACAATTTCAAAAATTAGTAAATTGATACCCGACACTGTTTTTTTAGTACTATCAAGAGTTTAATTGATCACTAGCTTTTGTAAATTGCACAAAATATATTAAATTTGTTGTTATGTTATCTTTAAATTATGAAAGCTTGATTTCGATATTATTGAATTTTTTTGTGCGATTCTCAATGATAAGTTGATAATGACAAATTGCAGAATTTTCTACTATTTTTTTTACATTTTTTTTCTAAAGATTTAATGTAATTGCATAGGTTGATATTATTGATGAAACTAAAAAAAATCTATGTGAATTAATGTACATCCTCAAAGTTCAAATTGATGGACCTACATAAAGTTAAGTCAATGCATGGAATAGAGAATATATTTAACACCTCATATTATTAGGAAGTTTGAATAGAATCCTGTGAACATCATCTAAATTGGTTTGGAATTTTAGTAGAAAATAATGGAACTTCTTTTGTCACATACCATGCATTTATGTCGACAAGACAAGATCTCACACCCTTCATTCTCACATCTTTGTTTTTACATAGTCAAGACAAAATATCAAAACTTTTTTTCAACCACATAATAATTTGTGACAACAATTTTATATCTCACCTATATTTTATTGTGTTGATAAAGGTTGTGTCTCCCCAAAATTGGGGATTGATTGATTAGAAAATGTTACCTTTTTTTTCTATTTAAGATAAATGTTTTTTATAAGGATAGATGATTTATTAATAAGATATATAAATTTTATGTTTTATATCTAAAATTTAATAATATTAAATATCTTATATAGTTTAAAATTTAAAAATAATATTAAATTAAAATTTATAAAATAGTATAATTTTTATTGAATTAATTTTATAAAAATAAGTTAAACTTAAATATATTATAAATATAATATTAAAATCTCTTTTAATAAAATTTTTGAACGATTATCATATCACTAAAATATATTTTAGAATGTTAATTTTTTTCTAAATTCGAATGATTATGCATTAATAATATACATAAGTTTAAATTATCATTTAATTATAAATTATTATTAGTATATCTTTTATTAATATTATTATAAAATTTAATAAGTTTAAAATATAATTGGAATAGTGTTTTGTAATTTTCTTATTAGTATTTGACAGGATTTTATGGTCCCGGAGTAATGATGGTGTCGTGTCACTCTATACAACGCAGCGTTTGGAAAATGCTAACAATATTTGGGGAAGAGTACGTCTATTTTTTAATTATCTCCACTCACTTCCAAATCTATCTCTTTTCCAATGTTTTGGAAACAATCATATAAAATAGTGGTAATTCTTTTTAGCTAATTTTATAAACTTTTAATATATTTTCACTCTTGATTATTTTTACTTTTATTAATTATCATTAAATAAATTAATAATAAAATAATAATTATATTTTTAATATGAATATAAAAGAAAAAATAAAAATTAAATTTATTAAAATTATAAAATATTTTATATAAAAATCAATTTTTTAAAGTTAAGTATGTTGCTTTTCTATTTTTTTTTAATTATCTTTATTTCTTATATTTTTAAGTCGATTGAATTTTATTTTTTTAAAATATAAATTTTGTTTTTTATATATAAATTTAATATTTAATGAAAATTTTATTTTAATAAAAATAATAAAAATATTAAATATGATTTATATATAAATATAATATTTATTTATTTTCATAAAATTAATAAAATAATTAAATTTATATATTTTTAAAAATTAAAAAATTCAACTAATCAACATCCTCAATATTATCATACATATTATACTAGTTTGAAAATCAATAATTATATTATAAATTATAATTTTTTTTATTTTGTTCGAATATTTTTCCTTTAAGTTCAACTTTGTTTTATTAAAAATTCAACGGAGCTTCTTTAAATTCTATTTTTTTTTTTTCATAGTTTTTTTCTTTTTATAAGTTGTAAAAATTCTTATTTTTAGTTTATTTTTATTAGATTGATATTATAAAGGAGAAGTTTTTGTTTTCTTATCTCTTACATTAATTATCCTTTTATCTATCTGTATAAAAGATGATTCATTTATCTCTTATATTAATTGTTTGTATATGATTGATTTATTTATGGATAAGTGATCTTATCCAATATATTAAGTACAAACTTGATAAAAAATGTTTATTAATACATCGAATACAACCTCATTTGAGGAATATCCTAAAGGTTGTCAAATACAAATTTGTCAAAAATCTGTTTAATTATATTTAAAAAATTATTTGTTTTTTTTTAATAAGATTTGTTTAATTTTTTATTCATATATCATGATAGTAATTTTTAGAACATACAAATAATAATATCATTATATTATTTATTGTTGGAAAAAATATTAAGCTTATTACTTTTTAATTTAATTTTTTTAACTATTATATAACTAACTTGCATAATTCTCATTTAATTATGTAGGGCGGATAAATAAATTTAGATGATGAAGTTTTTTACTAACTAACTCTTATTATTTTATCCCATTTTTTCTGAGTCAACAAATTAATATGCGACAGACCAACCTATATTGTTCACCTTACTTAAATAGATTAATATGATGGTATAAAAAATAAAAAATATTTTAATTGATTTCTTTATAATAATAATAATAATTAATTAATATATATATATATATATATAAATAAATAAATATATTCGTTCTTCACAATCAAATTCATTTTAATTTTTTAAATTTCGTTCTTCATATTGTTATATTTGTATAAACATAATTGTATATTATATTATTTAAAAATATTTAAGTTAGTCTTTCATTTGTACATGAATTATGATTGAATAAATAATAATATAAGTTTAATAGAAATAAAAAAATATAATATAAAAGAATTTAAATTTATTAAATTTTAAATATATCTATTGAGATTATAATTATTTAAATATTTTAGAAATATAATAATATAAAATATTAAGTGAATTATATATGTTTTACTTCAATGCTCGAATTTAATTAAAATAAAGAGTTGTTATAACTTAAGTAATAAAAAAGTTGACACATGCATCATCAACTCCATCATCGAAAATAAAAATTATGTCATTTTTGAAAAATAAATTTTTATTTCATTAAATAAACGTCATATTAATGTGTTATGATGGAGTAAAAAAATAATAATGAAATTAATATGTTATTATCCTCTGGCATGAATTTCAGTTTGAAGACTTTGCAACCATTTGCATTTATTAAATACAGAAAAGTAAGTCAGAACAAACACGACATATAAAATTAATTAAGATGAGAAATTTTCTGCCTTAAATCAATTTAATTGTCACCATCATTATCTAATTTAGGTAAAAATACTAAATTTTTAATTAGATTTCAGAATTCAAATGACTAATTCCCATTGGTTTCATTCAACTAAATTAATTGGTTTAAGGTAAAGGTGCTAAAAATTTTGTGTTAAATAAATGTCTTACCTATGGTTTCCACATTATATGAATTAAAATAAAATGTGCATGGATTTATATGATAGTTTTAGTCCGTATATTGATTGTGTACACATTTTGCAGACTTTGAATTTTATTTTAGTTTACTTTCTTGAAGACAATAATCAAATTATTGAAAGAGACATGAAATATAAAACAAACAATGTCAACAATTTTGTGTTATATTATGACATAAACAATGTTTACATTTAAAAGAGAGTTGAATGCAATTGTGTATCAAAGCATAATTTTTTAATAAATTTTTATTTAATGTTATGTTCTACTTTTATTATATTTTCAATTTAATATTAAAGAGATTAAAGATCATTGTCTTATATTGGAAAAACATTTTATATTAGTATATAGTCAAGAACATTTATCATCTTCTACAGAAAAAATAAATTAAAATTTAAAGTAATTATATGTTGAATGAAAATTTATTTATAAGGAGAGAGAAAATATAAATAAAATTAAGAGAGAAGATGATGAAATTTCATTTGTAAGAAATGAAAGATGTAGAAGGTTGAAATTTCAATGATGAGTTTCTTCTAAGAGTTTCTAATCTTATAAAAAGCAATAATTTTTTTGTAGAAATGTTACTCTTTTGTTAAGACATGTTTGTTTGTATGGATTTTTTTTTTTCTATAAAATTTGTGGATAGAAAAAAAAAATTAATTTCAAGTAAATTCCACAATTTAATTTATAATTTATTTTATAATTTTTTTAATTTATACTTAAACTAAATTTGACACAGAAACCCTAAATTTGATCACCCTATATGCAAAATTTGAAAGTCAAACCCTAAATGAATGAGTCCACAGTTTATGTTGATTTTATTATGAGATGACATAGTTTATAGTTTATTATATGAATCTTTGTTTAAATGTCAACGAGTAACAATTAAATCACTATTAAATAATTTTTAAACTTTTGCTTATGATAAAATTCTATTTTTTTTTCTTTTGTGTCATTATTATTTTTTTATATTTTGTTTATTTTGAAATAGTCTCTTTAAAAAAAACTGATAATAACTAAAAACAAATTATCTATATATTATAGAAGAACTAGAAAAAAATATCAAAGATATTTATAGGATTAACAAAAATACAACTATGTTTTATGAACTAAAGTTGTAATTAAAATTTTTTAGTCTTTTTTCCTAAAAACTTTTGTTTAACTTTTTTTTTTCTCTTTATCAAATATTTTCAGAGACACTAGATCAAATTAACATAATATTATAAGAACTAAAATAGAAAATACATTAAAAACTAAAATCAATCTTTTAAATATCAAATTAAAAAAAATCTAAACAAAAAGGAAATATATTAAATTTAAATACAAAATGTCTAGAAGATTTAAGGGCAACTTAAAGAAAAGAAAGAACCTAGAAAAAAGTTTTATGATAAACTTCACCGTTTTATGACCAAAACATTAAATTCATGCTTTTAGCGGTTGGGTAATTTCAATAAAAATAAGTAAAAAATGCTTTAAGGGGGTGAACATTACTTTAAGAGTTTTATATTATAATTTATAAAATTTATAACTTTTTTTTTATTATAATTTTTAGAATTATATAAAAATATCATATTAATTAAAAATGAAAAAATTATAAATTATAATTAAAATATATTTTTATCTTTTAAATTAATTTTATAATATTAAATTAAGTTTATATTTATTTTCTAATTTTATAAGATTGAAGTATATGGTATCAAATGTGTCTTGTTGAATTTATTCATATCACTTAATATTAAATTAATATTAGATTATTTATATTAGTGTGAGAAAGTAAATTAGATATCTAATTAAAGATATAAAAAACTTATAATAAATAAGTAGGAGGTTAATTTGACGTTAAGTCAATTTTATAATATTAGATTAAATGGATGTTTATTTTTTAATATTTTATTTAATATTTAATTTAAAAAATAAATTAAATTATTATGAAAAAATATATAATATTAAGCTACTATTTATTTTCAATTATATACAAAATTTATGTATTTTCTAATTTTACATACAGATAATTAAATTTAATATATAAAAATTTACGAGTAATTGTTAAAAGAATAAAAATTAAAATTAGGAATAATTAAAATTAGAAAATTGAAATTAAAAAAGACCAAATTATAAATTAAAATTTTGAATTTTGTAAAATACTGAAATAAAATTACAATTAAACCTATGTTTTCAATGTTATTGAATTGTGAACGTTGAAAAATTCAAATAATTTTATTTGTTAACAAAAAATATTGCAATAAATTAGACTATAGTGGTGGGCTTTTCGAGACCCATATTTCATAATATTGATATTGCGTTTTAAGGGGAAAATGAAGAAGTGATATAACAGAGTTAGGGCTTTGCTATAGACACCCTCTTATTATTATTTATACTTTCAAAAAGTTTATATATTTTTTTTCAGAGTAATATATATATATATATATATATATATATATATAAAGTAAAACTAGTTGGGTTCTTATGTTGGACTGAAAAAAAAAAAATCAAAACAAATGGAGTGGAAGGAGGTGAGTTTAACAAGTGAAGGGGTGTCTGTAGTAATTTGAAAAAAATCCACTAAATACTTTCTCAACAAAAAATCTTTATTATCTTTTTAAGTTTTAATCATATTTTTGGTTTTTCTAAAATTCAAATATAATTTTTAGGTCTTTCTTAGTAACAATGATATATGGAAAAACTTATATGCATGACAGGTTTAACATAGTATCAATTATACATCTAATCAAATTAATTTTCAATTATAAAATGTACGTGTTAAAATTGTTACTCACTAATATTTTTTTTAAGTCATTGTTACAAAGAAGACAAAAAAAATATATTTAAATTTTAGAAAGACGAATACTATAATTTTTTTATGCCATATTTAGCATAATTAAAATTTTGCAGAAATAAAAAATACTTTTTATCTAATCACAAAATTTATTTTGTTTATTATTTATTTTATTATTTTAAATAAATATTGTGTAATCAAAATTTAAGATAATATAATCATAATACCTAATTCATTCTCAAAACCAATTCACTAAAATTTATTTCTCTTATAATTTATATATTATAGTTAGATCTCATATTTATTATTGTAAAATCTTTTAAATAATTAATTGATAAATTACTAATTTTACATATCATTTAAAATTTTAATGAATTCATGATAAAAATTGATATCTTATTTTTTTTAGAAAAAGTTCTTATTATTATATTATTTCCTATCTTTTTTAAAATATTAGTTAAACAATAATTGAAGAATAATTTGATCCAAATTATAGTGGAAAACAGAAGAAGATAAACATTGTATTTTGGGAAAGGCTACAACTCTTAAAGAACATTGTTTTGCAATTCTTAATTTATGTCCTGTACGTAGAAACATGTTAGAACCTCACAACGTAAAAAGAATAGAATTCAGTGAATAATCTTTAATTCTCATATAAGGAACCTACATATTATAAAAAATATATATATTAAAAAAATAAAGAAATAATACTTAATGAACTAAAAAACGTTACGATAATATGACATTGTTGAGGTGATATTAATTATTAATTTATAAATTATTTTTAGGTGTTATACATGTTACATATTCAAAAAAAAGTTAACTACGGAAATATTTTTATTAATAGAATAAATTACCACTATATAAATAAATACGACTCTATTTCTTATTCAAAATCTTAAAATTAAGAATCTGTGTATTTTTTTTACTTATATTTACTTATATGTTATTTATTTTCTTATTTTTACTAAATGTAAAATTCTAATTCACTTTAAACTTCAACCATATATAACAATACTTAATAATGTTATTATTAAAAAATTTTAAAAAAAATTAACAATTAAAACTGAGAAAAGAAAAATTTATACGAACTGAAAAAATAAAAATGTATTAATTTATAAAAAAAATTAAAAAAAAATATAAAGTAAATATAAAATTTATTTCATTAAATTATTTAATAAGATAAGTTAAATTTAAAATTTATTTTTATTAAAAATATATATAATTTATAAAATTTAAAATCGAGTAATTTGATTCGTATTTTGTATCTACGTTCCATCATCACTTTCATTAAAAAAAAATAATTAAATTTAACCCTCTTAACAGAGTAAGGGATGTAATTTCCCTCTTATGATTCAGAAATGATCATTTTAAAAAAATAAAATATAGTTTTTTAGAGAATATTGGAGGCGATAGTGATAAGTTGAGAGCATAATGATTTGTATATTGTACGTATGATTTGTGAAATTAAGAAAGATATCATGTGAGATATGTGACGTATTGAAGAATCGAGTTGTGTGTTAGTTTAAGTTGAAAGTGGATTTGATTAATTGGAAAGATTTGTATGTATGTGTGGATTAAAGAAAGAGAAAGAATTGAAAGATGTGAAGTATATATATTGGGTTTTACATGCACCAAAAGTGTCCCATAATCTATGCTTAAACTCATTTCTTTATCCAATTTAAATCTTTATCTTTCCCATCCAAATCAAACCATCGCTACTTTCTTAGATCCCTTTTAAGTGCTTTATAGAATTTCAATCTAATTTTATTCTTAGGATCATCGACTTACTACTAACAAATTAATCAAAAAATATTAAAAATTATATATTTGTGGATGGTTAACTCCCACACCAAATGAGTTTATCACTCCAATAACAAGTAAATAACATTATTAAAATAACTTCTAATATTATATTAAATATTAAATAATTTTAATAATTTTATTATAATAGATTATGATATTATATTAAAGATTGATAGAATTAATAATTTTTGTATCAGATATTTTCTGATCGATATTCTCACAGGTCAAGATACATTCGACTCAAGTATTAAGGGAAGATCCTATCATATTTAGATCGAATTCTTTAAATTAAAAATTCATCCCAAATCCTCACTAAGAGATAGACAATCTTAGAAAGTTCTATATATCAAGTCTAAATCTACCATAATAAAAGATTCGTATATAATTCAAAAAAGGAAACATATAATTACAATGAATCTCATACTTAGAACTCAAAGAAGGTAATTCTATATCATTTTATATTATAAATAGACTCACTTAGTCAAGGTAAAGCATAATCCAAAACCTCTTACTAAATCCTACCAATATTGTATACTAATTTTAGTGTCAAAGTGCTCCCACGCGATTTATTGGAGCAAAGGAATACTCGACCACGAAAGAGCAAGAATTAATCTTGAAAATACTCGACTCTTGAAAACTCTGATATCATATTAAAAATAAACATTAAATTTAATTCATTCTTACAAAATTAGATTAAATTTATACATATTTAATATATTTTAATTTGATTTTATCTCTAATAAAAATTTTAATCAGAAATGAAATTTTAGAATATTTTTACTTAAATATTAAAATAGAAATGATAAGAAACAAATGTTAAAAATACGCAATAAATTAAAATCTTTTTTGTTTTGTATGTAATTGAACTTTGTTTAATTTGATGCAAAAGAAAAGAAAAAAAAAAAGGAAAAATTGGTGAGATTATGGTAAGGTGGTAGAGATGAAATATGAAGATATTCGTGTGCGTGTCTTTGTTTAAGAAGACAAGTTTTTGGGATCAATGGTTCGTTCATGATAGAATATTTGAGATACCACTTTATTTATTTATTTTTAATGAGGATAACATATTATTAGTAAATTTGTTCATTTTAAAATGAACGGATGAGAATAATTTAGAATTTTTTATTTTAATTTCCCACTTCCTGTTCTTTTAATAAAAATATAAATTTTAGGTTTAGTTTCATTTTTATTCTCTTGCTTAGTGTATGGATAATTTTCATCTCATAGTTTTAGTTGCTTAATTTTAGCCACACGTTTATATTTCATAATTTAATCAATCGATTTTTCTCTACAAATTTGAAAAATTTATAATTGTTCTCCTACCATTACATATTATTTAATTTTTCATGATAATGTGATAAATTTAAAGTAACTTTAATTTTTATTAATTATTTATTAAAAAAATTCTATATTAACTATAAATAAGACGAATTATAATATATAAATGATGTGTAAATCTTATTTTCTGAATCTGTTTTGAGAGTGAGTTAGATATCATAATTACTTTTTATATAATATTATATTTATGTTACCAAGATTGTTAGGCCAGACATTGAGCTTAGATTAGACCACTTGTTAATATATTCTTGATTAACAAATTATTGGATCACTTATTAACGAATGAGAGATAAACAATTGAGGACGTAGATATATTAAATAATTTATTTGCCTCCTTAAAAGAATGTATTACTCTTACATGGATTATTTTTTTTATTAATTAAAAAATATGAGAGATAAAAGATATAATAAATTAAAATTTTCATAATTTTGTAAAAATATTATCATCTATTTTTTTCTCATTATCATCTTCATTGTTCACATTTCAAACCAAATGAGTCCATGTGTGAGAAGATTTATTAAAAAAGTGATGTGTGATTATTTAATAAGGTTTTGGGATAAATGCAAAGGGAAAGTTCCCTTTATCAGTTTCTTATTGCATTTGGTTCTTTCTTATTTTCCTTGACGCTGGAAAGTTGTCTAGTGCTTGTTATCCAAAAGCAAAGCTCATTTTAGTTTTATAAGCAAAAATGAGACACTTTATTGACAGATTACAAAGTAAGTTGCCTTCAGAATATGATTTACTACTTCTACAACACACCTTATGCAACAACAATAACTCATAGAAACTCCAAAGCTCTTGTTTTTCTTTTTGGAGCCTTATGAAACTATGACTAAATTAACTAGGAGTACTGTTCTAAACCATTAACAGAAGGGAGCAACTAAATTGTATAGACCAACTTTGCTTGCTGCATTAGCTACATTGAAATTGCCATGAACATCATCCAAGTTCCACAGTCCATCCCACAAGAATTCTTCAGCTGATGTCTCTGGTGCAGAAGGGTGGCCATTGAGCATAGAGTACAAGAATCCTTGCTCTTCTGTGGTGTTTTGCTGCATGTTGACCATTTCTTGCCTAGATTGAGATATATAAGGTGCTCTATGTGAGTTGTCCTCAAGCAAGGCCATGATGCCTTTCATGTCAAAGTTGAATTGTAGTTGTTGTTGTGCCTGATGATGCTGTTGCTGTTGCAACTGTTGTTGTTGCTGCTGGTGAAATTGCTGCTTCCTCAGGAGTCTATTTCTTGCCTTCTCTGCTGCATCAGAGGGACCTTTAGCCTTTTTCTTGAAATGAGTCCTCCAATAGTTTTTTATCTCATTGTCAGTTCTCCCTGGTAAACTCCTTGCAATTGTTGACCACCTGAAGTTTTTCGGTTTAGTAATTAGTCAAGGACTTGGAAAAATATGCTGCCAAAAACATGCAAGTGCAAGAGAATGGACATATAAATTTTACCTGTTTCCCCACCTAGCATGCAACTCTAGTATTATGCTCTCTTCTTGTGGTGTTATCTGTCCCCTCTTGAGATCAGGCCTCAGATAATTCACCCACCTCAATCTGCAGCTCTTCCCATTTCTTTTCAATCCTGTTGATGAACAACAACAATAATACATCATTTATCACCACTAATCACAATAATACATAGTTAATCACTTTCCCTTAATATTAAGAAAAAGGATGATTAATATAGGAAGATAAAAGTTAGAAAAGATCATTCCAAACACAAAAAACTATTACATAATCTGAGATTATTATAGTTCCAGTCAATTATATGTGGAGATTGCAGGAATCATAACACGTATCAGATCATATAATAATTTCTTTCATACTATAGCATACTTTTCAAAATGAAGATCTTTAAGGTACGCATGAATGTAGCCACTATGAAGAGTAGAAGTTGAAAACAATTTCTCTTGTTTTGTTTCTATATGGTTGGATTGTTACTTACAAATGTAAAATTCAATTAAGAAACAAAACAGTAAAAAGAAAAATTTGGTGAGTGTTACCTGCAAGCCTAGAAACAGAGTTCCATCTTCCTTCACCATGCAGCCTGACATACTCAACAAGCAACCTGTCCTCTTCAGCAGTCCAAGGTCCCTTCCTCCATACCTCCTCCTCCATCACACCCCGACCCATATGGCCAGCCATAACTTCCCCCCAATACATGCAATAAGGATTCAAAGTTTGTTCTTGGATAAAATATTTTCTTCCAATTTCTGTGACACTCAATTGGGTCTAGTGTTTGTTGCATGTTTTGGGTCTAGTGTTTGCTGCATATTTATACCTGAAGTTTTGCCCCCAACTGGATTCTATCAGTCAATCAAAGGTCACTTTCTTAACTTCTTATGATGTCTATCCACTTCACTGTTTAAGGTACTACGGGTAACACTTTTCTAAGAATATGTCTAAACAAATAAACCAAAAAAGGGACCAAGTGACACTGAAAATGTTGCATGCTTGTCCATCAAGTCTGAATTGACCATAATACCATTACCCTCTTTCTGTCATTTGGATAATAATTACAGACAAAAGTTACATGCATTATTACAAAAACTGTATATTTTCTATTCCATTATAATTGAAATTTCATCTTGATAATACGATTAATATTTCATAAAATGTTTACTGCATATATATATTTTCTGCACTATACATTTTAAAGTAAAAAGAAGAGGTTAAGAAATGGATGTGAATGATTCAGTAACTTGTTATTTGAACAAAAAGGCATATTTGGAAATCCAATAATGTGTTATGCAATTAGGTGACATGACTAAGGAACTAAAAGAAAATAGATTATATCATTGAGGTTGATGCCAAAATGAGACAACAGAAGAGAAATCTGGTTGTCTGAGACACCTGTAAAATATAGGGTCATTGCACCTGGACCAAAACTTCAAGCTAAGGAGGCACAATCCAAAGTATGACACATAAAATATAGTGGTGAGCATTTTTAAAACCAGAAATTACAAGAGGACTAATGGTCTTTCCCCAGCTGTTGGATTTGCTTACTTCTCAAGGGGACTATAATCTCTAAAACTTCATTAAATTATAATATTGTTGGATACCATTTTGAGTATTCTGTGATATTTAAATGTTAAGCCTATCATGCCTTGGACGTCATCTAAGGTGACAGGTGTTGTCTTCTGATCATATTTTTGGAAAGATGGTGCTGGTGGAATGCTGGAGGCATGAACTCTTTCATGTTATAATAACTTAACAATTATTCTATTTATACAAATCTAAGATCTTACATGCACTGACAAGAGAATGTGTTAACCTTTTTCTCTTCCTTTTCCTGTTTTACAATAAACAATCAGTTTATTAAAGTGTTTGTTTTTCTTTCTCTTTTTTCTTAAAGATGTGCATTTTATTGATCAGTATTTCTGAGTTAAATTTATTTATCTTTCTTCTTTTTGGCACTCTTTTATTGTTCTTGTTGTGGCAATCCCTTTAACCTTGTTTGTCTCATACACAAAGGAATCCCCTAAAAATCCTAAGTACTTATTATAATACTTTGTTTAAGGTATAAGGTGATGTTCCAAAAGTGAGATTAGATCTTCTGCTGTTTATAATGTTTACAATGTAACTACATGATGAATCTGTAATTTCTAACTCAAAAGGGTAATAATATAGATAACTCGAAATGAAATTCTGAAAACGAAATCTCATCAAAAAATCAAATCTTTTTGGACAGTCAATTTTGGAAACCCTAATTAATCTCTGCACAAGAATGCCATTTTTCAATGTTTTTTTATCCACAAATATCTATCACAGAAAACAATGATGTCCAATTAGACAAGATTATTAATCTATTAAAAAAAAACATTATCATAGACAAAACAAAAATCTCTTCCCAAACATGTGATATAACTGTATATTCAAGATCCAAAACTAGTGATTAAATTAACTGAACCAATTTATTTAAGAATTTGAACTCAACTTCGTTTTCATATTAATAATTAGATGGAATACTTACAATTAGATACAAAATTATAATTAATAATCAGAATGTAATTTTTTCTACTTAAAAACCTAATAATTAAAACATAATATTGTAAAACATTATAATAAAAAACAAAACTTGAATGCCACTTGATAACCCCATTATTAATCTTCCTATGATAGATTGAACAAGTAATCCATGTGTGGTATTAATTAGTGAAGAACTAAAGTAAAAACTGACATGTGTACAACCAAAATATGATGAATCCAAAATTTATTCTAATTCTAACTTTAAACTGTTTTCAAAAGGATGGCTGCTACATGTATACCAGTTCTACTAAAACAAGTAGTTTAATAGCTATATATTTATATATTTATATATATTAATTTAAAAGAAAGGTGAGAGAGAGGATCACATGTGATTCCTTGTGCTGTTCATAATTTGATATGAATATTTATAATGTTTTGTTCTTTTTGGGTGTCTTTTCAAAGTAGATTATGATCAAGGTTTTAGGATGTTGTGGGGTCATCTTATGAGTATTTAAATTAATCTAATTTGTCTTTCGGCTTAAATTGTTTAACACGAATAGAGTGATGTTCTGGCATGCCTAGTGTTTCTAGAAAAAACCATTTTTTAATCAAGAACTTTGACAAACACCCCTTAAATTTAGTTTCAGTTTTATAACAATGGAATTTGAATATATTTAAGTTTAGATGAATTTTAAAGTGTAAAAAGTGATTATGAGTCTAACCTCACTTATATATTATAATTTAGCCTCAATTTTAGTTAATGTGAGATTTCTCAATACTCTTCCCTCATGTCGAGTAGTCATTCTCAACTCGAATGTGACTTATGTCGATTCATAGCGGCCCGTTAACAACTTTGTTAAGCATCAGGACTCCTCAAAATATGTAAAAGGGGATCATAATCTATTAACGGATGACCCACTTTAAATCCAACAACCTGTCAACCAAGATTCATATATCAACAAGTGGCTGAATTTAGGCCCAACAATCTTGTTAACCTGACTCTGATACCATGTAGAAAGTAATTATGAGTCTAATTTATCCTCAAAACCGATTCAGTAGGTAAAGTTTATACCTTACTTATATACTATAATTCAGTCTATTTTTAATTAAAGTGGGATTTTCCGATATTATATTTTTCAAAAGGGGTTTTTGGATGATAATATATGTGTGAATTCTTCGACGATTAACAAGACCAAGGAAACTCCACGACAAAACCCACTAAAATTTAGCTTGATATTTATGTTGAGTTGGATTCTCACTAAAGTGCATGAAGCCAATAATGAAATGTTTTAGGAAGCTTTTGATAGTTGATTACATGGGAGAGATTAGAAAAGTGACGCAAGATGTTAATTATATGATTGTATCCACAATTGAAGATTTTCTTGAATGGAAAATCATGAATAAGATATTCTTCAAGAAGATCCATATATATTTCATATCATTTCTGAACTTGATCTTCGTGTTTAAGATTTGGTTAGATCAACCAAAGTTTTCTAATGTTTATTTTAAAATATCCCAACAATAATCATAATAATAATACTTCAAGAATCACATGTCATGGTTGCAGCATTGAATAAGACTAAATTTCTTATTATTTAAAGATGAGTTTTTTAAAGTATTTATTTACAGATTTTAATGGATATATGTACGGGTTATATATATAAAATATCATATCTTAATTTCGTAAAATATTATTCTTTTATAATCAATGTTGTTAACTTTTGTTATATTTACTAACAACAACAACTTGTTATATTTATATTAAGTGACTGGAAAATAATTTAGTAAACTAAAAATATTTGTTAACAGTAATAAGTGAAATTAACTAAATTTGTATATTTTATTTTAATATAAAAGAGAAAGACAATGTATAATACTTGTATCTCTAATTAAAAGTAACACAATTATCTTTAACCATATTAAGTTAAATATCTAAGTTTTTATTTATATCATAAATTGTATAGATAAAGACATTATGTATTTAATAAAAATTCTTATCATTATATTTAAGATGACTTCAATTATTAACATTAGACTAAAATGTAGAAATTATCGTATTTAATACGAGTTTTAAGAATAAATATATTATAAATCAATTCTATAATTAAATTATGTTCTGATAAAGAATAAAATTATAAATTTAATTCCTTAACTAAAATTATTTAAGCATTTATAAGTATTAGTCTCATAAATTTGAGTTCAATACATTATAATTTTTTTTTAAAGTTATCTAAACATCTAATTTATTCTAATTTTAAAGAATGATGAATTGACTTTTGTGAAAATGCTTGTGATAATGAAATTGACATGATAATTTTTTTTTTTTAAATTTCATTTATATAACATTGTTTTTAAAAATAATTAACTTATTCTCCTATTTGTATATCTTAAAAAAATTATGATAATTATATTTTGACATTATAAATATATTTTATTCCAAATATAAAAAAAATCATCTAACAATCATAAAAATTAAATTAACAATATGTTAAAATATATGTATAATAATTTTTAGTTAAATATATTTTAAATATTCATCTAATAAATAAAATTATGTAAATGTTAAGTTGATAAATAGAGATTATCTTATATTTATATGTTTCTAAATTTATTATTTTATTTAGTTTAAGTAACAATAATTAAGATTGTTACAATAATGTAATCTTTGAATAGTTTATATATATATATATATATATATATATATTTTAGTAAATATAAGTGGGTGGATATAATATGTTTCTCTATTTCTCTTTATTTTCTCTCTATGTCTACTTTTTTAATTCTTCTTTCTCTTATATCGATCTTTTCCCTATTAATAATAATATAAACTTTTTTTATATATATACTTTTGAGTTATTAATTATTAATTTATGTTAATTTTATTTAAATATTAAATATTTTAAAAAAATTGATCTTTTGAAATAAAATATTTAAAAATAAAGAATAAAAAAATTATAAATATTGAACATTTTAAATTTTCTTAAAATTTAAAATCTTTCATTCAACCCAATTTAAATGAAATCTTCATTCATAAATAAATAAAAAAAAAGTGAAAATGAAGATACGAGTTGGTGGTAAAGATTTGATCAGCACAGATACTACGTAGAGTTGGATACTTGGAATCAGATATATTAGATTTATTACGAAAGTTAAGAAATATTTTAAATCATAAACACCAATTCTGCAATTTTGGAAAGATATTATGATCTTTCTGAACCTTAAAGCATTACGTATAACCAGAAATAGCATTATGTGATGATATTCTTCATCCACTAATTAACCCACTAATTCTAAATACATATTATAATATTTTCTCCCCTTTGCTTTTCATATTTTACCACTATTTTATTTAAACAAAATAAAGTAAGTGATTACAAATATTAAAAATATTAAATAAAAAATTTACAACAATTCAAAATAAATACTGCTAAGAAAATGCTATACACCTTTAAAATTTACTAATTCTGCGCCAACATTCTAACACCAAGTTTATTTGTATTATTTAAAATTCAATAAACCTAGGATTTTTTTATTTTTAATTTTTAATTTTTGGGATATTTTAATGTTTATGTATGGGAGATTAAGTTAGATAAAATCGTAACATATAAAGATGACAATATCTTAATCAAGATATATTCTATTATAATCTATTATTAATAATAAATTTAAAATTTAATTTAATTTCATAAAATCGATTGAATCAAATAAAATTTATATAATTATATATATATATATATTAATTTGATTATATTTCTAAATGATATAAGATTTTTAATATACTCTTTTTGTATTGAGAATCCAAAATTCGAATTTAGAATTAAAAATTTATAGGATGATTCGATAATAACCTAAAATCAAAAAATTTTATAGATAATTTGATAACGGTTCGACCCAATAATTTTATTAAAATCTGATATTATTATTAATAATAGATTTGAAATATAAATTAATTCAAATGAAATAAAGTTTATATATATATATATATATTTATTTAAGTAATATAAAATCTGGCACCCAGTCTTACTTTTTTTTTTTTTCATTACTACAGAGTCTTTTAATTTTATTCCTTGTTATTGCATTATTTATTTATATTTTATTCTTTCTTTTTAAGTACATTTTATTTTTTCTTTTTAAATACATTTTGTTTCTTTTCTTTTTAGTATGTAATTTAAGATTTTTTTTATGAATTTATTTTTTAATTAAAAAAATAAATTTTCTTACAATAAACAAATACATATAAAATTTCTATTTATATAAAAATCACTTATCACTCTTTAATAATTATTATTTTTGGAATGAATTAACGAAACCATTAGAGAAGAGTTTGACATGCTTAGGTTGATAAGGTAACGTGATATATTTATTTTTACTGATTATTTAGTATTTGTATAGTTTAAATTTTATGCATAAAAAAAATTAATGACACTAAACCTCATGCAACGTGCCAAATTAAGGTTCCAATCTTAAATTAGAGAATTATTTAAATTTGTGAAAAATAAGATATTAATGTTTAGAAAAAAAAATTATGTTATTGTTGGGGAAATTTCCCCAACAGATATGATAATATAAAATAGTTTTATATTATCTTTAATCATAATTATCATGTATATATAATAAGTTTGTTGATTTTTATTATAATTACTGTAATATTTTCTTAAAAACCACTTCAAATTATATGATTAAAGTATATAATTACTTATTATGATATTATATTAAATGTTTAAAATGTACTATTATTTTATAACTTCAATTATATAATATTAGTATGAATTATTTGAAATTATTATATAATATTTCGTTGGATACAAATTAGAGTTATATAAAACTAGAAATAATAATTTTTAATTTTAGAGAAATTAAAATAAAGAAATCATTTTATAGGGATTAAAATAAAAACTTACACACTTTTACAAAGATTAAAAAAAAATCTTACTTTAACTATATGACACGATTAATTTTTCCGATAAATAATTATCTATATTAATATATAGAAATTATATTCTTTTTATCTCTATTTCGTAAACTCCTTAATCCTTTAACTACACGTAATAATTCCATAATCCTGTAATAGTAGTAATCTCTCATATTTTATATTTAACATTTTTTTCTCTCTTTTATTTTATGCTTTATTTAAAAATAAATATATCATAGATACTATATTGAATTTAACCCATAAAATATATAAACCCTAATTCTTAAATCCTAAATTCTTAATCCCTAAATTCATCGTTATCTTCTATTCTATATATCATGTTGTAGTTTAAAAAAAATTAATAACTACATATAAATAAAGATAAACCTGAGAACAGTTAAATTAATAAAATAAAATAAGAAGATAAAAAGTACTACATGGAATAAAATCAGCATATAGAAAGTTCTTGGTTTGGGTTATTTATATTCTAGGTTTAAAACCTTTAGTCCTTTTCACTGATTTTTATTCTGAATTTAATTTTTAACTCATGTAATTGATGCATAATTGTTTCTTTCTTTTTCAATGTTCTAGGGTTTTGTTTTGTTTTTTTTAATGTTCTTGTGAAGGGATGACATTGATTGTGGACTACTTTTATGTTTTTAACCTAATAATTTTATATTGATCAAAAGGGTAAGAGTGAAGAAGAAAAAGACAGTTAAAGATAAGAAGAGAAAGAAGTGGAAGATACATAGGCTTACATGGCTAGAGACAAAAATAAAAAATAAAAAATAAAATCACTTTTCCTAATAAAAAAGTTAAATAGCATAAGTTTATAGTTTATAAAAATATTGATTTTATTTTAGTTTTTATTTTTTTCTTAATAAAGAAATTTGATATGATCATGAAATGTAATCGATGATGAACAATTAACTCTGTGTTCTTTTATCCAATACAAATCAAAGAGACAAGATTGACCATAATACTAGTTTTGACTAAGAATTGATTTCCTATTTAAAAATATATAATAATAATAATAATATAATCTATATCAAATTTCTTTTTTATTGTTATTTTTTATGTCATCTTGTGAAGATAAGTCAATGTTTCTTTATTGGTTGATTGAGAAACATTTTCTAAAAAATACAATCTTTGACTTAATTTTCTACTTTCAAATCTCTTATGAACTCATTAATTGAAGAAATAAAATAATATGAGACTTATTCTTCTCTCTATTAGCTAAAAGTCTTTTTTTAATATTTTCATTTTTTTTAATTATTTGTATGTTGTTGAAATTATGGAGTCAAAATGAATTTTCATATTTGATCCATAAGTTCATATTATATTGTATTTTTACATTTTTATCATATAATTTGTTCTAAGACAATTTATAAAGAAAATTCTTGATTCATGACTTGTTTTTATTTCTATTTTTTTCTACCAACTATTATAATGTGTTCTTATATTTTTTTATGATTTATTTTATAAATTCCATCATTTATTTTAAAATAGGTTTTATATTCATTTTTATGTTGTTGTGTTATTAAAGGATTTTTAAGATATAACTTACTCTTATTCTTAAATTATTACATAAGAATCTATGAAGATATTTTTATAAATTAATTGGTTCATACTCATTTGCATTAAATAATGACAATTTTAGAATCACAAAGAGAAACATGAGCAAAATCATAAACCATAAGAAAATTAACAATTATATCAATTATCCAATTACTATTTCAAGTAACAACAAAAAGATAATGAACATGGTTAGATACACCTAACTTAGCCACAAATCAAATAATAGTAATAAAATAATTTCTTAAAAAATTATTAAAAATCGCCATAAAACTCAGAATTGATTCTAATAGAAAATACTTTTCTTTATAGAAGAAAATTTAATATATAATCATAATTCATCAATTAAAATTAAATACAATTATGAAAAGCAAAAATATCCACCTAGTTTTTTTTTAGCATTTACACTAATAATATATAATTAGTAGACTCTAAAAAATATTATACTGAATTAAAAAAAAATTGATATAGAATAAACACATATCAAGTAATGAGTGTCTCCATCATACATCATCAGTGAAGATGATATTTTGATGTTGGTGAACCAATTGCAACCTTTTAATTTGTTCTAAGTAGGTAACTACCAGCCATTTTTTTAGTTGTAACTCTGATCAACTGTTTGTTTTTTGCCCTAGCAATGGAAGCTTAAAAAGGGTAAAATATGTTTTTAAGTTATTGAAAAAATTATAATTTTGTTGTTTATTTTTAATAAACTTTCCCCTATTAATTTTTACCTATAAATTTACGATAATCGAAAATTTATATTTTATTTACATATATTTATAGTGGTCGATATAAATTTATAAGAAAAAATTATATTTTTTATTAATTTTAATTATTATTTATACATTTATTTATATAAAAAATATGATTTTTTTTAGTATTAAAAGATATATTTATTTATATTTTGTTGGTTTTTTAAATAATATACCTACTGTTTTGGTTAATAAATTTCTTATTTTTCAGCGACATATATCATGTTAATATTAATATAGATAATATAATAGTAGAAATTAAAAAAATTAGAGATCAAAATTAAAAAAAATAAATTATTAGAGACCAAATATAAAAGTCTTAAATGTTTAAAGAGTAAAAACATATTTAAACTAATTGTTTAAATATAAAAAGAAGGTTTTCTATTTGGTTCATTTTGAATTATTTGTGAAATTTTAAATTGTTTTTTTACGGATTCTCATTCACCCACAATGTAATTATTTTATTGATTTTAATGATAATTATCTTAAAATTAGATAATCATATAAAAAAATTATGTTGTGATGAAAAATAATTTTTTTAATAGTGTTTTTAAACATTTTTAATTGAGTCCACAGGGTTTCTAAAATCGTCACAACTTACTATTTTGTGATGATTTTAAGCAGAAAAAAATAATTTCATAGTAAATAATTTAGAAACTAATATGTAAAATTCACAAATAATTCAGTGACTAATGAAACCTAAAAAGAGCCCAAGTTTGCAACAAAATAGTGCAGAACAGTGGCCACAATTTTGGCACCAAATTTGCATGTCTTGGCACCATTATCTTCACTTCACTATGCATACATATTCTTACCTTTTAAAGTGGATGAAGAGTAAGCATTGACTAATAACTTCCAAGAAAAATTCCATCTATAAGTTTTAATTCCAAGCTTCAAATAAACATGATTGCAAATTCCTTCCTATATAAAATTGTTCAAAATTCTTATCGTGTAACAAGATACTATTATTACATGATTCAGTTTAGATCTAATAATCTCAAATAAGAAGATAAAATTTATATTTTACTTATATATTAATAAAATTGAGTTTTAAGTCTAACTTAACTTTATAAAACTGACTTTTAAGATAAGGTTTACACCTCTTTATATATATTAATTTGATCATATCTTTAGACGAGGTGAGATTTCCACAACATCTCTTCCTGTCGAGATTTCATTAAATCGAATGTGAGATTAGACATTTGTAAGATAAGAAAGTTGTGAAATAAAATATGTGTAGATGAGGGATGGTGTGACCCATCAACCTTAATATATATTTGAAAGACAAGACAAATTGTAAGACAAAACATGTGTGAGTGAAGGGTGGTGTAACCCATCAACCTTAATAGAATAAGTCTTGATATTATATTACAAGTAAACTTTAAACTTAAGTCAATTTTACAAACCAGTTCATAAGATTAGATTTACACCACTTTATTTATTTATTTATTTATATATATATATATATATTAATTAAGTTTAAAGTTTATTTCTTATAATTAGACATTTTTAATTGAGATAAGATATGTCCGAAAATAAATCAGTTAAGAAATTTTAAAAGAATGTAAAAAAGAAAAGAGGGGGTGTGATTAAAGAATTAGATCATTAATTTGATGGTGGAATTTAGAAACGCCCACTTACACAATCAACATCAAAAACTTTCGGACATAAAAGATGGTGGTGCAGACCAAACTAATTTGTGTTTTTGATCTGATCTGTTTCTGTGCATCAGATGTGAACCTTTGGTATTGCGAACCAGTTTTGCTAATGCCAGCTTTATTTGGAGAATAATGATATCAGTTGGAAAGTAAATTAGTATATATTATTACATTTCCCACATTTTCTTCCATCTATACACACTTTCCACTGAATTCATTTGGTCCTTGTGACCCCAATTCAACCAAACACTCTTCCTTTACTTTGACTCACATCCAAATACAGAACCCTATTCTCCATTTCACAAAACTTTTTCACACACTGAAGGATATATCATTGTCTGCATTTGGAACAAGCTTCCCACACGCTTGAGTAGGCATACATACACATCATACTAACCATAACCCACCATTTTCTGCTTGTCTTTGCTACGCCAGCATTTTCTTTTTATACTTTACTAACGTTTAATGAAATATCTATGTTGTAAAGACTGAGTCATAGGTAGAGTTAAATTAATGAAAAATGAAAATTTTATTTAGTTTAAATTTTAAAATATATAAATAAAAATTTAAATATTTTATTCTTTATTTTTTTATTATTATAAAATTATTATTTTTCTAAATTTTTTAATTTTTCGTTATTTTATAAAATCTGAATTCATTTTAATATAGTTAGAAGAAAGTAAAATATTTTCAATTGATTAGAATTTTTAATAGAATAAGTTATTCTCTTCAATTTTTTTTAATTCTTTTAGTTTGATTTACATGTGAGTCTTAACTTTTTTTTATGAGATTTTTTTTAAGATGAATTTATATTAACTTTTAAAGTTGATTTTTAGATCAGGTATTCTAAAAATATTTTAGAGTATCCTTTGTTAATGCAAAAGTTAGGATTTGAATGTTAGTAGCAGTTTCTTTACCATTTACACTAAAAATAAGTAAAAAGTAAGTAAATGAGACGTGATAACCTTATTATTTATGTAGGGATTGTATTTTTAATAAAAATTAGTAAATGTTTGGGTACTTAAATTAAAATTCATGCTTAATGTTAAAAATATCTGATTGCATTGAAAAATTGATTTGCTGTAGATAATCTTATCTGAGTATTATTAGGGATCCAAGGATCGGATTAATCACAAGGAAATTTTTACCAATGGAGTAAATCACAACTATATAAGTAAATACGATTTCATTTTTTACCCGAAAGGCTAAGAGTTTGTGTGTCTTTCTCACTTATATGTTATTCCAGCGGAAGCATCACGTTTTCTACCGTCGTCATTTGATAGGACACGCTTACTTAAAACCTATGTTAGGAAGACTTTTAATACAAGGATTCACCTTATCCTGATTCTAATACCACTGTTAAGTATCTAGGAGAGGGGTTAACACCAAGGAGATTTTCACTAATGGAATAAACCACAATTATATAAGTGAATACGACTCCACCTCTTACCCAAAACCTTAAGGCTAATTTGTGCATCTTTCTCACTTATATATTATTCAACCTTCCCATTTTTACTTAAATGGGATTTCAACTCACCATGAACTCTAACAAATACATGGAGTGGTTATGCAACATGCGTAGATACAATAATGACACCATAGTGAAGATAGTGATTAAGTGAAGATAAAACCATAACAGCTTGTAAGAGATAACAATAGCTACTTTAGATCAGTTTAAAGTTCTTAAGTATTATTCATCAGTCTTCCACTAGAAATACCACTTCCCGTTTCACCTGTGTTATACACACATCTGCCAGTGGAAACACCACTTTCCATTGTTATTCACCCATCTAAACACCACTTCTCATTTCACCTGTGTTACTCACCCATTGAAACACCACTTCTCATCCAATTTTCCCACGAAAGAGTTAATGAGAACAATTTCTTTATCAATATGTGAAGGATATCAGACAAGATGACATGTGGTAAATTATTTATTTCTATATTTTGAACGATAAAGAGAACAAAAGTAGATGAGTAATGGTTGTATCAAATTACCAATCACATTGTGTGTGTAAGAAAGTGCAGTTCATAACATAAGCTATGTAAGGAAATTTTAATGATGCTATACAGTGTACACTAATGACAGCTGGTTATCCCATTATGTATTTAAATCAGCATGCCAATCTTCACTTAATATTAGAGAATATATAGAGTCAAGCTTGAGAGGAAGTTGTTCCATTTTTCTCCAATTCTCTTTGTCTAGCCCTCTCCATCTTCCTCTTTCTCCATTCCTCCAAAGCTGAAAACCAAAATCATCAAAGGGAATTAACTCCAATGCCAATATATATATACAGCAGATGGGTTGATATCAAGCTGAAAATTAGGAAATAAATAAGAGGAATAAATCCCTAAACTTTAGCTACAAATCAGATCCTATAAATAAGGAAAAAATATTCTCCTATTAATACAAATATACAGCTACTCATTCCTTATATTTTTGGATTATCGTAATCCTTTGATTTCAGAACCATTAAAACTAAATCCATATCATAATCCCTTGATTTCAGCACCATTTAAACTAAATCCGACACATTTAAAGCAGAGAACTTTTCTTCTCTGATATACTGCAGAATTCAGGTATATATTGTAAAACAATTTCTAAAAGGACAAAATGGATACAACAGCATCAAAAGCCCTTACATGGATCAAATGATGCCATTGTAGTTTGTAGAAAACATTGTCTTTCAAATCCAAATGCTATAAGCTTTGTTTATATAGATTTTAACCAGATTAGGTGGTTGCAATTTGGATTTCAAGTTGAAAAGATATGATTCCCAGAAGTTAAAGTGATAAACTGTTTTCATTTTGACACATTGAAAATATGATTGTTTAAAATATGTACATTGGACACCAAATGTATTTGGTCCAATTGTTGATTGAGAGAGGTTTATAGGGAGAAAAGAGAAACACCTTTCAAGCTGGAAGCATCATTCAAGGAACGGAAATCCTTCAACCTTTTAGACAGATCAACTGCAGCAGTCTGCTTTGTGTCTTTCTTCTGGGCTGTTTCTGGTTCAGTGTATACTTCCTGCTCAATCTCCTTCACCTAAAATTTAAGACACTCAGATTTATAAAAAAATGTATTCTTAATATATATATATATATATATATCAGAAGTTGAAAGAGGAGATTGCTAAGACAGTTGAGAAAAAATACTCAGCCTACCCAAAAGTTAAAAATTTTTCCTCACTAACATAGGACTTAAATTTTTTCATATATATGTATTCCTAAAGCTCACACTGTATACATATGATTGCGGTGGAAAAGTAAGCAGCATACAGAAATTTTGTCAGGATATTCAAGTATTAGGACTGCCAACTTTTCAAGGTAACTCAAGGCCAAACATGCAGAAAAAGAAATTCATTTAAGGGGAAGTGATTACTAGGTGCACATATGTAGCCATGTTGATGAATAAACAAGGCTTAATTAGACTTGATTTCACTTACCAGTTCCAATACTTAACCTCTACCTTGATGTCTAACTTTTGAATATTAGACTCAGGGCAATTTTAAGTAAATGACTAAATGAGTATCTGATTACAATGGACATGATGAGACATATCATTGACGGTTGCATGTATTAACATGACCCACTGAAGAACTAAAAGTTTACAATCTATATTACTCTGGCCAAGCTATGTTCAGGAAAAATACAGATTTACACAATAGAGAACAATGAAGTGAGTGAACTGCAATTAAGTATCATCAGTGCGTCATCATAAAAAAGAAAAGACAAAATAAAATGACAAAAGGAGGGATTTAGCTGAAACAATAAAAACTTGAATATTGTCCATGAAAATGAGTTTAAGAAAGTGTATCTTAATTCATGTTAACATGGAGATGCAAAGACAAGCAGATAAAGCTTTCAAGTGACTGGTGAATGGCTTTGTTTGTGAAGGTTTTGAAATTATAAATATGGTTAATTTTATTTCAAGTGACTGGTCACAAGATTATTGAAATGTTTAATGAAGGTTAACTTTGATTTACAAGTAATTAATAAATGTCACGAGGTTATTGACTTTCATGCGTGGTTAACTGTGATGAGGTAGGCCATTGAAAAGTTTAATAGTTGTTAACTTAGCCCCACAAGACACAAGTAGTTAATAATATTACGAAGTCATTGAAATGTTTAATAATAATTAAACACATACGAAAACAAAATTGACTACATTTACATGCGTAACTAGCCACATTTACTGGATTGACTTCAGGTATACGTTTTTGCCTCTGTAAGTTATATTATTGCCATCTTCAGCATCATTAATGTGCATTGTAATAACAAATATAGTGAACAAAACTAATTCCAAACTCACTCTCTTTATCAGCTCCACTGGTAGCATGGCAAGTCGAATCTCTTCAGATTCCTTAATGTAACTGAGTTGAACTGCAATTAAAAATTTTAAACTAAAATTAAGAACATATGATACAAGCAAGTTTAACAGATACTTCACAGTATATCACTATCAGTCTATTATAGGCATTTCAAAAGTAGAATCAGTGTCATTATAAGATAACTGTTTTACTCAAAAGTTCAAAATCAAATCTTCCCATTTTGCTTTTGAAAGACGTTATTGTTTTCTTAGTATCAGTATGAGCCTTCAGTAACCATGTTTTTTCCATCACATACCACCAATCTAAACCCCGCATTCGATCATGTTATGTTTTTCTCTCACTTTTTATCCTGTTATGAATAGAAAGACACAACCAATTACAGCAACACAAACTATTACTTTATGGAATCCACTAAACTTGTTTTTACTAACCTTGTTTTTGCAGCTTTCTCTCTCATAACATGCAAGGATTCAAATCCAAACCCATCTCACAAAATTCAGACACCAACCATAAGTTCAAATTTCATCACTTAAGGACCACCCACAAAGCTAATCTGAGAAAATATTGAACAATACCCATATATTTTTCTGGACAGTAAGCAAATAGAAACACTTGGCAAGAAATCAATCATCTGATTTTAAACATCAGTACACTACACAACCATCACAACTCAAACTCATAAATTTTTAAGAATACCCCAAATCACAATCTATCAAAAAATAATAAATTCAAGAACCCCCCAATCCCCTTTCCCCTTAATCCTATCAATAACAAAAAAAGCCACAATCTTTTCCCCAAAATCCTCAACTTTAGGACATGATCAACAAAATCAGCAAATGCCCATGAGCCAATTCAATACAAGGGTACAAATTTCCACAAGAAAGAGAGAAATTGAACAGAAAGGACTAGCCTGAGTTCGAGTTGGCGTTGGAGAATTTGTTGCGGGTGTAGGCAGAGGTGAAAAAAGTATGAAGCAAGAAGATTGCAGTGATTATGTTGAGGAAGCACACCATCATGGTAGCACTCCTGAAGGAGAATCTGAGCCTCCACCATTGCTGCACCTCCATGGTTTTTTTTTTCTTGTTAACTTCAAACACACGTTGATTATTTATGAGTTATTAACAAATTCAGAATCACTTTTTATTTGCTAAATTCAAGCCGTTGGACACTCAACGTGGCTCCACATTTACCCACTTGGGAAAGGAAAGGAAAATGGTACCTACAAATACCATCTTCAATGGCAGTTCCTTTTTCAGTGTTTTTTATTTTTAAATATGTCATCTCTAAATTTTTATTTTAATTTTAAAACAAAATTAAAAATAAATAAAAAGATTATAGATGTATGGACTGTTTAATTTTTTTATCATTAGAATGAATTAATATATAAATCATTAAAATATTTATAGTACATATCTTAAATTAATTATATCGAAGATACTCTAATTTGACTTAAGTGAATTTTTTTTTTTTTTTTTTTTTTTTAAGTTTAGTTAATAGTCTATTTCATAGACGAATATAATTACTCTGATTATATATGGGTTTGTAAAAGAAACCGCAAATACCCAATGATATTTAGAGAAAAAAATTAAAATATTTTTTTTTTTATAAAAAATATAATTCCAAAACATAAATTTAAATACAAATCAAACTATTCAAACACATGAATACAATAATATAAATTTAAATACTAATTAGTAATTAGTTTCTTTAAAACATAAGTGAAAAAGAGCAACTCAAGTAAAATAAAATTAAAAAATTTCCAATTAATGTTTTTTTCTTCAATAATCTCATCAATTGATCTCTAAAAAAAATTCTAAATTAAAACCACTACCAATTCATAAATTAAAACCACTACCGATTCATATTATCAAAATTGAATTTATATAAAAAAATACTAACATCATCAAATAAAATTGAAATTATATATATAAAAAATTATTATTATGATATTATTATAAAGAATTTTTAAAGTATGTGGAAGAAAAAAGATATTATAGATATTATTTTTTATTTTATGTTTAAAAGTTTTCTAAATTTAATAACTTCTAATTTAATTTGTAATTTGTAACTAATATTATAATTTAAAAATTGAAATAAAAAGGATAAATTATTAAGTATATCCTTTTTATAAGATTGAATTTATTTTATTTTATAATTATAATTATTCTTACAATTTTTTTTTTATATATATCACATCACAACCCTCTTAAAAATCCAAGTACATATTGGTTTTGAGATGCCTTTCTTTCTATTAATTATTCATATGAAAAATATAGTATTTTTTTATTATTTTTTTAATCTCTAATTATTAAGAATACAACGTTTTCCTTTTTGTTTTGTTTTTTCCTTACAACTTATTTCCTTTTCTTTATATAACTCCAAAATATCATAAAGTTTTTTTTGTTTTTTATACTTTTCCTTCATTTCCCTAATTAAAGTCTGTTTTCATTTTACTCCTTATTTTTTATTATAATACATAATATAATATGTTCATGTCTTCATGTTTATGCTCATTTTTCCTTCATTTCCTTAATTAATATCTAAAATTTTTTACATTTTACTCCTTATTTTTTTATTATATTACAATATATAATATATCTTTTGTGATTTTTTTAATTTTATATTTAAATATATTTATAATCTTATAATTTATGAATTTTTTATCTTTAAATTAAAAAAAAATTATTTTTTCCTTTAATTTTTTTAAATTATTATTTTCATTTCTAAATGTCTTTAATCATTATATTGATGTGACAAAATTTTGCTTAATTGAAATAATAAAATTGTAACTTAACATTTTTTAAATTTAATTATATTTAAATATATTTTTTTCTATAATTTTAGGATATTTTTTGTTTTGTCTTTTAATTAAAATGTTTTACTTCTTAATTTTTAAATTATTTGAAATTATTATTTTAGTCTTTAAAGTTAAAAATTAATCCTAATTAAGCCATATTCTTCATTGCAGGTTTAAGTTCTCAATCATTAAACTTTCTAAAATTAATTATAATTAATCATCTTTTGAAATTTGAAATATGTTCTTCTTTAATTATACTATCACCATTACTTTACTATCAACCATTTTCATTATTACACATTATCACGGAAAAATATCTTATTCAAAGTTTCAACTTCTTATTCAAAAAGTCAAATTACAATAAATTAAACTTTTATAAAATATTTATCATAATTTTATTTAACATTATACATTTTTATTAAATAAGTCTTTACCAAATTAACATAGTTACTAACATTGTTTATCCTTAAGACTAGAATAATAATTTTGAAAAATTAAAAAACTAACAAGTGAAAATATTTAAATAAAAAGTCAAAACAAAATATACTCAGAATTAAAAATATATTTAAATTTAAATTTATTTTAAATAAACATCTATTCACAATATTATTTTATTTTATCTTTATTATATTATATCAATTCACGTCATTTAACTTTAAATATTAAAATAATAATTTTGAAAAATTAAAGATTAAAAAATAAAAAATAAAAAATAAAAAATAATTAATAAAGGATTAAAACATAAAAAAATCCTAAATTAAATAATTATAAACATATTTAAATCTCAATTTGATTTTTATGATATAAAATAAATATCTTATTTTTTTTAGATAATTTTATATTTACGATAAATCTCGAAATCAATATTGATAAAAAATATTTGGTTTCGTATTAAAAATAATGAAAAAAAAGAGTAATGATAAAAACATTAGTTTTAATACTTATATTTTTTAAAGGTTTAATATATTTTTAATCTTCTAATTTTGAAAATTTTTTTCTAATTAAATTTTTTACTTTTTAATCTTTCCAATCTTTAAAATTATTATTTTAATTTCTAAACTTAGATAACATTAATAATGATATCGCAACAAATTTTCTAATCAAAACATGTTATATTAAATAAAATAAATTCATATTTATTTTAAAATTATTTTTCATTTAAATATATTTTTAATTTGAAGGTATTTTTTTGTTTTATTCTTTATTAAAATCTTTTAATTTTTCAAAATCATTATTTCAATTCCTAAAATTAACAAACATTAATAATGATATTAATATATAAAGATTTTTCTAATTAAAATATATAATGTCAAATAAAATTATAAACTGATATTTATTTAATTTTTTTTTTAATGTAACTTATGAATGAAAAATTAAAATCCTAAATTATAATTTGACAACTTAACTATATAATAATAATTTACTATATATTCTAAGTTAAGCAACAACTAATAATTATAATTTCTTTTGAAAATTGTTTTATAAATTGATTAATCTATAATATATTTATACGATATTTTTTAATTTAAGATTATAAAAAAATCATAAAATTTATAAATCTATAAATATAATAGCAATAAAAATCGTAATGTATTTTTATATTTAACAATTTTTTATAAAAAAATATAATATTTAAAAAAATTATTAATTTATTTTTATATTTAATTCCGATAAATATTTAAAAAAAAAAGCGAAAATAATTCTAATTTTACCTTTTGTAAAACTGGTATTCAGATTTTATTATAATTATGATTACATAACTATTTTCTAATTTCTCCCATAAATAAACAAGATCTATGTAATAATCTAAAAATCTAACAACTAAAAATTAATGTGTTAGCAAAACATAGGTATAATTATAATCTTATATCAAACAATTTTTTATAAGCATGAATTTTATTAATAATTTAAATCTTGAGATAATTATAAAAATTGTTTTATTTATTTTTTTTTTTTTTATAAACTGCATGTGCATCACTAAGGACCCTCTTTTAGTTTATCAATAAATAATTTATTTAACTTCAAAATATGTTCCTAAGATTTGGAAAAACCAACAAAACACATCCTCCACAACCTCCATACTCGAAATAGAGTAATAAAACCACACCATCTCCACTAACTAGTTTTTTTGTTCATCACAGCTTCGACATCCACCATGGCTTCCTCTCTTCTTTCTCCATCATTCAATTCCTTCCTCCGCACCAAGGTTCGTTCTATGGTACCCTTCTACACTCCCAAACCCAAAGTATTGTCATCAATCATTTTCTCCTCTTTGTCATGCTTCAAAACACTTCATTTTTAGCCACCGCTTTTAACAAAAGGGATCAGCTTTGCCCCCAACTAATCCCTTTTTTCGTCTTTTGTTTGTCTCTCAGAAGGATCTCTCTCTATCCGCTTTCTCCTCTCAGCGATGCTTCAAAGCGGTTCCAAGGAAAATCAGTTGTTCTGTGGCGGCGCCTCAGCGCCAGCCTTCTACCACTGGATCAGTTCTGTTTTTAGGACACTCTTTTGGATTTTCGGAGTTACTTTTGAGTTTTTGTTGGTGATTTTTGCTTGTTTTGATGTGCTTCAGGTGAGGACTGCAATGACCATGACTGAGAAGATATTGGCCAGAGCTTCTGAGAAGGCCCAGTTGAGCCCTGGGGATAATGTTTGGGTCAATATTGATATTTTGATGACACATGATGTTTGTGGGCCTGGTTCTATTGGGATTTTCAAGAGGGAGTTTGGTGAGGATGCCAAGGTGAGTCGGTTAATTGGCGTTGCTGGTGTTACTCAAGAGTGTCTTTTATGGGAGTTTGGATTTTTCTGATCATTGTGCACTTGGTTGGGGTTGGTGGCTCATAGATATGCTTTGTGAATATGCATTCTGTGTTGTTAGATTGGATGGCCATTATAACTGTGAGGAGGGTTTGATAATGGATGAACTGTGATGGTTGTTGAAGAAAGTAGGATTGAGGTCATGTGGTGAAATTGATTTTGAAGAACAATCTAAGTGATAGTTTCTGTTTATTGAATGTATCTTTTGTGCTTTCTGCGTTGGAACTTTGTCAATTTAGAAGTCATGTGAAAGGTTCTAGCATTGTAAGTTCTGAAGACGGGTGTAAAATGATGATTATTTTTGCAAGTAGGGACTTTAAAATACATTTACTGGTTTGGTTGTGCACTTGTTCGTGTCCATTATATGGTTGATTCTTTTACCTTGAAAGTTAGCTGTGCAGGAAAATTATGTTGGGTGTAGTTATACTTATGTGGCTCATAGAGTGATTGCAATTTTTCTAGGATTGGTTGGCAGTCAATCTCGTTACTTGCTCAGACCTTAGTTCTGTAAATTCCGATTATGTTGTATATTTCTGTAATTTTTTATTGTGTTGTTCATTTGAAGGTATGGGACCGTGAAAAGGTTGTAATAATACCTGACCACTATATATTCACAAGTGATGAACGTGCCAATCGCAATGTAGACATATTAAGAGATTTCTGCAATGAGCAGAATATAAAATATTTTTATGATATTAAGGATCTTGGTAATTTTAAGGTATCCATTATTTTTATTTTTTCAATCTCTACTTGTTCAATTCAATTCTTAGAATGCATAGTAATGCACATTGTCCAAGAACATTGACTGGGAGATTATAAAATACAGGCAAATCCAGACTATAAGGGTGTTTGCCATGTTGCTCTTGCTCAGGAAGGTCATTGTAGACCAGGAGAGGTTTGTTTAGTTTAACAAGATAATTTTACCATAGTGAAGTATTGTTCATTTGTTTGGAAGAAGTTTGGTTCCTGCTTTGCTAATCTCACTCTGTTATCTGCAGGTTCTCTTAGGTACTGATTCTCACACTTGTACTGCTGGAGCATTTGGTCAATTTGCTACTGGGATTGGTAATACTGATGCCGGTTTTGTGCTGGGAACTGGGAAGCTTCTGCTCAAGGTAGCTTCTGCTCATGACTCATCTCTTAGTTTTTAATAGAAGATTTGCTGTAGAATCATTATATTTTTTTCCTTTATTGTCAACTCCAGCCCAAGGTTTTATATTTGGTAGTTATAGAATCAAATTGGTTTAATGCATTTTATTTTCACTTTTCACGTCATTTTGCTCTTATCAGCTCGGTAGATTACTGGTTAGAATTTGCAACCAGCTTTATTGTATCTCTTTCTTTTAATTATTTACAATTTATAATATTCAAATATTTGCTATTACATATTATAGCTTTTCTTCTTGGCCACTTTCAGTTGGCTGCTCTATGTAGTTCCAAGACTTATCTGCTCATTTTGAATGAAAAAGGATAGGAGATACCCAGAGAGCAAAACCAAAAAAGCAGAATGAAGATTTTTGTGAACATTTTTGGGACAAGAACAAGGTGGAAAAGCACCTTTTTGTTTGATTTGTTAATAGTAGAGAGAAAATTGTTTTTTATAATATATCTTGAGAGCAAAGGATTGGAGATACCCTGAGAGCAAAACCAAAAAAGCAGAATGAAGATTTTTGTGAACATTCTTGGGACTTGAACAAGATGGAAAAGCACCTTGTTGTTTGATTTGTTAATAGTAGAGAGAAAATTGTTTTTCGTAATATATCTTATTCAAATGCAGGTGCCCCCAACTTTGAGATTTGTAATGGATGGAGAAATGCCTGATTATTTGCTTTCAAAGGATTTGATTCTGCAAGTAAGTTCCTTGGTCCTGTACTTTTGTTTTTGTTGGATATATCATAGTCTCTAGGTGACTGTGACTGTGACTGTTTGCCCATTTTCATGTAGCAAATATAAAAAATTACATCCTTACATTGGTGAATGATTTACCTTACAGATTATTGGTGACATAAGCGTGGCTGGTGCAACATATAAAGCTATGGAATTTACCGGTACAACTGTTGAAAGTTTAACTGTAAGTATATACAGCAAGATGTTATGTTATGGTATGATATAATACTAAGGGTTTATTTGCTTGTATTTTCATTTTTTGTTTTCACTTTTTAACTACAAAATTATCACATTATTTCCAATTTGTTTCCTGTTTTCAAAGTTTTGTACAGAAAACAGAAAAAAAGGTTGTTTCTATTTTTTCTTTTACAAATATTTGAAAACAAGGAGCAAATTGAAAACAGTTGGCAGATTTTGTAATTAAAAAGTTGAAACAGGAACCGAAAACACAAGTAAATGGGCCCTAAGTGTTTCTTCAATTTCTGAAATCTTTTTCTTTTGATTGTAAATGTTTTATTGATAATTTGTTCCTCTTGGATAGATGGAAGAACGGATGACATTGTGCAACATGGTTGTTGAAGCTGGTGGAAAGAATGGCGTTGTTCCTGCTGATAGCACTACATTTAAATATATTGAGGTTTGTGCAACTGAGTAGATTCTCTGAATTGATATCTTGCCTCTAAAGTGTATATGTTTTTATTAACTTTCTCAATTGATTTTTTTAACGGAAGATTGTATTACCATTTGGTCATTGTTAAATATGTCATAATATATAGATTATATCCTAGAATAATTTCTTAGACATTCACTTAGCAGTGGTTTCCATATTTCATTAAATTTCTGGATTTTGTTTCGTTTTCATTATTTGATTAGGATTAGGCACCTAGTATAATTATGTACAAGTTTAAATAGTGGTGGTGCTGTGTATTGCCTCATCATAAACCATATTAGTTTAATGTCCTATCATGTTGAGTCTCCTTTCTATGTATTGTTCTGTCCTTATCTAAACCTGTGATCATTCTCGTTAGCATTCCCCTATCGATTTTTTCAAAATTTGGAGTTTCGTTTGCTAAAGAAAATAGATAATTTTTATAAGAATGTTAAGATCCAATTGCAAGGTATAGTAATTGAGTCCCACGTTGGAAGTATGGGATCTTACTGTGGGGTTTATAAAACCTTGGGCTCTTCAACTTCGACAGTTAACCTTTGTGGTGTGGTTTTCCCAAGGTTCATCAAAGAAAAACTAATCAAATAATTACATTATATTCTCTTTTGTCTTTCTGTTGGATGTGATAAATTCTAGGCAACAAAATCCAAGACCAATATCCTTTTCTCCATCTTCTGCAAATGTGAATGTCAGATCTACCCTTTGTTGAAAGAGAAAAATAAATAGAAGAGATGCTGAAAACTGTGTGTGCATGGACTACACAACATACTCCATTCTACACAACAAATTAAAAATAAAAACTTATAAAAGAAGAACAAACCATAAGGAATTATATAAGATATTCTAAAATATTCCAAGAAAATATCTTTTGATATATCTTGTATTTCTAACACTTCCCCTCAAGCTCAAGCTTACTAAACTTGAGCTTGCTACACGAAAAGAATTCACTTCCCCACAAATTAAAAGTAAAAACATACAAATTGAAATAAGGCTAGGACCAGTGCATCTGGGAAAAAGCTGGGGCCAGTGCATTTGGGAAAAAGCTTAGATGAACTGGCCCCAGTTGGCTTGGGCAGTAATTTGACATTTCTGCAGTGGTTATCTCTAGTTTGGTGTGCCATTGGTCTTTGTTTGGATGTTTTTTTGATCTTCCAGTTGAGTTTGGTGTGTTAGTCATCTTCCCATTCCCACTGATAATCATACTGGCATGCAGTGACTTCTCTGCCCATTAATGATCATTCTAATGGTAACTTATGCTGGCTATGACTAACACTTCCCCTACAGGATTTAATTTCCAAGATTATTAGGTCTCTGTTTTCTTGACATTCGAAGTTTCCAAATACTTCTTGGAGAAGTTCTAGTTCTTGCCGTACTATAGCTTGCTGAGAAATTTAAATCAAGCTGATGATCATGCATCTGTATTGTTGAGTTATCTTTCCAGCAGTGGTCATCTCTAATATTCAGCAACTTGTCTTTTTAGCTGTGATTTATGGGTCCACTTCATATTTTTGTTATTTTCTTACTGTAGAAGATTTGTTTGTTACAAAGTTAAAGCTTAGTAAGCTTTAGTTTCAGGGGGCATGTTAAAAGATCTGGTAAATATTCTTAAAATCGTGATGTATCTCAGAATCATTTTGAGTATCTTTGATGCTCTTGATACTAAGATTCAAAACTTTGTATTTATTTGGCTCTATTATCTTAAGAGGAATGTGCAGTATTTTGTCTTTCCTGCATAATCTTGATCGGTATTTGCTAGTGACAGTATTTTTTTTTTTTTTCTTTTTTATTGGTTTGGTTTTCAATAATTAATTTTACCTTCTGAATTACATCTCATTCAGTTTGGATGTATTGACATAATGGGTGGCTAATGTATAGTTCCGAGTCAATCATACTTTCCCTTTGCATACTGTCTTTTACAGTATTGGTTTTAATATAGTTTCCATTTCTTTTGCAGGGCAAGACATCTCTGCCATATGAGCCTGTTTATAGTGACCAGCAAGCAAGGTAGTTATATTTTTCTAAATTCTTCTTGTTTTCCCTGATTATATTCAGTGTTTAGGAAAACTTAATGCATTTGTATCACTTTGTATTCAACAAGTTACATTTTATCTTTTGAAAGTTTTGATGTGGTACTATATAAAATCCATAGTGTCAGTATAAATAGAACTGAGAATCAGTATCAAATATTATGCATTTAATGTAGATTCATTTGTATAGGGAATTTGGTTATTATGGGTATCTAAGTCTGACATCGGGTGGTATGAGATATTTGGTGGAGTATTTAAGTGTTTGGTTCTTCCCCCTTCAATAGTTTAACATTTGAGGGTGGGTTCCCCAAGTGATTGGGTATTTATCAATTTGATATTAGGTATTAGAGAAAACTGAATATCCTCTAATTATGTAACCAATGCAATATTTCTATATAAACCAGTTTTGGTGTGTAATTGAGACACGGATTTCCAGCCAATTCATGTCTCTTCTTTCTTTCTTTTTCAACATGGTAAGGAAAAGCCTATGGTGTTGCTTCTTATACTTTTCAATGTGGTATAATATAATTACAGATTTTCTTACTCTTATTCTGTCATTAAGCTAATTAAAGCTTAAAAAGGAGTATGAAGGAAGGATTCTATATTCACTGGCCATTTGTGGGAAGAACAGCTTGGGATTTCATGTTGACTTTGGGGATTTCACAAAGAAAATGTTTCATTTATGAGGATAATATGGTACTCATGAAGAAATTGGCTTACGATAACATTGACTATTTGCTTATCCTTATATTTTGGTGTTTTGTGGTTATGATAGTTACTTCGTGGCAATGTTATATTGAACTTGGCTTGCTATATATATCTAGTTACAATCACCTCGTTGGATTTTCATGATGCATATGGGTGTAATTTATCAAACCAAGCTTTGCTGCATCACTTTTGTTTGTTAACACAATTTTAGCCTGCGCTTCCCTTATAAACTAACCATGGTGAAGGAATAAAATGTCTGCAATATTTGTACTTGAGAAAAACTTGATTTAGCTGCAGAAATAATATCCGTTGGTAATCAGTTTTATCCATTACTAACACCTTTTTTGTTTGTCTTCTAGATTTCTCTCCGAGTATAGATATGATGTCTCAAAATTGGAGCCGGTGGTGGCTAAGGTTAGTCTTTTGTTTGCATTTCCAGTGAGGATTTGTTCTGTGTTTATTTTCAATGCAATTGTGTTGTTATTATCGGCTGCTGTGACTAGGTTCCTTGGCTAATATTATGCTTACAAATGTTGCAGCCTCATTCTCCAGATAACCGTGCTTTGGCAAGAGAGTGCAAGGATGTGAAAATTAACAGAGTATACATAGGATCTTGTACAGGTGGGAAAACAGAGGATTTCATGGCTGCAGCAAAAGTTTTTCTGGCATCAGTAAGCATCATATTTTCCCTTTGCATATCTATAATCTATGTCATAGAAGGCGTTAAATTGTGATAAGATATTACTGCCAGCTAGAATTTTTTACTATTTTAAGTACTTTTCTTTTCACTTGTTAGTATGGTATAACCAATATGTATCCTAAAATGTGAGACTGGTCTGCTTGTTTTCATGTATGGTATTTTACCTTGCATTGTTGTTAGAATTTACAAGCCTTTTGTGACATTTGTGCCTATGTCTCTCTCTCCTATGAATTTTTTAAATTTAATTGGAAAGAAAGAGATAGAACTGAGTTTTAGTGAGAATTTAGAGAACGGGATCATGTGATTTCTTATTTAATAGAATGTGTTACATGGGTTATGCAAGACATCCATATGCATAGGATTTTAGTAGACTTGGTGGAGACTTTTTCCTAGGCTACTACTGTTAAATAAATGCAACTTTCTAGTTACTAGTACCCATGAGGACTAGATGCATTTTATCATTTTGATACGGAAACATATTATTTCCTAAGTCATTAAGTATTATTATTTCCAACATGAATCCTATAACTACTTCCCCTAACTTAGAACATGATGTCTGAATCTGCAGGGTAAAAAGGTCAAAGTCCCCACGTTTCTTGTGCCTGCTACACAAAAGGTCTGAAAACAATTTGAAGTTTATATATCTTCATATCAGTTCATTTACAGTTATTAATCAAGTTCTCTTGGGAAGTCATGGTAGATGACTATTTTACAACTTGTATCTATTAATGGAATTTCAGGTTTGGATGGACGTATACACCATCCCAGTCCCTGGATCTGGTGGTAAGACTTGCTCACAGATATTTGAAGAAGCTGGGTGTGACACACCTGCTAGTCCTAGTTGCGGTGCTTGTTTGGGTGGCCCAAAAGATACATATGCACGCATGAATGAACCTCAGGCAAGTTCCTTACTTCTGCCGCAGCATCTTGTAGTCTACAAGTGTAGTTCAAATTCTCCCTGTTACATTTAAGGAATTGAAAATCTTGGCACTGACCTGTCTTGGGCTAAGGATAATTTCTCTACGTAAGGAAATCAGTTCCTGCTCATTCCTATATGACGTGAATGAGATGGTTTATGTTTAGATTCCTTTCAGTGATGAATATATCAGCATGTTAAAGCAACTTTTTCTTTGTGATTAACGAGAATTGTGATGCCCTTCTTAATGCTTCTCATGGCCAGCTGATTGTAGTATTCTGAAATGGGTAGTGGCGAGTTATGGTGGCAACTGCTATTGATGAATGAAGTCTGCTATAAGCTTTATATTTTGGAGAAAAACTGATTAGGTGGTTTCAAGAATTATAATGCCCTTTTTTAATTGTCATGACAAACCAATATTGATCTTTTGTCAAATAATAAATTTTAGTGGCAGCATCTGTGTAATTAGGAAGGGTGGAATAAAAGCCATTTTAACATATATTGTAGATAGGGAAGCACCAACCTACTAGCAAGAACATAGCTACCAAAAGGATAAGGGACAACTCAGCTTATAAGTATGTGTGGTCACAAAAGTTTGGTCGGTCTTTTTGCATGAACAGAGGAGGGTAGAAATAAGAAGATAAGGCGTAGAAATTATTGGATGCTTCCCTCACATTTTACGTATTTTTTTCGAAAAAAAAAAACATTTTTGGAGACTGGGTCACTTGTGACCTGGCCTGGTTTGGACGTGACCCTGTTCACTCTAGAATTGTGCAATTCATATGGAGAACCTAATTCATGAGATTTGGTCTTCGATTCAGGTGCAAAAAAGATCCACCTCACAATTAGCATTAGTATCAATCGGGTGAATCATAATGCGAATGGTGCAATACTGACCACAATGTTACAAACAATTTGTAATTTTTATTTTACATTCTATTGGCATTTGGCAGTTAGCTTAAAAACTGTAATTTGTAAAAGAAAACCAAATTCCTTAAAAATAGGAACTGGTTTCTGGCTTGGAAATAATGAAGAAAGTTGGGTGAGAGTGTAAAGTTCTGACAGTACTTGTTTAAATTTTTCTTCTCCTCAATAGAAGCCTGTCGAATAAACTTCAACAGACTATCTATTTTGTTTCTTCGTTATAAAATGATACTCTTTTTCTTAAATAATTTCTATAATTGTATTTGACACAGCAACAGAGAAGCCTAACAAAGTTAGGCTAAACTTTACTTTAATTTTCATGATGGTTATCTAGTACATGCAATTATATTTATCTTGAAGTTCTGTAGATTTTTGTAGACTATAAAGACGTGTGCTTCTTTCTGAATGTTCAAGCAAATGGTACTGTTATGTTATATCATGTGATTGAATGTTTTTTCCTTAGCCGTATAGTTGCATGTATGACTGCATTTATATGCTTTCCACACAAGTGATGATATATCGAGAATCTGAATAATTTACTCCATTGTTTACATGCTGGTTGTGCAGGTTTGTGTTTCAACTACGAATAGGAACTTCCCGGGCCGAATGGGACACAAGGAAGGTCAAATATATTTGGCTTCCCCATATACAGCTGCTGCATCTGCATTGACTGGTTATGTTACTGATCCTAGAGATTTCTTGCAGTAGGATGTTGTTACACCCCATTCTCTTGTACACGTTGGTTAGTTGTTTATTCTATAGCCATGAGTTAAAACTGAAAGGGTGACAAATCAGTTAGTATTTTTTGCCTGAAGAAATTGTATTTAAAAAAATTGAATCATCTTTTGCTCGTTGAATAAGGCTTGGTTATTACTGTGGCAGTTACAAGAATGACTGATTTCATATGAATTTTTTGTCAATCCAGGTTTTAGTAACTGTTTTTGTTTGTTCTAAGTTTATCTTGAGAGTCATTCAGATATGTGGGTAGATTAATTCAGATTAGAATAAAGTTCAAATTGGAAACTGTTCTTAAAAGTAGAAGCTCCTTTAAAAGCTTTTGTAGAAGTTTTTTTGACTTGAAAAACGAAAGATACTTTTATGCATAAGAACTATTTTAATGGTAATTTTTTCAATTAGAAAGTAATATGAGGAAAATAAATGCATTAAATGTGACTATGAAGTGAAACTCCAACTTTCATTGGAGAAGAATACTAAAGTTTTATTCTTTTTGAATTTGTGTTTCACCCATCTTTTCTTTTAATTAACTGAGCCCAATTCCACCTTGCTAAGTTTTATGTACCCTTTTTTAAGACAAGTATTAGAGTAAGTTGTTAGAATAGGAGTGATTACAAAAGTTATTTTTGTATACCTATCTGTACTACTCCTATTACTTGTTTATCACTGTTCCCTAATCTATTCCCCTAATTTATTGTACATCGAATTCATATAAATGAAAATTGAAGAGAGGATGTTGATGAACCCTCTCATTTTTTGCATAACATTGTCTTTGATCGGTTTCAAGTTGGTATTAGAGCGGGTCGACCTGCACTTCTTGTCTTTGTTCTGTCTGGTGAATTAGCCACCGTTTGGTTGTTGTTCGCCACAGGCGACCAACACAGTTTTCGTTGGTGACCACCAGATCTTGAGCGCCTCTTCAAGCGATGGCCAACCCCTCCAATCCCGGAGGCTAACTCGCTCCTATGCGCTGCCATGCACAACATCTCCGTTTTACTCTCCTAGGCACATGCCCTTCACGTGCTGCTTCCGTGGGACTTGCCGAACAACCCTCTTCCCTTCTTGACCATCGGCACCATCTTCTAAGTAGCTATAGAAGGAAAATCTCTCCTTCTCTCTCAGTTTCTAATTAATTTAGGGTTTCCAGAGAGGTTGCCTTTTTACCGTTCGACCTCCTCTTTCTAAAATGGATTCAGGACCTATCCAATCATTTTTCGGGACTTATAATCACTTTGTAAAAACTTAATAGAAAAAATTATCTCTCTTGGTCTACATTCGTAGAACTTTGGTTTCTTGGTCAAGGTTTTCATGACCACTTAGAAGAAGATGGGAGTAATGTACCATTTGATCAAGTTGAAAAGTGGAGAAAAACTGATTTTCAGTTGTGTGCTTTACTGTGACAATCAGTGGAATCCAAAATATTGGAAGAAGACTAAAAATATTTTTGCAAATGATGTGCAACGTCTTTATGACTTTATGACTCTACCAATGGGAATAAATCACAGTTATATAAGTTAATACGACTCTACTTCTTATCCAAAACCTTAAGGCTATGGGTATGTGTCTCTTTCTCCCTTATATGCTATTCAACCTTCCCATTTCTACCCAATGTGTGATTTCAACTCACTTTAAACTCCAACAAACACATCATGACATGATATCCTTTATGGCTGAAACTCAATTAGCCATGGAAGAATTGAAGATGTTCTTGGAAGTTGATTCATTATAAGAGGTTAAGAAGAAACTAGACAAATTTTATATGGTTATGATTCTTCGGGTCATGCATCAAGATTTTGATCATGTTAGAGATAAACTTTTAATAGGTCATGAAGTTCCATCAATGGAAAGTTTGACAGGACTCCTGCGAGTTCCTATTCTTCGAAGTAAGAATGTGCAAGAGGTTGTTGAATCGTCTATTATGGTATCTATCCATTGGAGAGATATTATGGTATCTATCCATGGGAGAGAAAGTATCACATATTTTGTAATTATCTTTTTATGTATTACAAAATATACATTTCAAAAATATGATATTTTTAGTTCCTAAACAAATGTTTCGGAAGAACAATACATAAAGGTGTTTAGGAATACTTCTTCTGTAGTTATTTTTGAATAAATTATGGAATAAACACTCGGGCAATATAATATTTTGGTTACAGAATAAGTATTATGAAACAACAACACCTAACGTAAGGTATTCTAGAATACCTCTTACGTAACTATGATATTAATCTATTATGGAATAAACATTCTAGAAGTATCATATTTTTTATTATGAATTTGGTTAAACATAATAAAATAATATATATGTGTAAGGTTAGTTTAACAATTTTGAAAATATTAAACGAAGAAAGGAGTGTAAGATGACTTTTAAAGGGTTTAGGAAGAAAAGACCAAAATGCAAAGCTTATTTTGTAGTTTTTGCTTTATGTAAGTCTTATAGGAGAAACATGTTATGAAAATAGTTGGTGTTTTACATTTTCTTTTTTTAACAAAGAGAATAGGACTTAGTTTTCTAATAATTTCATATGAAAGTTAAATGAGTGATTATCTTAAATTTCTTCTAAAAAAATGTTTATGGTAACAAACCAACGTGTTTTTCTTAACTCATCCACCAACCTCAAAATCCAAAAAGAAACAAACACCATCAACATCAAAGATCTCAAATGCATTCTACAACATGAGCAAACAAAGATAGTAAGATTTGCAACGGGAAATTTCTTTAGAAAGACAAGGGAGTACAAAAGAATTTGCTTAAAATAAATATGAAAATGACAATGAACAAAGAAGATAGAGTTTAGTCAATTCTCATATATGATTCAATCTTCATGTTCGACGAGCCATGCATGCACCCCAATACGCCTCCTCTTGTTATACAAAGCTTTTGTTATACAAAGCTTTCACTGTCGAACGATTGAACCCGGTGACGCCGATGCTTCTTATCGCCGCCGCTGCCGCAAACTATGGAGCACTCAACACCACATATTACACTGAAGCAAGAGAACAAGCCATTTTCACCATCTCTTTGTCTGCGTGGATGTTTTCCTTTCTTGCTTGACCCCATCACGTTGGACTTCTCGCTACCATCATAATGCGTTGGTAGCTCCGTCTGCCACCTCTCCACTTTAGGTTGCAGCCCCTCCACGCTATCATCTAAGCTCCACCCTCCCACTGTAGAATTCTCCCCCTCCTCCATCGGTAATCTCGCCACCACCGCTGCTACCTCCGAAGCTGAGGGACCCAATTCAGAGTCTGTCATAAAAGGACGACTACCCAAGTTTGATCGATATGGGGTGCCATATTCCATTGTCGTGTTTGTCACAGCAAATGCATGCAGTGGAGTGGCTCTCACACTTCCTATGTAATTGTTATTATTATAAGTCCTCATTGGTGTGGACTTTACGTGGTAATCAACACTTACCCTTGCGTTGAAGTTGTTTTGTGAGTCATGAGATGTTACTTTTCTCTTCTTTCTACCCAATTTGTTTCGTTTTACATATGAGCCACTTAATATGGAGCTAGCTTTTTTCTTACTCTTGGTGCTTATATCTGAAGGGATAACATGGGAATTTGCTTTTCCTCTTTTAGCATTGGCTTGTGGCTCTGGAGTAATGGCTTCAGAACCAAGCATTGAGCTAGAATCACTCTTTGTACGTCGAAGCTCCGGCTTGGGTTGATGGCTTGGTTGATCATGATCATCTTTACTGTATCTAACCATTGGAGAGTTTTGTGTGTAAAGAGGCATGCTTCGCATGGAGCTGTCAATTATTGCAGCACCAATGTTTAAAATTCCTTTGGGTCGACCTGAGGGTCTTTGAACTTGGAGCCCCATAAACTGAATACCCGTTGATTTGTAAGTATTTTGTTGAGGTTGTGAAGGTGGTGGAAAAAGGTCACTTGAGAGCACATGAGCAGTACCCACATGGATGTCTCGAAACCAATGAAGAGCATAAATGTCAATGCTAATTACTGACTCATCATCGTATAGAAAGTCTTGGTCAATTCGAAAGACAAACTTTTCGTTCCATGTTGGGTTGGTTCTGCCCTGAGAATCAACTCGAGTGGAAAGCTTTCGATCTGGGTCTATCCATGCGACTGCATAGGTCCGCATTGAACGACCTGCCGGAGCTAAGTCTTGTGCTGATATGACATTGAGTTCTAGGAGTTGGTAACGTGCTAAAATGTTAGACATGATGATACCACTGCTAGCAAGGACAATGAAATCGCTTGAACAATGTTGGTTTGAGCTAATGATAATATAATTGCAACAAGTTGAAGAGGGGAATTGAAATGAAAGATCTGTGGTGGTTTTTATGACAAGTTCTCTTTTGCTTGAATGCTTTGGAACGAAAGAAAATGGTGAGTGAGTTGCATGAAGGTGGATGGAAAATAAATAAGCGATTTTCTGAACAATGGAGAATAATATTGTTGCACTAACGACAACAACTCAAAGGGGGTGTGGAAAAAATTTTAGACCCTTAATTTGGTACGTACAATAGGGGTCATGATGTGGAAATTCTTGTTCCTATGATTTTGGTCTATGTCAGGATTAGTTTGTTAGTAAAAGTTGTCTTATAAGACTTGCAATTGTGTCAATACAAAATATACCTATCTATTTTAAAATGACATAACTTCCCACCACTTAGTTTAGGTTTAAGTATGTGTTATTGTGACATATATAGTAAATATTATATATACAACTATGGATTTACTTGTTAGTTCCATAATTAGCTTACAAAGATGGCAAAAACAACGACAATTTAAGATGAGATTAACTTCATAAATAAGATGATAATGGTATTTTTCTTCAGTGATATATGTTATTATTATTGGCCAAGCATTATATCTTAATGCTATTTTAATACTAGTTTATATAAAGATTTAAGAGATAATATAAATTCCACCTTTCACAATAAACTCTCCTTTTATATATATATATATATATAATATAATATTTAAAATTTGGCTTGGCCAAAATGAATGTGTATGTTTTAAAGTGTAAATGGATAAGTGAAATAGCAAAAGCAAAACCCTCGTTCAAATATTAATTAAACACTGATCAAGCTAACAATGATTAAACATGTACTTTTAATTAATATAATATATTAATAAGAAAATAAAAAAAAAATCGAGATAGAAAATTTTAAATAATCATGTCTTATAAAAATTAACATAAAAAAAATCCTAAATTAGAATTATTGTAATCGGTTTGAGTAGACTTTGATTAGTTTTTCCATTTAACGAAATTCCGAGATTGTTCACGCGGATGACCTAGCTGTTTCACTAGTTTTCCAGTTAACCTTGCCGATCCAAGTTTATTTTTTTCCATCTGTTGTAAAGAATAATAAAGTAAAATAGACTGTAAACAAGAAAAATTGATCCACCAATACTATTGACAAAACTAGATTTCAAATTTCAATTGGGAATAAATAAATATAAGGTGTTTTAAACACATTTCCAGATAAACATCGAATTCATGGAGAAATAAATGAAACAAGAAGCCCCTTGAACAAAATTTATCAAAAAAATGAAAATATCCCATCATATTCCCCTTAACTTAATTTAAGAAATGAAAAATATCAATATTTGGTCTAATCTACTTAAGTTGACTATTTAGTTGAAATATCTGGACCCAAAATTGGATTCTCTAGCTGAAGTTTTCTGTTGACTCAGGACCCAGCGAGGTTCTGCCCATTTCTTGGTAACTGATGATACCCTGAATTTCCCCTCTCTTGACGAGGACTCGGTCGATAGAAACCATTTCCTTTCGATTTGTTGTATTCCCTATCACCACCATCTTGGCCATTTCCTCTGCCAAAGCTCCTTGAATTGAAACGCCCTCTTGGTGCATCTGACTGATAGCTACCTCTGCCTCTACCCCGTCCTAATGATAATACATTGAAAACAAAATTTAGCATATTATAATTTTACCACATATATATGTTATTAGCAATATGTTGGGGACATTCATGACGACGAACTTTCAAGAAAAATTAAAAGATTAAAAAAAATCATACTTCCTCCTCGAGAAGGGATGTTACTGTTTGGTCTCCTTTCTTCAATGTATACTTGTCTTCCTGCTATCTGAACAGATCCTGTCTGCAAACATAAACAATCATGATTTTACAATCATTAACACCAAGTAGCAAGTTCAGTATTAGTTTCGGGTTAAGGAGCATGACAATTCATAAGTAATGCGTATCCCAAACTTATCATTTAAAAGCAAATCCAAACCTTGACTGCATTATGAACGCCTGTCATATCTTCAAATTCAACAAATGCATAACAAACACCAACATCCTGAATACAGGTTAAAAGTTTAGATTCAAAAGTTATTAGATTCAAAACCATAATTAATAGTTATTTGAAGATGAGGAGTTATAAACCTTGCGACTTCTAATGACAACACCATCAGGCCTGATTCTACCAAAATTGTTGAATTCCTCTTCAATTTCAGAAGGAGACACAGTAGGCGACAAGTTTCTCACATAAACAGACTTGATTTCGTCTGAATGAAATTCCAAGCAACTCAAGATTATTGGAAGTGACCAATGAATACGCGATAAATACTACATGAATCAGTCTTTAAACAAACAAATTTATTAGGTTATCAAGAAATGATCCAGGAAAATGTGCTGAATAAGTAACTAAAGTAATGAATGAAGGAACAGAATAATTAATCAATTCTTAACAAGTACACAAAGTAACCTTCATCTTCTGTTGCAGGAAGCTCCTCCACTGCATCAGTCTCAGACCTTTCAAATGCATTTGTGGAAGCTGTCGTTTGGTGTTGCTGACTACTACTCTGTAAAGCATGATCCCATTCTGAAGGGGACACATTCTTGTGAGAGGGCTGAGAAGCTACAGATGCTGTAGATTGTCCTTTAGCAACCCGTAACTTCCGACAGTCCATAACATTGTCAGTTCTAATGTCATAACAAAACTCCAAAAGAAAACATAATTTGAAAATTAATATAATGATTAGCCAGTACGCACAATGGAAGCATAAGTGTGCTTTTGCGGCTCCCCGGCTGGTTCATCAGGAGAAGCAGGTACATGGTCTTGCACTGCATTCACCGAAGATTGAAGTGAACCATTTGACTCTTCAACAGCAGTATCTTCCCTAATATGCTCAGAATCAGGGCCCCGCCGCAATCTTTGCTCTGAAAATCCATAATTATCAACTACACCATTTTCTTTGACCTCATTTGTAGAAACAAAGTCCCTAGCCTGGATATCTCCACCCAGAAGGTAGTTGGACACTGTAAAATCCATGGCTCTAAATTACTAAAAAGTTGAAAGCATATGAATTTCAGAATGATTAATATCAACATAATCAGCCAAATTGTTTACATGCCTAAATTTTCTTAGAGTAAAAATTTTCATTTTTTCAAGGATATAAAACGTTTATCATCAAGGATAAATGAGGTTTGTGCTATTGTTTCACTGACAGCAAGCAACTTTATAAAGTAAAAACTATATTTTTATCAGAAAGGAAACAGTTTTACCAATCAATTTGAAGGAACAAGTGTCTTTTATGTATTGTCAAAGCGATAATACTGGCTGTGGCATATCATAAACAGCAAGGCTTCTCTAAAAGATAATAACTTGAGGTATAAGGGGGAGACAATTTATGAAGTTAGGATTTCCAACTAAAATGTTTAGACAAACATTTCCAAAAAGACTTCAAGGAGAGAAAAATAAGAAGAAAAAAATGAAATAAACTTCTCTGTAAGTTAAATTAGCTTATACACAAGTTAAAAAATAAAAATTTAGAGAAACTATGAGAGAACTTCTCCAAAAAAAATTATACATAAGCTAATTTTAACTTATGAAGAAGCTCATTTTATTTTTTCTTCTTATTTTTCTCTCTTAGAAATCCAGATGAAAAATTTTGTCCAAACAAACTACAGACACTTTTACTAATAGTTTAACATGCACTCTAAACAATCACATCATCTCATCCATAATTCACATAAAAGAACAGGTAACTCAGAGAGACACAAAGTCACATTGATATAACTTCTTAAGAATTATATCCACCAGAAACAGTTTTACTTTTCTTTGTTTTTTAATTGCAATTTGCAATAAGTCATAATGGAACAAACCCAAGTCTCACATAGACTGCAAAGAGAGCCTGAAAAATTATATAGGTAGGGGGCAAACCTAAACCTCTCAAGTTTTTGTAGGGTTTGATTAAACTCAAACCAAATTCTAAGATGGTATCAAAGTTTATCTTAGATTCACTAAAAGAGTCACCTACCATATTATCCACACATCAAGTTCAATACTGTTGGGCGTGAAGGGATGTATATTGGGCAAAATTCAAGTCTCACATCGGCTGGAAAGAGATTCTAAAAAGAGTATACAATGGAGACAAATCTCTCTTCCAAGCCAATTTGTAATGTTGAGTTAGGCTTAAACTCATTGGAATTTTTCATTGGACAAAACCTAGATAAACTCCTATATTTGGACTGTCAAAATCTCAAATCAAACAATAACATGTGGATATTTTTTCCAACACTAAATTGATCCCATTAAGATGCCACTTTTGCCCTTACATATCAGCACCTTCATGTACAAGAACACAAGCTAGTACAGAACTTACCTGGCTTATTGATTGCACTTGAGGCATTCAATTGTGAATCATGATTGCTCTGAGGTAGCAAAACTGCTTGTGGGTGAACTGGATCCTCTTCAACGAAATGAAAAATATCATTGAGCACAAAAAAGCCTTTCTCTTGCGGTGCAAGGAAGAATGTCTGCATAAATTTCCTCCTCTGGTTGTAGTCCTTAATTTGCACAGATCCAGAAACCATCACAAGAACACCACCACTCCAAGACTCTAGAGACTGTGCGGTCTTAATTTCAATTCCAGTGTAACTGAGTGACATAATCAGGGAATGAATTTGCTGCGCATGGAAAAGTATTTTTAGTTCAAGGGAAAATGAGAGCAATATTAATAATTGTACATGCATATACAATAAGAAATTACAAATAATGCCAGGTTCTTTCAAACAATTAAGGACATAATATAATGATATAGAATGCTAAGAATGAACTATAGACTAGAAGCATCCAAGAAAAAATGAGACGAAAGAGAAGATAAAAATGTTTCTTGCTTAGTTTCTAATTTGGTTCCGCATTTGTAAATTCCTGTAATATAGATAAGTCTTCAACAATTTGGCACAACAGGTTTGGCCATCCAAATCAACATGTGTCACAACTAGTTTTACAACAGTATAATATACCAATTTTGAATAAAAATATTGCTTTTTGTGCTGAAAAGTCACATAGACTTCCATCTCCTTTCTCTGAAACTGTTTATCATTCTCTATGAGAGTGTACACTGGTCTTTGGGGACTATCCACTAAAAGGTAAATATGAAACTCACCTATTTCAACAATTCAAAGCCATGACAGAATTGCAGTTTAACACTAAACTTAAAATCCTACAGACAGATTGGGGAGGTGAGATTAGAACCTTTTACCAATTATCTCAATCAGCTAGGCATCAATCATTGGTTCATTTGTCCTCAGATACACCATCAAAGGTGTTGTTGAAAGAAAACATAGGCATATTGTTGACCTTGACCTTACACTTCTGATCATGCCTCCTTACCTCTTTAAGTGTTGGAACTTTACCTTTACCGCTGCAGTCTATCTTATAAATAGGCCCCTACTGCAGCTTTAAATTTTCCCATCCCTTACAACAGTCATAAATTGGAATTTAGATCTCATGAAAGCTTCTTTTTAGGTTACTCTACCTCTCATAAAGGCTATAAATGTCTTTCTCCCAGTGGAAAAATTTATATCTCCCAATATGTTGTTTTTAATGATTCTAGATATTTCTTATCCTGAACTTTTTCCCTTCATAACTACTTAGCAATCCAGTGCCTCCTCTCCCCTTCCCTCATCCTCTATACCTCTTGATGATTCCCAAATCACTGTACATAATTCTAATGTGTGTAGGCCTATTTCTTCTTCCTCACATTTAGAACAGTCCACACTGAGTCTAAATCATCCACTTCTCCAAACACTGTGTCTTCTCATAATTCAGGTTCTGAGTCTGCTCTTTTCGCTCTACCTTACAACACATCCCATGAAAACCAGACCTAAATCTGGCATTACTCAGCTTAGATTCATCCTTCACCGTTTCTAACTAACTATGGTACTAGGAATGTAAAGCAAGCCTTAGAAAATAAAAAATGGTACTCTGCAATGAAAGATAATATGTTGCTTTAATAAAAACAATACTTAGACATTGGTTACACTTCCTCCAAACAGAATAGCTATTGGGTGCAAGTGGGTCTAAGTCACTAAGGGAACCTCAGATTAACTACATATATAACAAACTTGACACTTATGACCAATATGCTCCAACTTGAGGGAGTGTTAGAATCTTCTAAATATACTAATTGTGTATATTGGGTTTAATTAGATTGATTCTATATTTATGTAATCAACCTAAAATCAGGTAACTAGATATTCTATAATTATTTATTCATATTCTATCTCTACAGTAAAAAAAAGGAAATAGAACCAATCCTAATAAAAAGAAACATAATACAAATAAAATGAAACAAATCATTCCTAATAAAAAGGGATTAAAAAAGGGCCCCATTTATTTTTAAATAAATCCCTGATTTAAGGGATTTGTGTTGACATTCCTAATAATTTATATACAGAATAATTTCATATTTACAGCTTGACATTATTATTATAGGGAGTTTTTCTTAGTTGATGCAATCCCTCATTAATCAACTAAATAACAATTTTTCTCTCAAACATCTTGGTTCATTTAACCATTTTCTGGGCATAGACGTCAAACTTCTTCCAGATGGATCTGTTCTTCTCACTCAGAGCAAGTACATCAGAGAGGTACTGCAGAAAACTAATATGGCTAAAGCTAATCCCATATCTTCTCCTGAGGTGACTAACTGTAAACTTTCTAAAACAAGGCTGACCTTATGCCTGATTGTACTTAGTAAAGATCTGTAGTTGAGAAACTACAATACACTACAATCACCACACAAGAACTCAGTTTTGCAGTGAATAAAGTTTGTCAGTTCCTGCAAAATCCCTTAGATTCTTACGGGTTAGCAGTCAAAAGAATACTTAGGTATCTTAAAGGCACTATACAACATGGTCTTCACCTTAAACCTGTATCAACAAGCACAATTTTCTCTCTTCAGGCCTTTTGTGATGCCAACTGGGTAGCTGACTTGTATAACGGGAGATCCACCTATAGAGCAGCAGTGTTTCTTGGTTCTAATCTTGTATCGTGATGGTCCAGAAAACAGCTGGTTATTGCAAGATCAAGTATAGATGCTGAATATAGAAGTCTAGCTCATGTGACCTCATTCAAACTCTTCTCAATGAACTTGGAGTTTCATTTCTCATTCCCACTTTATACTGCAACAATCAGAGTTTGGTAGCTCTTGCCCACAATCCTATCTTACTTCCCAAAACCAAGCACATGGAAATCGTCCTATTCTTTGTCAGAGAAAAAGTCTTCACCAAGCAGCTGTTAGTACAGCATATTCCAGCTCAGGATCAATTGGCAGATGCTTTTACCAAGTCCCTCTGCCAACCAGATTTCAGTTTTTGAGAGACAAACTGAAAGTGGTTGAGTCTCTTCTCAAAACTCAGCCACCTAGAGTTTGTGGGGGTGGGGGGATATGAATATTGTATACAGGAGCAGTTAGTCAACTGCCCCTTGGGAGTTATTTCAGTTAAATGTTTTAGTTTGAAGTAGTTAGAATCCATAAGTTAGTTTCTTGCCAGCTGTATTTGTAACAGCTGTGTATCTCTATAAATTCTCATGTTCTAAACATTCTCTCATATATGAAAAATAAAGAATTCAGAGAGCTATTCTTACTTCTCTTCTCTCTGGCTATTCTTTCTTCTCTTTTCTCTCAATGTTCTTTCAGTTTCTTTTCTAATAAGAACATCAATGTTCTTTCAGTTTCTTTTCTAATAAGAACATTAGAAAAGACTGAGAAAGCAGAGTTGTAACTATAGTAAAGGTGATGAAAATTATTTTCTACAACTTATACAAAAGACCTTGGAAGTATAGTTCAGAACGCTGACAAAAAGAAATAGCTTCAATTAAACTGTTATAACTCAAGTAAGAGGTTACTTCCTACAAACTCTTAACAGAACAACATCAAGGCTTCTTTACTCCACACAAATAAAGATCTCACACATAATGAGCCTGCCAAAATAAAAACACTATTGTAGGAATCTGAAATCAAGGCTGCCAGCAAGTCCATATGCAGATTATTCCAGGCCAGGCGTTAAAGCAATTTCATAGAGATTTTTTTATCATATAAAATAATGTAACTGCATTACCAGAATGACATCAATAAATAAATCCTACCCGCATGCCTTAAATTCCCAATCACTATATTTTATCAAGTTTAAATACAAATTCTCCACCTGACACCCACAGTTAGCCAATTTAAAGTTTCCATTTCAAAAACTGTGCTCCATAATCTAAAATTGCCCAGCTGGTCATCAATATACTAGTATATTACAAAATTCTCTCATAGACGTGCCTCAAATACGACCACAAATATTCCCTCTTCTCATTCACAGCAACAGCTTTTACCTCTTACCTGCATTTTTTGGATGAATACCCAATTTTGTCCTCAAAAGTGTGACATGTCTGTCACTTTGTTTCTAAAAAAAATCGAGTTAAAAAAAGGAGACCTGAAAGTACAATTCGTCACTAAAATGAATAAGTAGTTAAGTTTAGGAACTAAGTAAAAAGGCTTATTTTGAATTTTCTTACTTTCACAACTAAGTGATGGCTCTCGTGACTAAAGACTAAAATGACAGCGTCTCACAGAAATTTGGGGATTCATCCTTGTTATTTTATCCATCTAAGAACAAAATTGAATTTCCTGAACTACAAAACCTTTCTTTCCCCCTCACAAGTTCACAAACTACTCCTTTCACTCAACACTACAGCAAAAACTAACAATTCTCAAACCACAAAAATGATAGCAGTAGTTACAAGCATTGCCGAGGCGGTTTCCCTGGCGTTGCCGTCGATTCGGAGCATAGTGCTGGCATCGGAATAAAACTGGTGCACGAACTCCGGTTGGCTCTGAAGCACCTGATAGTACTGTCCCACGAAGTACGTTCCAACCTGAACAAAACACAAGATTCAATTTTACGTGAATCATCATCATAATCAGAAGTAGAAGTAGAAGAAGAAGAACCTGAGCTGCGGTAACTGGAATGGGAAAGGGTGTGGCCATTGAAGAGAAAAAAGAAAAAAACCCTTCAAAACCCTAACTCCAATTCAGATCCACAATCTCCCTCCCTCTTCCCTTTCTTTACAGATCCACACCACGCACGCAGTGACAAAAGGGGGTATTTTTATTTTTTAATATTAAAAATAATTAATATTATTTTTTATTTTGGTTCTTCACGGGTTAGGTTTTTTCTTTAGATGCACATGAAGACGCTACTATACTGTGTTTTGCTTTGCTGATATGTTTAAGGACTGAGAATATTAGAACATTAAGTTAACAAAAAATAATATTGTAATAATTAGATCTCTCTATATATATAGACATGAATAAGCTTCTCCTTATAATTTTAAAAAAAAATTATAAAAAAATAATAAATTTTTTTATAAAAAAATTTACAAAATAATTTTAATATAAATTAATTTTAACTTAAAAAATAAAAATTTTATCTTTATTATAATTTTTTTCTCTTTTAAAAAGTGCTTAAAAATAAATTTGTCTCAATATATCCTAAATTATTAAATCTACTGTGTATAAAGAACTTTTATTACACTCTCATAGGAAATGAATATGTATGATTAGTTCAATAAATGAATACATAACTTTAATAAACGAATTTAATAGATATGTACTATAAATTTTTACATTATCCGTTATAAAAACTTAGTTGTTGACGTAATTTTTAGCACGAAATCAATAATTAAATTTACTCTGTTTTAAGAGTTTTTATTACACATTCATTCAATAAATAAATAAAAATTATTATATATAACCATCTTTACATTTTTTATTAATTACTTGAAAGTAATTAATATATATATATATATATATATAAATATGATACACTTGTAACTTTTTACAAATTTTTTATATCGATTATATATAATAGATATTAAAAATATGGTACTTTCAATATTAATGGTATATAATTGGTATTGAAAATATTTTTTATATCAATAACTAACATTAAAAGGTATTTTAAATATCTATTCATATATAATATAACAAGTGCTATAAGTATAAGATAATAATGAATTTGGTGAAAATGACAAATTTAAAAATTGTGGATGATACAATACTGAAAGAGAAGACAAAAGTGATTTTATCATACTTTTATTTTATTATTTACTTACAAGTTATAATTTATTTGATCTGTTTAATTTTTTATAAAAACAATAAATAAGAAAATTTAAAATAAATTATATATTACAAAAGTTATTAAACCAGTGGAGTGTAATAATTATATTACTTTAAAAATAATAAATTTTTAGATAAATATGACAAGATGAGAAGAGTATGAAAAATATAATTAAGTACATAAATATAAATAATTTTATTTCAAAACTTAATTACAAAATCATAATAATTATATGAGAAAATTTAAAAGAAATTTGAAAAAAAAGACAAATCTCATTAATTATAAAAATATAATAGTACCAGATTTTTTATTTAAAGAAAAATAATTATTTAGAAATTTTGCAAAATTCTACTTAGAGATGTCAAAGGAATTGATCTTTATAAACAAAGACTCATCTTTTGAATAAGTGAATATAATTTTCACATTTTCCAGAAATAAAAATACAAGATAAACAAAATTAAGATAATAATAGAATACCAATCATATGCATACATGTTAAAAATGTTTAATTTGCACAAAAGCTTCCTTTACATACATAATTACAAGTTTTATGAAGTGACATCATTGTACAATACAAACAAATGTATAATAAAAAAGTGAAATAAGAGAATGTTAACATGGTGTTATGTTACTGTTTTTTCACAACAGGTCAAGATCATTTTTCTTAGAGGGACATTTTCTGCGACATTGAGGTTTAGGCTTTCTCTCCATCATGTATTGCTGCACAACAAGCAGTGAGGAGTTTGTGCCAAAACTGGTTGAAGCTACAATGTCCCCCATGACCCCAAGTTCAGGGTTGTCACACCATTCATATAACCTTTGGAAAACTATGTAGTTCTTGCCACTCCCTTGTCCAAAAATGTACAAGTCACACCCTTGTTTGTCTATCTCGCTGAGGGTCAAAGGAATCTCCTCACCAGTTTCTAAGCCAACTTCTCTCTCTGAGTATGTGATGGAGTCATTGTTGTTCAACCCTTTGTGCCTGAAGTGAAATATGTACTCATCATCCAACTCTTTCTGCGTCACATTGTCTATCACTGTAGATAACACTCCATTGGAATCATTGTGGAATGCCTTTTCTTCTGCGGCCTCAGTACCTGAGATGAGAAGCCTAATTACATGCAACTTTGTGCCTGAATGTCCTGCCATTCTCCACGCGATTGACAAGGCTTCGCGATCATCAGGCCCTCCAATGAATATCATAATGATGCTCATGGTTGTTTCAGACAATGACCTGAGTCCACGGTTCACAAAAATCCCCACAGAACAAGGTGGCGTCTGCAACACATTCTGGTTTATGTAGCAGAATGCTTCGTTGGTTGTTTCCAACACACCTTCTGAGCTTAGTTTTTTGTGGAATGGAAGGAGAATTAGGCTTGTAAGTTTCTCTTCTGTCACATTGTATATATCCTGATGGATTGTTTCATAGGTCGAAACAATACCTGACATGTCAAATCTCACTGCTTTGTATTCCTCCACAAACTCTTTAAAAGTATTGCTTATGGCCTCAAACTCTTCTTGTGATCCATACTGACTCTCTGATGACCCCCCTTGAACATTTGGATGGTCCATTTGGGCCACAAGAAGGCCAGTGCCGCGTCTAGTGAGTTCCACAAGATGAAGGACTGACACATGTAAAGGGGAAATTCTGGTGGCATTTGTGGCTTCAAGAACATGGATCATGCCAATGGCTTGGTGAACATTGTGGACACAAGCTGCAACTCGAAGTTCTGCTTCACACCTTAGCTTCTGCACAGTCCTTAGCTGGGTCTGCTTGAACAGGTGTTTCGGCTTGTATATGGCACTAATCAAGGGAGAAGCCGCCATAGTCATGATTAGTATCGCAAGCATCATAATTGTGAAAGCATAGGGGTCCAGAAACTGAAAACAAAAGAAAAAGAATAGAAAAGAGTTAATTAACTGTGATCACTAGAGCTAATGGATTAAATTGCTGCATGCAAATTTACAACATGTTTGGTTTGTGAAAACATTTTCTACTATTCAAGTCATTCTACTTTATTTCCTGTTTACCAGTATATGAAAATAGGAAAAAAGAATGTGATATGTTTTGTAATCATTTGTAAAGACTGATGAACATAGGAACCAAAAATGTCTTCTCAATCTAAACAAGTTTTTAGCAATCAAGCAAGAAAGAGGAACATGATATGATGTGAGTTTGGTTAGTCAATAGTACATTTTTGTCCCAGGCAATGCTTAGTAGAATCACTGCCATGATGCCCTTGGCGTTGAGGAGCAATCCAAGGCCCACTCCATCTCTGGAGGACATACCATAGAAGAAAGTAACCAACACAGAGCTTAGAATTTTCGGGATGGCTAACAAGATCACCATGAAGAACGGAAATACAGCTGAATGTGATTGAGACCAAAATGACTCCAGGTGTATTCTAAAGCCAAAACTAGCAAAGTAGACAGGAATAATAAGTGTAGTAACAAAATCATCCACCATTTCCAATATCAAATCAGCAAACTTCCCACTAGGCAAAATTAGTCCATACACAAAGGCCCCAACAACATGGTGTGCACCAAGAATGTCCGTGATGCATGAACAAACAAAAAGTCCAATTATCAGATCCAGCAACTGTGAGGAGTTCCATGACTCCGAACTCATTCTGCGTTCAATCACGCGCGTCAGGATTGGACGTACCACGCAGAAGCAGAACAAAATGAACAAAAATGTGCATACTAGAGAGAGGAGTGGTCTTCCACCCTTGTGGGAATAAGGAATCAAGAGAGTGAACAAAATCCAGCCAAATGAATCAATTAACATGGCTGCTGTTAAGGCATCTTTGCCAAACCTTGTGTAGAGGATCTTGAGGTCTGATAGGAGCCTTGCAAGGACTGGAAAACCTGTGACAGCAAGAATTGAACACCAAAACATATACCCTTTAGCTGTGAGAGCAATTGTTGATGCACCCATTACCTTATGCTCTAGAGCAAGAAAACCAGCTCCAACTAATATTGGAATGAGAATGCTAGCAACAGCAATGATTATAGCCTGCTTGCTTGATCTCAAGATGGAGTCACAGTTCATCTCCAACCCACTAAGGAAGACATAGAACATGATTCCCACATTTGCAAAGGTTTCAACAGCCAGGATTCCTTCTGGACGGTAAACCGAGTGAAAAACTCCAGGGATTCCTCCCAAAAATGATGAACTCAACAAAACACCACCCTGCAAACACAATATCAGTTTTAAATTTTTTTCTCTCGTTTATGTAATTGTAAGTAATTGATATTTGATACCAAAAATTTAATTTTCCTACACTATATGATCTAAAAGATTTTACACAATCAACCATACGAAGCCCCAATTTCCAAATGTCAAAAATATAGAACATGCCAACACTCGTAATATATATAATTAATATGACAAAAATTTCAACTAAAAGTTAAAATTTATATAACTCACTATAAAAATAAATTTACAAAGTTTTCCTATTTTTCTATTAGATTGGTTCTCATGATAAAATATTAGAAAATACATATCTTGATAATTAAAATAACTAGTTAAATCATATTAAAATAAGCATCATAAAAGTGATATAATAAATCTAATATACTATAATAGGTTATAATCTTTTATATAAATACGAATATAATTCAATCTTATAAAATTATTTTATAAAATAAGGTTTAAACTATATTTAAATATTATAATTGGAAGAGATTTATTATGTATTTAAATGACTCATTAACAACTTAATAAGATAGATTTTAATTTTATATATTTAACTTATTTTATTAAAATAGATTTTAATTTTATATTATAAAGTAATATATATTCTAAAATTATAGTTGAATATGTAATGTCAAAAAGTAAGTACGTTATAAATTAACATTGCATCTAAAGGATGATTAATATTTAAATTGTAATTTAATATACGTACCAAATATTAATTTATACACGTACCATTTTGCATATTCTAATTAAAACAAACAATTACACAGTATCAAATCAAATAGCTATAAATACAAACTAATTTACATAAATTTTCTCAAACTAACTCATAGAAATATAAATATACTCAAAAGTCATGTATCGTGCTGAAAATTTTCTATGGCCAAGAAGAACACTTACAAGCATCTGAGCAATGATGAGAGGGAGGTGGAAGGGCTTGAAGAGGTGGTGAAAAATGCTAGAGGCAAGGACATTGTAGGCAATTTGAATAGACAAAAGAGGAACACGATCTGAAATGACATTATCACTCCTCCAGATTTTGTTGGTAGGATCAAATGTTGTATTGTAACATGCAAATTCTGGTATTGAATTTGGAATAGAATTCACTAGACTTGTCATCTCAATTTTCTTCTATGAGACCTTGATTAATTTTCTTATGTTTTGGATTCTTTTCTGCATTCCTATTTAAACAAAGTCATGTAGCAGAACAACATGCGAGTTATTGTTGTCTGTGTGCTGCAATATACTTCATACATTGCTGTACATTTGTTTATTTTTGGAAATGTCTGTTGCTTTATTACTCCACCCTGAATGCACACTAAAAATAAACATTTAGTTGGAATCAGTTATCTAAAAGTTTAAAATAAGTTCAACTGGAAACAGCTAATTAAAACATTTCTGTCTCCAACAACAGGCTATCAGAACACTCGGAACCAGCTGAAAATGTATCAAACCATTCCAATTTCTTTGGATGAAATGAAAGAGAGGAGAAACTAAATAAAAATAAATTAAAATGTGTGTTTTCTTGATATGTTTAAACAGGAATTTTGTATTCACAACCTTAAAATAGTTGGTTGATGTCATAATTATTAAAAAAATCATGAGTTATATTATATATATATAAAGAAATGACAGAATTGTTCTTTGTAGAAATGGTAAGTAAAACAAATAATATGGGAAATCAATCACCTATTCCTTTAGAACTTTTAATTTTTTTTCACTACAATTAAAAACAGCTTATTACTAAAAAGAATTAACAATTAAGAAAAATAATATTACTATTTAAGAGAGATTTTTTAAAATAATACATCATTTTCAATTGAAGAAACAAATAGGAAAATTTCACTTTCAATTTTATTATTATTATTATTATTATTATTTTCATTTTTTTTTCATTTTCCTTTTTCATGACTATAATGCTAAAATAAGTCAATAAATTTGGTCTCTCAATTATTTCTCTCTCTCTTTCCTAAATAGTTATTGAAATAATGAAATTATATAAGTTTTCCTTCAAAAATTAATCAATTTAATTACTAAATTGATAATTTAGAGACCCATTTGAAGAATTTTTTAATAATTGAGAGACTACAGTACCATTTCTATATTATTTTCGAAAGATGGTATTCCTTTGATAATGATATTGAGGATTTAACCTATAATGCTACCATGGATATTCTGGAGCAGCATGCACCATTAGGCTTGTATGAAAAGGGAAAACACATTTGCTATACGGAAAAATGCAGAGAGATCCACTTATTGAGTATAAGCTTGAACGCTATAAACTTTTGTAGGAGATGATAACACAACTAGAGATACATTTATAAATTCTATATTCTGTTATCAGGTTTGCGTTAATCCAGATTTTAAGGCTTGCATGGTTTTCCATCTTATCCATTGTTCCGATTGCTGTGGCTGTAAACCTTAATCTTGTTTAAGATTGCTCATAAGTGTTCTCAAGACATTGACTAATTAATCAAAATGAAATATGTCATGAAAATGTATTACCAATACACTCTCACCATCGTTTTTAATAAATAAAAAATGATTAATTGTTTGATTTATGTATTGCATTTGAAGTTTTGGCAGTCTCTATATAAACTGTAGTTCCATCATATTAAACGAAAAGGAACAAATTGGAAAGGTTCAGATGTTGTACTTAATTGTAAAAATAGAATTATGATGCTCAAGCTGTGTGCAGTTCAAAAACAAGTAACAGGCTGCAAGCTATAAAGAACTAAAACACCAATACACACCCCACGTAAAAAAAAAGGAGGAACACCAACAAGGCTGAGAATGAGTTATAATGAGATAATAAGACCATTGTTGTTGGTGGTGGCGGTATTGAAAATCAAATTGCACATCACAAAGTCTTGCTGAACATGGACTGTCCGATGAAAGCTTAAATTCATAACCTTGAATAATTTCCTCAACAACTTTATTGATGGCATTTCCTTTAATTTAACCATATAGTGAGTAACTAGGTGATCCAAAATTCACATAAAAAAGGATTAACCAAAAACCAAAATAACTTGTGATAGATTATAGTGATATTCTAAGGCATGATAAAATAACATGGGTTCCTAACAGTGCAAGAAGTTTTCAACATTAATTATAGCATTTGAACCCTGGTAAAATGATGTTAAATTCTCTACTTTTATGTATGATTGTACTATCTCTGTAGTAAGGGGGTTTATTGTAATGTTGAAAATGTTAACAAGAAACTCGTTTTATCACATTATTATTTATTAATGGTTTAAATTTATTGAAAAATGTAAAATCATGAATGGAACTCATTCAATAGTTAATGGGACTCCTATCATTGAGTCCCAATAAATGTCAGCCAATGTTAAGGTGTGTGGCAATCATTTCTCTCGAAAATTAGGAAAGAAATCCATACAACTTGGTCATTCATCCAGGGAGTTTGTTGTATTTTCCCAAAAAAAAAATAAATTATATAGTGAAAAAGTACTAGTATGTGCACGTTTAGATAAACCTATTAAGTATCTAAGGAGGGAAAGAGGGGGATTAAACACTGGGGAGATTTTCACCAATGGAGTAAACCATAACTATATAAGTGAATACGACTCCACTTCTTACCCAAAATCATAAGATTAAGAGCTTGTGTGTCTTTCTCCCTTATATGCTATTCAACCTTCCCATTTCTACCCAATGTGAGATTTCAACTCACCTTGAACTCCAACAAAACCTGTTTAGAAATAATTTTCTTTTTATTTGTAACTCTCTTTGTAACAATTATCCTTTGTTTAGTTGTGTACGTTTAGTTGTGTATGTGTTTAGTTGTGTAGATGGGTGAGGATGAATGAAGATGAAAATAAAATAGGATGTTTGGTAGGAGTGAAAGAGGAGAGAAATAATTTTAGAAAATGGTGGGATCCACTATTATTTCTTATATATTTCTACTCATCTATTTATCAACCAAACACCTTCAACACTCATTTTATTTCTCATCTATTTCCATACTACCTACTTATTTTCATAGTACCTATTTTTCCACTCTACCAAAAGTACTCATAAAAACATGGAGGTAAGTCTAGTTAGAGGCCAGGACCTCACCTTAATTTCAATAGCAATGGCAGTTTTTAATTGAACAAGTACACCTAGTCTCAAAGAACCTTCACTGTTAAGATATCTGTAACAAAGATCAGGGGCACATTCCTTGATGAAGTCACGTATAGCTTGTGCTTTGTCAAGCATCAAGGGTTTAAATCAGAAGGTACAGGTACAATCTTCATGCAAATAAAATCTCTGTAGGACTATATACAAAACAAAGCCACACACCCACAGCAGCAGGAGGCGTGTAAGTAGAAAAAAATGACAAACTTTTTCATATATTATTACAAAGGAAAAACCAATTGAGTTTTAGCAACGTGGGAGAAAATCATAACGCTGCCGTATGCATGATCAACTATTAGCATTCACAAGTATCAGCAAAAACACAAAGCTTTAACTAGTAGTAATTTTGCAGTATTATGTAAAGGCTAAATCATCAGAAAAAGCATAAAATAAACACACGAGCAGTGACTTCACTAGAACAAATATGCGTAGACTATGTACAACATAATTTATTTGTTTTTGAATAAATTTACGTTATACAATAGGGAGGTTGCCGACCATTTTATGTATTTGTATTTAATTTAAATGGACAGTTAAATAAATATTCATACTGTTAGTTATACATAATATTCTTACCTGTTATGCCTACAATTTAAGCATGTCTTTTATCAGGGATTTGATTTCTGATCAGATTGTATGGCCTGAGAGTAAATCTCTCAGCCATTTCCTTGTATTCAGAAAAGTTCATGTTGGTATCCTAGCCTCTCTGTCTCTGGTCATGAACCACTGGTTACTTCTGTGAACATATTTGACTAACTCCCACTTCTGTGAAATACTCCAGCAATGTCTCTAATCACCAACCTCGGGTATGTATAATTCATCAACAGATAAAAAGGAGGTTCGTATACATTACCCAACACTAGAATATTTGTACATTGTACCAGTTTCCAAGCTGATTTGGTATTGTGGAAGATGGATTTTTTCCATATACCGGGTTTTGCTTGGGCTTGAAGGATAAAATCATCATGTATGAGCCACCTTTCCATGTGAAATTGACAAACCAGTGTTTGGCCAGCTGGAGGCATCAGGCGTGTCTATTTTCGGTTCATCATACTTATTTTGTTTCACAGCAACATGAGAACTCGGTTTATGAAGGCTACCAACAAGTGCAGCAAAAACTCTATCATCTGGTGTTAAACCCATGCTCATCATCTCATCATACAACTTAAAAGCTTCATCTGCTCTACCCTCCTTAGATAAACCATAAATAATTGCTGTATATGTCTTCACGCTTCGTCTTATGCCCTTGACTAACATTTCATTGAAAAGCTTCAGAGCCTCATCTACCCTGCCAACTATACATTCCCCGTGTATCAGTGATGTGTATGTAAATACATCTGGCACTATCCCCTTCTCTATCATTTTAGATTTTAACGCATGACCTAGCTTTACTTTTTCTTTCTTGCTATATGCATCTATTAGAGTATTATATGCAACAATATTAGGCACCACTCCCATTTTATCCATATCTCCTAAGAACCTCTCAGCTTCTGCAAGGTTTCCTTCCTTACAATATATCTCAATAAAAGTAGCACAAGTCACAACATTCGGAGCCACTCCTTTCTCCACCATCAAGTTTAGCGTCCTCTTGGCTTCTTCATACCTATTCAATTTACATAGCCCACTAGCAAGAGTGCTGTATGTAAACACGTCCGCTTCAAACCCTTTCTTTTCCATGATAACTTGCAGCCTAAAAGCTTCATCCATCATCCCTCTTTTACAATAACCGTCAATCATTGTGTTAAATATCACCGCATTTAGATCAACCCCCTTAAGCTGCATCTCTTCCAACAGGATTTCTGCAGCCTCCATTTGCCCTGCCTTGCACATGCCGCTAATCATTGCCCCAAAAGTATGTGTATTCGGAGCAATGCCTTTCCAAATCATCTCATCAAACAAAGCCGACGCCCTTCTAATATTTCCTGCCCTACAATTCCAACTTATCATCGACGTGTAGACGTAAAGATCCATCTCCAATTTCCTCTCACGCATTTCCTCAAACACCTTCTCAGCCTCCCCAATTCTCCCAGAACTCCCATACCACTCAATCAAAATAGTATACGTCGTCAAACAAGGCAGCACTCCCTCGCTCACCATCAACCCCAGAATCTCATCAACCCCTCTCCGATCCTTCCTCACAACACAAGCATTCAACAATGTATTATAAGTAAAAACCGTCGGCCTCACAATGCCTCTCCCAGCCATCTCTTCCATCAACTTCTTAGCCCTCTCCACCTGTCCTCTCCTACTCAACACATCAACCACAAGAGTCAAAGACTGAACCCCTATATCAACACGGCCAGACTCCACCATCCGCCGAAAGAACCTCACACAGAGCTCCACATCATTACATCTCTTCAAAGCAAGCAAAAGCACAAAGCAAGACCTACCCTCTATCACCAAACCCTTTGCCATTACATAATCAAACACCCCAATAGCCTCTTTGAACATCCTGTTATCAGCACACACCCTGAACAACATGTCAAACAATTTCTCAACAAAATTGGACTCACTCTCACTTTCACTTTCACATTCACATTCATCAACTAAAGAAACAAGACCCTGTACAGGGTTTTTGATTTCCACGTTAGTGACAAGAGAATTCATAAGGGTTCTCATTGATGCAAATTTTTGGGCTGTAAAGAGTCTATAGAGGAGGATCAGGTGGGCCTTGAGGTCTGGTTTTTGGGGGGTTTGTGTTGTGAGGAAGTGGAAGAAGGATAAGCAGAAGCGAGGAGGGAGAGAGGGGTCGGAGAGGACATGGTAAGTGACGTGGGGCGCGATGCAGGGGATCGCGGAGTGGGGTTTGAAAAGGGTGGAGTTGAGAAGGTTTTGGGTTATGCAATGAGCGAGTTGGAGATTTTGGGGGTTTAAGGGGAAGGAGGTGAATTTGGTGAGGAATCTCGAAAGGGTCTTGTGGGAATGAGAACACATTGAAAAAAGTGGTGAAAGATTACGTGAGAAGGGATTGAGAACTTGAGATGGTAACAGAGAAGAAGGATCCTTGCTCTCTGCTCATGCACAAAAGAGAGAAGGGGTGGATGCAGCCTCTCTGCTCTACAATTTGTCAAACACATTCCGTGCATCTACTTACTAATGCATGCAAGAGCTTTGTTCTGGAAGAAAATAAATAAATAATACATGTAATTTGTATCAACTTATGAAAATTGAACTCCACTTTTTCATCATTCAAAATGTCTCATGAAAACTCCAAATCTAAAACTGAGGATTGATTAAAAATTGAAAATTTTCTAAAATGTGCAGAAACAAAAATCACAAATAAACATGAAAATTAAATCATGAATCAAAATTTAGAGGATGGTCAAAATTGCAATGTAGTATTTTTTAATTTATTTTTTTACTGCAAGTTAAAAGAGACAAAATTTAAATTTTTATTTTTTGATATGCACTTGGTGATAAGACTTTAAATTATTTTATTACAAAAATAAAAATTTAATAACTAATAAATTCAATTACTCAGTGTATCTTGAATAGAAAAGTTTATGGAAAAAATTAATTACAAAATATATAGTCACAAATTTATATATATTCTCTTTTACATAATTGAACATTTAACATGCTTTATTGAATATTACAAAATTAATTAAAAAGAGACAGAAGACTATTGAATATTTTATATTTAAAATAAAATGTTTTCGATCTTACATAATCATTTATGTATGTTCATAATTAATTATGTGAACATTTTATATATAAAATAAAGTATTATTAAACTTACCCAATTGATCATGGATCATTCATAATAATATGTTATAAGACAAAATCACATATTTTTTAACAATTTGAAATTTACACAATCTCCTGAAATCAATTATAATTCATATGTTCAGATCAAAATTAACTTTTAAACTTTATCAAAATATTTCTAATATTATTTTTTAACATTTAAAAGGTTTGTTTAATATCACTTTTATAACCAAAATAAAATAAAAATCATATCATATTTTAATATAACAAACATAAAATATTAAAGTTAAAAATACTAATAAATCTAAAGTAATAAACTACTACATGCTTTATAACTTTTATTACAAAATTTTTATACTTACACAAATATTTTAAATATTTCATCTATACTATTTTTATAATATAACTATATTTATTCTACTTTTACCCTATAACAAAACTTATTAATTATCTAATCAAATGAACAAAATTTTTAGACTTACACAAGTATTTTTATTTTTTTTCCTCTAAAATGAATTAAACTTCAAATATTTTAACTTATTTTATAAATATCTAATATCAAATCAAATATATTATTATTATTATTATTATTATAAACATAATTTTATATTAACGGAAAAAACCTCATATACAATCATAAAAGACCCATATAAACAATCTAACATAATTTCTAAAAACAATTTAATGACCAGATAACTTATTTAAGAAAAAAAAATTAATCAATTAGAAAAAATTATTTCTTCAATATTTTTTATTAAGTATATTCGAATTTTAAAAATATAAAAAATAAATGGATAATATTAAAGAAAAGACAAAATTTTAAAAAAAATCTGAAAGATAATATATTTTTAATAATAAAAAATAAAATATTTAACTTTTTATTTATATTTTTTAAAAATAATTAAACAAAATTTTCATTTTTAACTAATTAAAACTTTTATCTCATTTATTTTAACTTATACTCTATATATATATATTGATTTAATTAATGATCACTTCATTTCCTATTTTTTTTTTATCTTAATGAAAATATTTATCATGTAAAGAGATGATGCATCTACTAACAATTTTTTCGGATCAAACTTTTATTATTACTATCTTAAAAAAAATTAAATTATCTATATATTATATTTATTAATATATTTTTTATGATAAACGGAAATGATGACTTAAATAGTCTTAATTCGTTAAAAAATTAAACTATATAATAAAATAAATATATTATGTTATGAGATAATCAATTTTAAATAATATAAAAAAATAGAGATATATTTCAAATGAGAAAAACTTTATAAGTGAAAATAACTTATTTTTTTATAAATTGACATAATATTTTTATTTTAAAATATTTTCAACCGAGACTCGCATTTAAAATATACGTGCTAATCATTTACTATAATTTTTTATTTCACAAGATAATATTAAATTTCAGATCAATTTAAAATTGTATTCATGTTAAACTTTTGATAATTTTATATTTACATGTTATTTAATATTTCATTTTCTGTCATTAAAAAGATACATTTAAGAATAATTATTTCAACATTCGATATTTTCTAAAAGATGAGATAAACATGATGTAACTAAATTCAGCGGTCCAAAATTAATTTAAATGAATTTGAATTTAAAAATAGATTTAATGTATTTTTTATAACAATTTCAGGTTTTGTTTTAAATTTTTCCAATTTCATCTTATCTTAATATTATCTTAAAAATACAATTTTTTTAATTATTTATATTAATAAAAAATATATTTAATATTACGATAGTAAATTTATAAATTTTAAAATATTTATTTATAAAATATACTTTAATTTAAATTTATATTTTACAATTTAGTTATTTATATCATATAAAATTTAAATTTAAATTTAATTTTTTTTAGTATTTAAGAATAATGACATGGCAAACTAAAGTTGAACTTACCGAAGAGAAAGAACAAAATGACACGTTTTAAGTTATGGTCCCTGGTTCATATAAAACCCTAATTTCAAGATCCGATTTTCCAGTGAGTAGAGAGAAATATGATGAGGGCAATGGAACTGTTCGGAGAGATGGACGAGCAGGTATCGTCAATGGCGATGGACGTAGACGACGTCGACCCTCACGAGATCTTTTCCGAAGGAGTCATTGCCGCCGACAATAAACTAGTCGACGCCGATTTCTTCAACAACTTCCAAGACGATTTCGACGATGCTGATATCAACTAATCATTAGTAGGGGTTAAATAATTTCCGGGTTAGGGTTTTTTTTCTCGTATTTTCCTCTATGTGACGGTGAAGGGAATTTAAAAAAGAGAAAAAAAAGACAGGTTGTACTTTGTTTCTGGGATCTTCGTGTTAATATGATAATTGAAATTGGTCTTTCGCGATAAACCACCTTATGTTCTGCAATTTCTTTTTGTGGGTTGTTTTATTTTTTGTGATTTAATGTTTGTGTTTGATTATTACTGTACTTCAGCTTTGTTGTTTGATTATTGTGTGGTTTCTGTCTCTGATGGTGCTAGCGTTAGTTATTCGATCTCAATTTTGTTTAAGTATTGTTCTGTTTTAATGGTTCGTACGATAAAGCATAACCTATCTCGGAAGAGGTTAGGTTCTGCTAGCTTCACAAAGTACTCATTCATTGTTTGAACTTCTGACACGGTCGCTCTCACTCAAATTAACATTTAGAAGTTAGAAAAGAAAATTGAATTTGAATTTTTGTTTTTCTACAACAAAAGGTGGAATAAAATGGTGTTGATGTTCTTTTGCGACTTTGTTTTGGTTCCATCACAACTACATTGGGAATGCATTGTGGTTTTGTGTGATTTAAATTCGTATCACAATTGGGGACAGTTGCTATTGGGAGCAGCTCCGCAAGAACAATATTGTGCCTGCAGCTGTAGTTGTGAAAAGAAATTTAACATTAAGGGAGGTTCTTCAGTCTTTTTTTTAAGCGAGTAAGTGAAAAACGAAGTAAGAGTATTCGTTATTGAGTTTTAGTGAGTTGAGTTGTATTGTATCTGCTGAATGTTGGATGGGAAGATGCTTTTAGCCATTTGTTCCAAGTCTTCCTTTTGGTAAGACAGTTTCTTTGCAGAAATTAAATTAAAAAATCAGTTATTTATGAGAAAATTGATTGATAATATTATATAGATTCATGAGTTGTTAAAAATTTATAAGTAATTTGCTCCGTCTTGTAAATTAGATTTTAAAGCAATTATGACTGCAAATTATACTTTTGATTAACTTTTAACCATGTTAAAATGCATGATTTGGAAGATCTAGTGAGAATAGGCAAATGCTTTTTATGTGCCAAGAAAGCATTATAGTAACATAATGGAACCTTCGTTTACTTATAAAAGTGGTCATTTTGTTTGATTTAAATCACATAATGACAACATCATATTCTGATTCTGCTTCCTCGATATATTTTTTTATATGGCAAACATGCATTTGAGGGGAGTGTGGTGAGATGAAGTTTTTCAATATCAATCTAAATTCGTATACTTGAATTTCTGCTGTTTTAATTCAACACTGTCAGATATAAACTACATTAGGGATAAAGATGTTCCCCTTAAGGACATATTTTCAGATTTGTCTGTGTGGGTCGTATTGTTAGCTTAATAACTTGTCAGCTTTGTCTGTTTGGGTCTTATTGTTTCTCAATAATATTTTTCTTGAAATATATTTTGAAAATGTTTGCATATGTTTTTTACTTTTTTGTAAAACCTGTTTTGATCTTGGTTCTTGTGAAAGTTTTCTTTAATTTTTAGTCTCCTAAAATAAAAATATATATATATATATATATATATTTTTTTATCTTAGTGTTATGTAATATTCGTTAACTATTTATTAGATGAGCAAAAAGGTTAAATGATAATTCCAAATAGTATTTATTATTATTGTGGTATAGTGTCAACCCATAACATATTTTAAGAATTGTAAAATATATATTATTTATCTATCCTAAAATGAATGTTAGGAATGAAAATAATTTTAAAACTTAGAAGGATGTAAAACAAAGAAAATTATTCTGGAGGATTAAGTTGTATACGACATCTTGAATTTTATTTATGACTTGCTTCCGGTGGTTTCTAATATTTTATTCAAACTTGTGTGGGCTTTAGGTTATTTGTTCTTGTGATGATTTATGACAAATGATTTTGGTAAATTGTTAAAGTTAGTTCCTATTGGCTTGAACTTTCCCCAATTTCTAATATCTAATTATGTTTTAATTCTTAAAAATATAATAGAAAGTAAAAAAATACTGTTTGCCGTCTCTCTATCTTCATGAAATGGTAATGTAACGTGGATCCAAATAAAAACCAGCATCGCGGATTAACCTATTAAAAATTGTCGAATCGTTCAACTAACAACCATAACGGAATCTTTTAACAAAATATGATGAATATAACTCAGTCTACCAAGAAAAAAAAAAACTTCAATAACAATCGCAACTGAATCTTTAACAAAATATAATGAACATAACACAATCCAACAGTAACCTGTAAATACCAAGAAAAAGAAAGAAAAAACTTGTATAAGCATTATTTACAACATAAATTACATTCCGCATGAGACTATCTTTGAATATTTGACATACATGCTATAACGTCAATTTCTACACCGAAAGGCAAATAGCTGTAATACTTAAACAATAAAGTTGTTTAGAATTGTTACTCTTTGCAGTCTTTAGCAACTCACCATGCCTCATCAGTTCCATACAGGACATACTGCATTGCTTCCATTTTCTTGGCTGCTAATTCAAGTAGGTTTTATTAATAAAACAGAGAATCTTCTTCGAAGAAAAGAATAATAAATAACAAGTTTTACTCTTACAGGTTCTGGAAAATGACTTAAAACATTTTAAAATTTTATAATGAAATGAAAAAAATAAATGCAATCAGTTCCCCCAAAAACACATTACAGCGGGAGTGGATCCTCTGCAGTACCTTTCATCAAATTTCATTAGCATTAAATAATGTCTATTATATAATAGAAGTTGTAAAACAAAAAACGGTGATATTGTAACACTTACATCTAATTTTTTTTTTTTTTTTGCAGAATAGGATCCACTACCCATTACACTAGTTTCAGAAAGGAAATTCAGGATATACTGAGGTGATGCTTATGTTTATAGCAGACTTTAGTTAATGACGCACTAATAACTAACAAGGTTCAGTTATTCCACAGTAGGTCCAAAAAACAGCTTACGCATAACTAATGCAATCCAACAAAATGATTATGTTAAATTTTTTGAAAAGGTAAACAAAATGTATGTATAACAGTTAAAATATAGTACAGTCCACCATACCAGTACGGAATGGGCTGCAAGCCTGCAAGCGATCTCAAATATGTATATGCTCTTCTCAACACCTATAAACAATTGTAACAAGTATACTTCTAGTTGGATATGGGAGACTGAAGCTGGCCGGCCTTACAAGAGCAAACCCTTGACGGATCATTATAAGGTATAGTTTTGATTTTGTTCTGACCTTGAGACTGCTTGGTAGTTTGATCTTACATTCTGAATTAAATAATAACGCAGTTCGAAACATTAATAATAACAGATAAAAAAATGAAACTGCATAATGAAATCATTAAAAAAAGGAGTCAATACCTATTTTATTCCCCCTTAAGATACAGCTGATGTTAATTTGGTCCTCTAAACAAAATTGAACATCAATTTGATCCTTAATCATAGAAAAGGACATCACTTTGGTTCTCTAAATAAAATTGCATCAATTTAGCCTCTCAATCAAATGTTCCATTGGCGTCCTCATGGTCCAAAATAAAAACAAAATTTTGATTCCAATTCCATAACTTGAAAGACTAATTTGAAGTTAGTTTTCTGGAGGTCCAAATTGATGACACTTTTATCCTTGGAGGACTAACATAACATCCATTTCAAATTTCTTTAATTATTTATTCTCACAAAAGAGGGATGAAGAAGAAAATGGAGCTGAGGAGACCTACACAATCTCCTTCCTAAAATAGGAAATACATCTTTAATCTCTATGCATTTTCATATCTCAAGAGGGACAATATAACCAACAATGAAATAACGTGGTGTACTGTATGAATTAAAACATATAATACTTACAGGATAAGCACATATTAGTTCATTACTGATATATAAAATGAATGTAAGGTGTTTATTATATACCTGTACTGAATGATGAATGATTTGTGGAAAGGCCAAAAGGATATCAAAATATGCATTCCTTATTTCTTAAAGAAATTTATTTTTTGGTCAAAGAAATAATGCAGTAAAATACAATTTTCAATTTGTATATTTTACTCTTTCAATATTACTAATATCATCAGTTAAAAAAAAAATATCCATCAGAACTACTTTATTAGTAATTCCTCCAAAAGATATGGTAGTTTTTCCCAAGTAAGCTAAACTACCAGTAAAACTAGACAAGAATGATAATAGCAGAATAGAAGAACTAGGCAAGTAATACATAGAATAGTTTTACGCGATTGCACCGTACCTCTAGTAACGTGATGTAATAGAAATCCTCCATATGCTGCATCAGAGCACTTCCATCTCTGATTGAGCGGAATATATTTATTTCAGTTTGCAACAACTTCTCAATAAGCTCCTTCTCTCCCTTCAACTGATACATTAAAGTTGGGAATGGTGAACATGTAATAAAGGCCACCTCTAAATTCATAAAAGGAGGAATAAGTCAACGTGCTAATAAAAATAGCACATTTGATAGATTGAGAAGAAATCAATACTTTAAAAGGTGAATATCTATCACGTTAGTTAGACCCATTCCTATGTTGTCTATGAACACACAAGGATTCCATCTTATAACTCTCAATCATATATCTCTACAACCATACAAAAAAATTAAAAGTGCTTTTTAAATTAAGTCCTTTCATATAAAAACTAACAAATCCCTTGATATCCATTTGGCATATAGCATGTAATATGCATGTGAAATCAAAATTAATGCCTATAAGTGAATTTGCGGATAAAACATTTAATTCAAAGTAAGAAAAGAAAAGAAGAAACATACGAATTCACTGACTATAACATCCGGTGTTGATTCCCCAAGAAGATCACCTTCATAACCATCTCCCAAAATATCTTTGTTTTCCTGGATGACATGCATTTGATATATTAGTAAGAATAGACATTAGAAAATGTCCAATCCATTTAAGCTTCAAGAAATTATTCCCGTTAGTCTCAAACAACTAACTCAATCTCATTTCATATGTAATGCCATGCTCTTGATAAAAATGTAAATTACATTGTATAACTATTGATGTGATGGCCAAAATAACGGCCATTTTAGTTTTGGGACTAACAAATGCAAAATTATTTCATTTCAGTCATTTCCCCTAATAGCCATTTTAATTATTCCATTTCAGTCACTTTCCCTAATAGCCATGCTCTTGATAAGAGTGTAAATCACATTGTATAACCATCGAGAGTAACAAATGTAATTATACCATTTCAGTCATTTCCCCTAAATATTGCCATTAATAGCCAAATCAATTAGGCTATTAAAATTGTCAAAAATGGCTGACTGCCTGAGAAGACAGGAATAATACGAAAAGAGTAGTATATTCTTATATTTTGATTTTTAAAAGAGATTTGTGTGACTGCAATGAATTATAATAACCACTCACTAGGGCATTTGTTAAAACCCCTGCAGCAAGAAATACAGGTCTCTCAACGTGACAATAACCCATTAATCGTGGAACTGTAGGTATAATATCTCTGTGATTCACAACTCGCCAGCTATCTTTAACTCTCTGCAGATACAGGAGCAAAACAGTTAAATATTTTACAAATGTAAACAGAGAAACAAAAATGTCTACTTTATCTAACATGATAAATTAATTGAGAAGACAAAATATCTCTAGGTTAAAGATTATAATATACAGGAAGATTTAGAATTTAAAAAGGATGAAGAACGTAATGGACAATCAATTCAGTATAGTATGCTGCAAGGCAATGGAAACAACATTAACAAAATAGTTATACTCTTTTCTAACCTCATTGTAAACTTCTGCAAATCTTTTGTTACCAACCCTAGGAGAACCAAAGTTGTACATAGTAATAGAAATTGCTCCCTGCCTGGTAGACAATAAAAATATTATTGCATACGGTAACTGCCATGAATATAAAATGAGGCAGAAAGAGTCAATATAAATATTTCGTTAAATTAAGTTGCAGTTCCTATATTTACAATGATAGTATAACTTTAAAAAGGTTGGGGAAGAGGTTAAAAATGGTGAGTAAAACTTCTGATTCAAATTCCTTAATTCAAACTAGAAAAAGGGGATACACATTATATAGAACTCTACAACTCTATAATTAATAATAACTCTTCGTATCCCTACAATATCCTAATAGTAATAATTGATAATATTTCTTCATAGCTCAACACTTCCCCTGAATCTGGTGAATGAATATCAAATCATTTCCAACTTACAAGTAAGATCATGAAACTGTTATGTGGGGAGTCACTTTGCAAACGAATATGCTAGTTGAAGTCCTGATGGGATGTAGGAAAGAAATTACAAGGCCATTATCTAGATTTTCTTTGATGAAGTGTCAGTCTATATGTGTTTGGTTCTATCATGTTAGACTAAATTGTGAGCAACTAGTAGCTGATTTATTATCACAAAAAAGAGTCATAGGTCTTCACATTTCACTATGAGATCATTAAAAGTATTTTTCAACCATAACAATTCACACACCCCTTATGCCATAGCTCAAAATTCAACCTTTGCACTTTACAACAACATTTTGTTTCTTACTTCTCCAAGTCACCAAATTTCCACCCAAGAACATGCAATATCCTAAGGTGGACCTCCTATCGATAAATAGACCCATTGTAGTTTGCATCAATAAACATGTCTATATTCAATTTTCCATCCTTCTTAAACAAGAGTCCCCTTGCTAGACTTGTATTCAAATATTGAAAGATTCTATTCAAAACATATAAATGTCATTCTCTTGGATCATGCATGATTTTTTTTTACCACACTCATAGCATAAGCATGTTTGGTCTGGTATGGACTAAGTAAATGAGATTTCCTACAGGTTTCTAATTTTAGCCCTTATTTACTGTAGAATGATCTTTTCATGACTCTCAATTCTATAGTAGCTCTAATGGCCTTGCAATCAATCTTTCCTATTTCTCTAAGAAGGTGTACAACATATTTCCTTTGGAGATAAAGATGCCCTTTCTCAAGTAGGAAACTTCTATCCTAAGGAAGTACTTCAATTTTCCTAGAATCTTCATCATGAACTGAGCAACAAGCGACGCTCATCATCTCCTACATCAATCATGTCATACACATAGACTAAGAAGAGTAAGTTTCCCTTCTAAGGAATGTTTGATAAATCAAGTATGGTCACATTTATTCTATAATACCCTAAGGAAATCATAGCTTGAGTAAGTCTCCCAAAATCAAGCACGAGGTGACTACCTGAGTCAATACAAGACTTTTTTCAATCTGCACACCTTATTCCTCTCTTCAATAGATCAAAAACAATAGATCAAGAGCCAGGCCAAATCTCCATGTACACTTCTTCCTCTAGATGCCCACTTAAAAAAACGCAGTTTTCACATCAACTATTGTAGCTCCCAACCAAAATGTGATGTCAACAAGAGGATGATCTTGAGTAGATTCATCTTTACCATAAAAGCGAACATTTCATAATCAACATCATAGCTTTGAGTAATCCTTTTGTAACTAACCTCGTTTTGTATGATCCAAGGTGCCATCAAATTGATATTTCACAATGTCAATCTACCTATATCCTACAACTTTTTTTTTATCTTGTGGCTTATCAACAATCTCTCGAGTTTACTTCTTTTCTAAGACATTGATCTCTTCATCCATGGGTTGAACCCAGTTCTTATCCTCTAGAGCCTGTAAACTGATGTTGGGATTTTGACTTCATCATTGGTATATAGAAAACTTTGGTGTTGCATAGAAAGGTGTTTAGTGGACATAAACTGAGAAATAGGTTAGTTGGTACAATACTGTACCCTTGACTACTCAATGCCTAAATTTTGTTTTATTAGTCTTTAGTTGTCCTTTTAATTTGATGTCCATTAGCAAACTCACTTGTACCCTTCACTACTTTGTTTTGTTTGTTAAATACTCTCTTCGTATTCAAGATTGACGTATTGGACAAATTATTGGAGCAAGGCATGAGTTTGGAGAATTGTACCAATTGTTTGTATGTGTCTCAAATATCTCCCCAAACTGTGCTCATCAATGCTTTGGTTACTCTATTTTTGATAAATAATATCATTTATTTCCTAGTCTTTCTACAATTGTTTCTCTTTAGTGCGAGTCTTGTCAATCAGGAAAACATATTCACCATACTTATAGTCCTCATTTCAGTAAGCATGTTATATCTTTTTTGCTTTACTGTACTCTTATATTTGGAGTTCTTCTAATGTACTTGGGTATATCTAATGAAAGCTTATTTTGGTGTTTTCTCTATCTTTCAATAAAAAATTACGTATTGATAATGCCCATGAACTAAGTCTTCCCACTTTCAGTATTCTTCATGAAGCATCTTGCACCCACATACCACAACAAGATGGTGTTGTTGAAAGAAAAAATTATCACATTAAAACAGCTCGCACCCTCCTCCTTCACTATATTGTCTTTCTTTGTTTTAAGGTTAGTGCACTTCTTACTACCTGCTAGCTAATCAATCGCATGCCTTTGTCTATTCTTGACAATCAAGTTCCTTACTCCCTCTTGCACCTTCAACAAGCTCTATACATTGTTCTTCTTTGTACTTTTTGTTGCACCTATTTAGTCCATGATCTCACTCCAAGTCAAAACAAACTTTCTATAAAGTCTATCGAGTCTCTCTTCCAAAGCTACTCTCTTCTTTGAAAAAATTATTGTTGCTTTGGTTCTCTTTAATAGTATATTGTCCTCATCAATGTTACCTTTCTTGAGTCGACCCCTTTCTTCTCCCCGTCCATTATTGGTGATGGTCCTTTGGGTGTTCCATCTATCATCCCATCTATTGTTCCACACATTTTTACACTACCAAATACTACCTCCACACCACCCCTTCTACTTACATACACTAAAGGACACACCCTCCATTGGCAATATCATCTACCAATCCCCCAGGCATCATGTCTTACTCCATACACCTCCTTGTCAACATTTGACCTTCCATTGTCCTTCACAAAAAGGCACTAGTTCCTCTTGTAACCCTAACCATTTATATGCTCTTTTCTTAAATATGATAATTTCTCTCCCTCCTTCTATTCCTTAGTCCCTTTTTTTTTTAATTGTGTATGTTCCAAACTATAAGGTGAAGTCATGGCAGAACCCACCTAGCAGTTGGTGATGTTGGAGAAGTGACTACATTACAAGCTAGCAACACTTTGGAGTTTGACCCCTTGCCTACCAACGAGAAGATAGTGGGGTGTCACTTGGTTTATACAGTAACAATTGGCCTAGATGGCAATATTGATTGCTTTAAGGCTTGCTTGGAAGTCAAAGGAAGATAAATCATAATCGTATGAGGAATCCTTGTGTGTCTCAAGCACAACAAAGGAACATATATATATCTATATATATATCATATACACACATTACATAGAGATGGGCCTAGGCCCATATAATACATATACCTAGAAGCTAGAATCACCTTTGTCTGTCTATTTCTTACTATGATCATCGTTGGCCTCTTCACTAACTAGACATAAAAATGCCATCGTACGTGACTAACAAAATATTGTACAGAGCAGCCACCAGGTTTTATCAATTCAGGTGACTCTCAAACTGGTTTATCAGCTTCGCCATTCTTTAATCTTTATGATTTGAAGCAATCTCTTTGTACCTAGTTTGGCCATTTTAGCTTCTCCTTGTTACAATTTTGCATGACATGGAATTTGGCATTTACCTAGTTATCTATGTTGATGAAATTGTCATTATTTATGACAACTCCTATGGTATCTACCACCTCAAATCTCATCTCCACAGTCAATTTCAAACAAAAGACTTTGGACTACTAAAATACTTTTATTGATTGAATGCACTGCAAATTACCATATTGATTATTCTGGGGTTGATGTCCAACCTCCCCCTCCATACCTAAAAGTTGTCAAAGTTATAGATAGTAAAGTCACAGGAAAGTTGCCAAAGACATAGCTTCAAGAGCCCAAACTTGCTGAAGAACTTTTTGTGGAAGCATAGATCAGGAGCTTAGATTCCATGTGAGAAGAGTGAAACAGAGTTCGAGAAAAGATAAAACAAAAACTATATTTTCTGAATATGCTTTAGTGAATTGTCCACCCAGTAGATTAATCTATTAATAATAATTGTCACATTCAAGAAGATACTTGGAAAGATAACAAACACTACATGCCCCTACCTCCAACAATGTATATAAAAGAGGCATACAAAAGGAGAAGAAAGTATACTATATCTATCAGGTATGACAGCTACTGATTACCTAGGACAAAATAGATAAGCATACAACAAAAAGATAGCTTTACAATAGAAACAAATAACTTTTCTAACAATTTCCTCTTTTAATCTTCACCTTTTAAGAGAGATATTAGTGATTGTACATTCTACACAATTAATATACAATTTTTTTTTTCAACTATTTAACATTCCGACTATAACCAACAAAAGAATTCATTCATATAAATAAAACATTTTGATTGTAAATGCGTCCTCATTCACATAAAAATAAGAACTTAAAACAAAGTATAAATTAATGAAATAAAGTATGGGAGAAATAATAACTTACTTCGCTAATTGATTAGATGAAAGTTCAAGTGCAAGCAAGGTTGCCAATGCACCACCCAAACTATGACCAGTCACATAAACATGCCATCTGTGAAGTGACTTAGAGTGATCATCTCTGGAATAAAATAAATAAATTTTGTTTGTCAACGCAAATCAAATTTTGATATGTACTGTTGACATAGTGTTGGACTCAAAAATTAGAGACATAAAACAGTAACTGTATTAACAATAGAATCTGGTTTAATGACTAGATTTGCAGTACAAGCACTCAACAATAGGATTTCCCCTTACAAGGAGAATTCTCCTTCAAACGCCATATCCAACAAACTGACACCTAGATATTCTCCTACAAGTCGGTCAATCAAACCTTGAGTATAATTGATAGAACCCCCTATTGATAAAAAAAAGTGATAAAATATATTATTGAACACTGGAATCACACATTATAGTTCAATAAAATTGTTGTCCCTGACACAAATGTCTCCCAATGACTTTTAATAGGTCAATACACTTGCCGCTGTCCTAGAGACAAACGTCCCTACAGAGAGTATTCTCTATCCACAAATTACAAAGAACTTCACACTCTAATAATTACATAACTTTCATCAGATACCAGTGAAAACGCATGCATGCGCATCTGTGCTCACATTTTTTATTATGTCATATATTTTTTAATAAATTAAATTTAATATTTAAATTAATTTTAACCATATATATATATATATATATATATAAATTTTTAAAACTCCTTAAAAATGTTACAACTATTTTAAAAAAATAATTAAAAAAAAAAAAAAATATATATATATATATAAATTTGAAAAAAAAAACTAAAAAACAGTTTAATGAGTGACAGATAATAGTAAAATTATGAGAAAAAATGAGAAAAATTGTAGAGAGAAAAAAAAAATTAAAAATATATTTTAAAACTTCCTAAAAAAATGCAATAGCTGTTTTAAAAAAATAATTAGCAAAAAAAATAAAATATATAAAAATTTGGAAAAAGAAAACAAAAAAACAGTTAAGTGAGTAAAGTGGATAATAGTGAAGTTATGAAAGAGAAAAAAATGAGAAAAGTTGTAGAGAGATAAAAAATTAAAACTCTTTTTAAATATTTAAATATTTTAAAATTATATCAACTCCTTTTAAAATATTTAAAACCGTTTTTTTAAATATAATAAAGTTGTTTGTAACCTTTTTCAAATAAAAAATATATTACATTTTTTAAATAAAAAATATATTTTATTTTTAAATATTTAAAACTGTTTTAAACTTTATATTTTAAATTATTTAAAACTATTTTATAGAAAAAATTACTAAAATATAAAAATAATAAAAAATAACGATAAAAAACTTTAATTTATACTTTAGAGAAAAAAAATATAATTAAAATGAAAAAAGTAATAACAATAAAAATAAAATTACATAATCAGAGAAATAATCTTTGAAGGACATACCTTCATTGTTCACTTCTCTTCACAATATATAGAAATATATAGAAAACAAATTTTGTTTGTTAGATACAATATAAATGAAAGAGGAATAAAATGGAAAGAAATGAGGAAAATGAATGATAACTTAAACATAAATTATCAGTCTTGTTCCCTTAAAATAATTAAGTTTCTATTTTTACTTCTCAAAACATGTGTTGTTTATGAAAATGAAATTTATAGTTAAAAAATTATTAAAAATTACCAAAGAACATACTTATCGTTATTAGAGATGAGATTAATTGATGAAAAAAGTGACAGAAACAAAGAAAGAAAAAGGAAGAATAGTGAAAGAAAAAGATGAAAATATGATAAAGAATAGTGAAAGAAAAAGATGAAAATATGATAAAGAATAGTGAGAGAAAAAGATGAAAATATGACAAAATAAAATTGTAACGTGTAAAAGAAGGTGAATGTGGATAGTGAAAAACTTGAAAAATATTAAAAAAAAAAAATGTGGATGATACTGAAGTTATAAAAATTACAGTAACTATTTGAAACTTCTTATAAAAATGCATTAAAAAATTATATAAAACATTTGAAAAAAAAAATTAAAAAACAGTTAAATGAATAACAAGCATAATAGTGAAGTTATGTGAGAGAAAAAAAGTTATATAAAACATTTCAAAAAAAATAAAAAAACAATTAAATAAATAACATGCATAATGGTGAAGTTATGTGAGGAAAAAAGGGGGAGAAGTTATAAAAAAAAAATATTATAATAATTTTAAAATATATTAAGACTATGCCAAAAAAAAATAAGATGATACCAAAAAAAAATGCGATAACATCAAATCAGTTAAAAAAAAAGGGAGAATCCCCTCTATTTATTTTCCAAATACATAACTACAGCAGTTATTTTCCACATATAACTGCCATCCTACAGTTTCTAAGACGTACTAACAAGTGTAGTTATTTTCTACACATAACGTCGTCCTGCAGTTTTTAATATCGAATTGATTTCCAAAGCAGTTATTTTCTACAAATAATTGTCATAATTTCCCCTAACACTCAGTGACTATCAATAACACTATAACTGTCACATCCTAAATTATAACCTCCTAATACAGAATTAGAACCTAATATAAAACCTATAAGATAGTAACATGTAAAAGACAAATGAACTTCATCCACATTAAGTGTCCATACATTATAGATGTATGAGGAATGTTATACACTGAACGGCATAACCAGGAAATGAAGAAATTGACAATTCTACGCGGCCAGGCCGTATGTGAACTTCCCTACTTTCTTCAGAAGAAAAATAATGGAAAATAGTGAAATATTCTGTTTGAGAATCATTCATGTGCTAAGAAATGTAACAAAATCATTCATGTGCCTTCACCCAAACAACTTAACTTTTGGAATAGTGGCATTGTATCAAAGCCTCAATAACCAAGTAGTAAGGATTTCAATCCTTCAACTGCATCCCATTCTTCTAACTAAAATTAATTTCAGAAAATGGTAAAATTGGGCGAGCAGCATCTCAAGAATTGACTCTTGGTTGAGGTGTTTGGAGATGTAATTAAACCAAAACTTAAGCTTTTGGGGTAGTTAGTTCACAACAGTAAGCAATTCATTTATGTCACATAATTCATAAAAACACGTAATTTGTCCACTTTAAAAGATTCAAGTTGGAAAGCAAGCACAGTTTCAAGTACAACTTACACATAACCAATTGCAAGCCGAATTAGAGAAATGATCCTGGTCCTTACTGAATCATACGCACTTAGAAAACCGCTGTGGACCTACAATAATCATAGCAACATCAACAACAGATGAATATTACATTCTTAAAGCCTTCAAAAAACCTACCACACATGTCTGACATACATAAATCTTACAACAATTAACATACTTGAATCTCTTGCTTGAAATCTCCACCTATCCTTTCAGGATTTAGCCTATGAAAATCATAGGTAAGTTAGTCGTGAAATGAAATCATCTGGTGAAATCAAAAGGCATTTAGCATTTTAATCAATCCGTAAATTAAGATTTGACACAGCACCAAAGAATATTTTCAGGTCCCCTGAGATGGTATAACCCCAAAAACTGACAGGATATGAAAAAGTAACATTTTAAATACTTTTATTGAAGTAAAAATAGTCAATACCAACAACAAAAACAATGATGGTGCACTTTTTCAATCTGTACTAAAAAAATATCTTGCTGTCTCTGTCCCCAAAGTATGCATCTATTGCTTTCGATAACTTCTACTTATTTTTAATTCTATCTCTTATCAATTCTTTACGAATTATTTTCTTTCAAAGTTATCAAATATATCACAAAAATCAAGCAGCATCAAATATAATTACATTTATCAAATACATACAGGCACAATTTTCTCACAACATTAAAACTATATTAAAACAGTGAGATACTAGTTTAGTTTTAATTACTGAAAAGTAACACTTTTATGGCTGAATATTAAACAGAACCACTAAATATGTCACAACTAGGTTAGAAATGAATGTTACCCGGCTGGCACAAGCATTAGATCAGTTCTTAAGTCCTTCCATTGAGACTGAAAAATAAAAAGTATAAGAATCTTGAACTGAAACTAGAAGCTAAATACCTCCTAAAAGAACAAGAATATGAACTACCTGTTCTGTTCCCCTAAAAGCAACCACCAACCTTCTTCGAACAGAATCACGCCAAATTGCAACCTGAAAGTTATAATGACTTAGAAAATAGAAAGCAGTGGATGGAATAAGACATTGGCAATATATTACAAATAGATTGTTGGATGATCGATTGCCAATGGAAATATTCTTAAAAAACAGAGAAGTGGACTTATGGAAGAGGATATAAACAAAACACCACCTGTGTGTCTGTGGATGCATTATCTAAGAAACATATTTTTTCAAACTCAGACTTAATGAAACTAGGTTGACCCAGTGAAGTGGCCAGCATTGCCCAAGCCTCCATGGCACTCTCAGCAGTAGAAAAAAGTTCTTTCATCTCTTCAGTTATTTTATCATCCAACACTAATCCACCCTGTGAGCTGGGAAACTTCTGACTAGTAGAATATTGTATGTCATTGTCTCCTTCTTTGGTAGAATCTTCTTTGATTTTCTTATCTTCTGAAGCACGCCCTTCATCTTTTATTTTGGAAACTGTTGCAGTCAAAAGCATTAAACCTCCTAAAATTGACTCAGTCTGCCTCATCAAATTTTGTGTTGCTTTTTTGACCTCTGGAAGTGAAGACTGAAATACAGCAATGGCAGGTTGGCCACTTGTTTTATCGTTTGTATCATCTGAGCCTCCAGGCAATGCAAGACCAGATTGAACATAAATTCTTTCTGCAGTATTTTGCGATTGTGACCCAATTTTGTTTAAGAACTCCAATCCATCCCACTTAAATTTCTCTGGAACAGAGAGACCTAGCTTTTGAGCGATACTAGAATTAACAACATTAGCAAAATTCCTCCAAAAAATTTGATTTGACAACTCCTCACTAACTTTTGTTGACAATTCAGAAGCATGTCCATTTTCAGTATCATTGTCATGTTCGTTAGATTCCTTTGAGTTTTCCCTGTCAGCTTCATCCGAAGCTTCTAAGCTACCAGCTATGCTAGAAGGAATATTGATTACGGTAGCAGATTCATTCAGTTCCCCTGCAGCTTCACTGTCATACTTATCATTATTAATATCAGACATCTGGCCCTTCAGAAGATATGAATTGTTGAAAGACTTTAACTGCCCGAATGCATATTCCACAAATTGGCGGGCCTGTACTGTATCAGAACCAATAACCTTTCGGAATGCAGAATCAAAACCCTTTATCTTTAAAAATTCTAAAACAAAAGGTATCTTCCACCACCTTTTCTCTTCATCAATTTCCTCATAGCTTTTATATTTTACCTAAAATCCAAAAATTTATTAAAATTATGACTCGTTACAATGTAAGCTCTCATTTACACAACACAAAAGCATTTACACCAAGTTAAGCATATCTGTAGATAAATATTTCAAACATACATAAAGAATATAGCTTATTTCAAAAGTCTTGAATGAAGTTCAAGAAGAAGTCAAATTTTACATTAAAACCTATATAGATTTTTAAAAAAAATACAAGAGCATTTAAGAGGAAACAGTTTAATGCAAATGCATATATTGTCATATGAAGCTGTAAGTCGTAATGCATAACAGAGACATATTTCTTCCACTAAATTATACACAAAAATACAATGCATAGACCTCATGCTGTCCACAAAAATCCAATTGCTCAATAATTTTTCCCCATAAAATCTGTACTCTTAAGAAACATACCTCCAGCTGAATCTTTCCGCCACCACCCATTCCTTCCAACTCGACCAGTATTTCATGCACATCTCCTATAACAAATGCATTTTTGCTAAATTTTTGCAGCCATAAGTGTAACCATAAATCTCAACGTGTGAAACTTTCACTAAATAAATTCATAAGTAAATTTTTACACTACTGCTAACAGATGAACATGTATAACAGAAAATGGAGCAGAAATTCAACCCATTTTAAAATTTTAAGCAACATAAGAATCTTTCAACACTGCACTAACTAAATGTCACAAGATTTTCTGGTCCTCACCATCACAGAGCCACTCTAGATCAACACCTGCATTCCCCATGCGTTTGTGAGGAGTTACAAGATTTGCATCCCAAGCTGCAACCTAAGATATACTGCCGATTGTTAGAAGATTGTCATGAAGTTTTCAAGATAATTTTACTTTTGAACATATATTTTCATGATTTTCATTTTTGAAACCAGATGATATACCACAGTGCAGTTGTTTGATTAATTTATAACTCAATACAATTCACAACATGACATAATGTCTTTAAGAGAAACCGTACAGGAGGGAGGCAACTTAAACATGGGGAACAGTTAAATTATCACAATAAGGATAAGTGGATCTCTGGAAGGTAAACTAGAAAGTATAAATCTAATCATGTTATAAATATCTTTATGCTTTCCTTTATTATATTATACAATTATATGACATACAACTTGTGTTAGTAGTGTATAGACAGTATTAATAGAAAGTTCTTGGCAATCTCTGAATTTAAAGTTGTTTGCAAAAAAATCACATGGAAGTACAAAGATTTGAAGTTTTTCAGATAATTCCTATGACGTTAATCTGCTTAGCCATTCTGATCAGTATGATTTTCATTTTCTTTTACAGAAAATGGCATCACTTATCATATGGCTGTCAAATATGCTTCAACGTCCTATATTAAGTGAAGATCATTTTAGCATGAGCATGATCTATCTTCAAATCCTGGTCCTTGGTTTTTTGTTGGTGATTTCAATGTATGTTAGGCAGTCATGAGCAGAGAAGATCAAACTCTGTGACCATGCTTTCAGTTGAAGAAATTGGAGTTTGGTTGGATGGGAATCTTCTGCATGATATTCTCACTTCAGGTTCTTCATACACCTGAACGAATGGCAGATATACTGCAGTCAGGATTGCCTTGATAGAGCTTGCTGCAATTAAGAATGGATTGACTATTAGAGTATTATTTCTTGCTCCACTTCAACTAAATGTTTTTCTGATCATTTTCCTATTCTTTTTCAGTCTGAATCAACCAGGAGATATCCTTTGCCTTCTAAATTTCTCTCTATGTAGCTGCAACACCCTGATTGTATGAAATGGTTACAAAAGCTTAGGATACTACCTGGGTTGGATGTCCCACGTATGTGTTGACCCAAAAACTGAAGGTAGTAAAGAAGAGACTTATAGAATGAAGTAGAAATGTCTTTGGCAATGCGAATAACAGTTAATTCTGCTATGGACAATCTAGTCTGGATTCAATCTGAACTAGACTCTCATCCAGCAGATGAGGCTCTGATGATCTTGCAGGAAAAAGATGCTCTAATTAATTTAGAAAAGAATTAAATATTATGCAGGAAATGTGAGAGGAAAAAGCTAGATCTACTTGCCACATTGAGGGTGATAGGAATACAGCCTTCTTTCATCATTCTACCTACTTAGGGGCTTGGAGGATCATGTGGTTGATTATTTTTCTTCTATCTTCTTCACTGATAATGAATATGTTGACAATAATCTAATTGATGAAGTGATTGCATCTTTTGTTTCTGAACATGATAATGCTCTCCTAATTAAAATCCCAACTACGGAGGAGGTTGCTCATGCAGTCTTTGTTCTCAACAGCAAAGGGGTTTCTGATCCTAATGGGTTCAGTGGTTTACTTTCTAACAAAGTTTGGTCTATCATTTCTAAGGATGTTTTCAATGCTGTTTTGTGGTTTCTCTTGGATGGTTGGATTACTCAAATTATAATTCTAATGTAGTAGTTAATATTCTCCAGTAGCAAGGTGCAGCTAGAATTGAGAACTTTAGGCTTATTGCTTTGGTCAACTTTAAATTCAAAATTTTGACCAAGATTGAACAGAACAGTGGGTATTGCACCAAAACTGGTTTCAAACAACCAAAATGAATTCATAGCTAGCAGAAATATCACCAATATGTCTCAATTCGTAAGAAGTGAATATTCTGCGTAACAGATGTTTTGCTGATAAAGTGGTTTTAAAAATTGATATTATAAAAGCTTTTGATACTCTTGATTGGAATTTTGATTCAGGTACTATGGAAGTTTGGTTTTGATGAGAAATTTTGTTATTGGATCTGAACCATTTTGAGGCCTGCTCGGCTCTCTTTTTCTTTTAATAGCAAGACACCTGGTTTTATTAGTTGCAAATGTCGAGTTAAACAAGGGATCATTAGCATCTTCAAAAACGGTGGCAAAATATGTTGTATAGACTTAGGAGTATAAGATTTTATGTATCTCATACATATAGAGAGAGGGAAACCATTGTGCTGACAAACTCGCCTTTTTGGGGTTAGACATAGATGTACTATGTTATTCCAAATTTTATTAAATTTGATTTCTATAGAAATAGATGGAATCTAAGGTTTTTTTTTGAGCGGGTTTTGGTATAGTCCCCCCATTCTCACTTTAAAAAAAATAATAAGAAAAACTTCTATTAGTAATAATCAGATGCCAAAGAACATAAAAAGTACACCAAAAAAAAGTAAATGGACTTCTTCCCTCCTGGAAGAGAAGTACAAGAGAACTATGCAGCACAAGGTAAACTAAATATTCGGCATGAGATGGTTAATTTTTCTAAAGTTAAAGCAAAATTGATCATCCTCAGAGTTTCACTAATGCAATGAACATCAAATATAAGTAAAGCTAGTAACACCTGCATTTCACTAAATGTGCATGTGCTCACGCTGGCGCAACTGACAAAGTCAGGTCACCATTGGTCAAACCTGCACTTCTCCATCTACACCTACACTTAGATGTTGCCACTTGTGCAGAAGCAAGTGCTATATTCACATTTGCTGCGTACCCAAATAGCATAAAAATAAAGAAAAGAAATACAAAAAAATAGAGACTAGACCAAAACCTACTCAAGAAACAAACCTATAATAAAGTACAGAACACCTATTCCTATAGAAATTATGTCTAAGAAAATCTGGAATACATTTAAAAAATATTTTTGCTTCACTTCCTATTTTCTATTTTCAAAATACAGTACTGCTTCCTTGCTTGTGTGGTGGCTACCTGGCAACTACATTAAGGTCCTTGTTTCACATTTACAATAAGCTGTGGTGGTTCATGGACCCTTGCAATTCACAAGTCACCCCTTGCACTTAAACTTAAGATTCGCTCACACTTTGAGAAAGAAGTTGCGTGAAACCACACATGCTTTGAATCAGTTGAAGAATTGATCACCTCCAACCAAGTAACTGAATAAGAACTAGAGCTCGCTAGGGACATTTCCAGCATCACAATGCACCCAGACACAGGGATGACACAGTCAGAAAAAGTTGCACCACATTTGGAAACGGTGGCTCCAAAAGCATATGAAACTGTTTTTGTTTTGCTTTTTGGGTTGATTTTCAAAATGCTTTTCAAGAAAATGTCTTCAAAAATCCAATCAAATATATTTTCATTACAAAAAATGCCCAAAGTAGACAGGCCATTAACTTCTTTTCTAAATAATTAATTATGAATTTGAAGTCTTTGGCTTTAATTACGCATATCTTCTTAATTTTATACATAGTTCCCCTTTTTTTTATTTTTTTTGAATTCTACTTAAATTAATTAGGCATATCTCATTTTTTAAGAGAATCTCTTAAAATTTTTGTCTATCTTATTTTTTTATATTTTATCTTAATTTTAAAATACTAGTGCAATGCATGAGATACTTATTAGCTAGTGCAGTGTAGCAGTTAAATTTCACACACAAGGAACATGAGGATTCCTTAATCCATTGTCTGTACATATGTAGAGTGTGATACAAGTCTAAAGAACATAACTAACAAGTCAAGAAGAGAACCTAACTTCAACTCAACTATGAACATTCTCTCAAGCACATTAGACTCAATTGTATCAGGTTCTAATAAGTAGTCTAAGTCGACAAAAAATAGAAGACTGAAAGAAGGGCTTATGCATATCTATTTAGTATATGTACAAAGCACTGATTAGTTACCATATTGTTTCAAGTATCAAGAAGATATGTCAATCAATTCCATGCCAGTTCTAATTCACTTTCAACTTATACATATTCTCTTCATAGGTTATCATTGATGAAGAAGGGATTCTTGCAATAGTGCAATCCATTGAATATGTATGTGCTAATAGATGTAATTGAGCAAGAGAGATCGTGCTTGTTAACCTGTAAAGACTGGCTTGGAGGCTGCTTAATATTAAAAGTAAACTCCTCATTCCATGTTGGCTCTTTTGTCCTGCCATCAATTAATTTTACATAAATGAACCCAATGTAATGACTGGTTATAATAGTAATTTAGAAAACAGTGTACTAACATACCGCTGAAGTTAAGACATTTTATTTTAGCTAAGGAAGTGGAAGAAGTGGAAGACATGTGTTCAGTGGGATTTTATGAATTAGAAAAAAAATGGTCCCTACATGTTATTCTTTTATCCATTTAGCGAATATACAAATTTGGAAGAAAATGATAACCCAAAATACGTCAAACTTTGGAAAATGCTATCAAGAACATTTGAAAGATTTTTAAAGAAAAGTCAAAACAATAACATTGTACAAATTATGCAGTGACATTGACTCTTAACCACTATATGGTGGCCTTTGAACAAGTGAAATGACCAAAAGAAAAATGTGATAAAAGCTCACCCCCACTTGATATTGCTTTTAGCAGTCTGAGAATCCAGCTGTATGACCACATATGGGTCACTCGTTCCCTGGATGACAGAAAATAGCCAATATAAAACAATAACAGAAATCATAGAGAAATAAGTAATTGTATGAATTAGCTAAAAAATTGGAGGCAACAGGGATAACTGTCAGATACAAGACCAAGTAAAAAGTAGTGCTAGTTTCATCTCATCACAGAACTATATTTAGGGTTGTAATTTAAAGAAAGATAACCAACCCATGGATCCATGGCAGGAAAATTGAACCCTTTTTTCAACTTTATGAAGAGTTGACCATCATAAATTTCATGAACAAATTCCCTGCATATACCCAATATAATCTTGTTAAGCATGTCATTATTTTAAGGAAATATTTTCAAAATAATACTACAACAACAAGCCTTGTTTGATTAGATAAGGGCAACAATATAGGATCAAATGACACCATAAGATTCTATAAAAAATGCATTTGAATATATTAAACTAATACAGAAAGAACAGCAGCTTTATGTGCGACCATGAAACTTAGGAAGGCAATTTAAACGTACTCAGAAAGGTAGACTGTCTTGCAACCAGCAGCATCAACTTCCCGCCTGCCCATATTTTCCTGCAACATGTTGTAACGGGCAGAAAAAGAAAGGGTTTATAAAGGAGTTTGAATACATCGTTTAAAAATAAATCATTATCTTCAGTGTAACATAGTGACGATTTATTCCATTCCACTCATAAGCTCATAAAGAAACAGCAAGAATAATATAAGTCCCCATCACATACCATTGCTCATTGCATGTTTCACAAACAAGTTAAATAGGGAAAAAATTGCAGCATACTTACTTTCCTTTTCAGATTTCATTTCAACCTCTTAAAATAAACTATATGTTTTAAAGTTACTAGTAATTTTAGATTAGCTTATTTTTCACCACAGCAGAAGAGCTCAATATATCATATGAATTCCTGAAATTTAATCTTTCAATTAGCAGCCATTACTCAATTACAGTAGAGATCAAAATAATTGACGAGCAAAAAAATCAAGAAGCAAATCCAATAATGCACGCCAAAGTTATGGTCTAAAGTAATTTTCAGCTATTATCATAAGTAATCAAATTGCCAAACCCAGGGATATTGTAAATTTTAAAATTTCTTTCTCTAAAGCTCACCCCTAGCTTCTAGAAAACTCTAGAAACCGGCTAAGCCATATTAAGTTTGTTACAATATTGTACAACTTTTACCTTCCATCTATTCCTACTTATCTATTGGTGAATTGTAATTGTTTATGTTGGCTACATAATCTCTCTGCTGTACATTCTGATAATCAAAATTGAGCATTCTCAACAATGCATATTTGGTAGTAGTCACTTTTAGTCCCTTTCTCCCATATATCCAAATTTGTGCTACAGTGTATGGACTAATTTGATAATAAAAGAATCAGCAAAAGATATATATTAGAAAAAACATATATTTCCATTGATATTAAAATTTTATAGTGATGATAAAATTATCAGCAAAAAATAAAAATTAGTACCAAACCAGTCCCTAAAAACTAAAATTTTATAAAGATAGCTATCAATCATCAACCCTGCAATTATGAGAAAATAGATGATGTACATGACAATTTTACACGATCATCCAATCACAGTTCCCTACGATAAGTTTGATGATTTTTAAAATAATTATTGTAAAAGACATAACAAAGGTTTCTGGTTTAGAATATTCTAACATTAATTATTTTATTCTTACTATTCTCCAATTAATCTAAAAACAACTAGAGAGTAATAAAATGATCAATCATTATAATACGATCCACCAATACAATCTCAAGCACTAAACCATCAGCAAAATAAATAGATGAGAGAAACTCTTGTAGCACTTCAATTATGAACTATTCAGTACAAACAGCTTCATTATTCACGAAAGTTTATTCCATTTTCTCCAAAACCAAACGAAAACAACAAAAAGGAACACATACAGGTGGAGTTGTGTAAGCTTCGAAAGCGAAACCAGCGAGAATAACTGCTAGATTGATATCGAACGGAGGCCGATCATCGTCCTCGGGAACAGCGACTTGCGGAAGCTGGGAACCGGTTTTCGAGGAGCAGCAGATTGAGAGAACTCGCCTCCTCCGCACGCGTAATCTTCCCACAAAACGCGGCGGGAAAGTGCGAGAAAATCCTGGCCTGTGAGGAAGCGGAAGCGTGGGACGAAGAGGAGACAGAGTGTAACGGAATTGGAGAGAAGACATTTTCTTCTTGCATTACAGGAGGTCAGAAGAGAGGAAAGGATAATAATAATAATAATAATGGAAGAGAATAGAAAGAAGAAGAAGAAAGGTAGTGGCAAAAAGTGTAATTTAGAGGAATGGAAGGGGCAAATGGTTGTGAGAATGGATAGTGGGTTTTCACGTACAGCCACGAGAAGAGAAGTGTGTTCGTTGCTCACTGAGTTCGGGCAACGCTGGTTCGTTCTGGAAAACATGTAAGAGTCAACAGTTTCTTTCAATGGACGGTGACACTTTTCAATTTCACGTTTAGGACGGAGAGAAGGTGTGTTTCATGTCACTGAAATTTTAAATATATTTTAAAAAAATTGTATTAATTTTATTTTTCTAAACTTTTAATTTTTAATTTTGTTGGTGATAATAAGTATAAAAGATGATAGGTTGATGTTAAAAAATTTTATAATTAAAAGTAATTTTAGTTATATATATAATTAATATACATTAAAAGAAAATTAAAAAATAAGTTTGAATTTTAGAAGATCTAGAAAAAATAAAATTTTAAAAGGATCAAAATAATAAACAAATTAAGAAATATATTTAATATTTTAATAATTTTACAAAACATTTACCCTAAAAAGAATAAATAAAATAAAAATTTATTTATTTATTGAAAAATAGAAGGTACTTTTTTTATATTCTAAAGTTTTAAAAAAAAAAAAAAATTGTTTATGTATTTTATTATCAATATTATTTTAATTATAATCATTATATATATTTGAATTTTATTAGATTAATTTAATAACAGGTATATTTGAATTTTCTTTTATAGAAACAATCTCATTAATATTTAATTTTTTTTTACTTGACACTTTTTATCTTTTATAAAAAATTCTAAGTAAAATTAAATTTGATCTTTAAGAATTTAAAATAATTGAGAAATACGTAAATTATCTTTATTACAAATTATTATTTTATTTTCTTATTATCTCTTTTCGATTAAATACATAATAATGTATACTTGTCATTTTTTTTTCATTCTAAACACTTTAATAAATATAATTTTGATTTTCATCCGGACCTAATTTATTTTTCACTCCTTTAAAATTTTTAATTAATTAATTTTATTTCAAAATAATATTCTCATAAAAATAACATTTAATATATTTATTTGATAATTTATAATTAGAAAATAATAAATTTTTTAATATTATTTGTTATTACTTGAACGGTATACTTCAATATAAGTTTTTATTAAGTTTAATTCCTTCTAATCTTTCTAATGTTTGTATAATTAATAATTTAGGATTTTTCACGTTGTAGATGTTCTCATACTCAAGTAAATAAATATTCAATAAATATCAATAAATATAATATATTAAATCAGAATTAAAATATTATACAAAATATTTATTACTTTTAGTTATATTTTGTGGATCTCACTTTGTTGGTTTTGGTTAAAATTTTTAAATTTTATTTATCTTAACTGTTATATTATTTAAATTATGATTAATACTTAACTTTATTCAATCGAGAAGATCTAAGTTCATCAGAACACTGTATATAACAGATTGATGAAAAATACCTATTTATTATATTTCGGCTATTTATGGTCCTTCTTGTAATTGAATTCTTCATTTTTATTATAAATCATATTTCAATTTTTATATTTTAAAACTTTAAATTTTAATCTTTGTATTTTTTCTGAGTATTAATTATTAAAATTTGAGAGAGGGAAATATTATGTTACATTCATTAATTTTTTAATTATCATATTGTAAATAAATTAATACATTTTTCCCATACTTATAATGAGTTACAATTCTTTTAATAGATAATTCAGATCAATTTTATAATTTCAAGCTTATTATATATATCATTATAAATATTCACTAATAAAGCTATAAGTTATTTATTAGAATAAACTACCGAAACTAAATAAAGTTAAATTACATATATAAATTTTTTATATTTTATGAATTAAGAAAAATAATGTTTAAATCATTATATTAAAAGAATTGTAACTCATTATAAGTATGGGAAAACAAAAATAATAAAGCTATATTTTACTTATAAATTTTTATGGAATAAAAAATAATAAATTAGGTAAACAAAAATATTAAAAGTAACTCATTAAATAAGTGAATTTGATTGACAAACTCAAATTTTATTCGAGAAAAACTGAAAATATTTATGCAAATGAAAAAAAATATCTTTAATACAATAATTCATATTTTTTTTTTCAGAAAAAAAAAGATAAATTATGATTTTTAAACCACTTATATTAAAGAAATAAATTTCAATCAACTCATATTTAACTATATATTTTATGTTATCTATATTCATTATTCTATGAATATAATAGTAAATTTTTCTATGAGTATATTTAATGTTTTTCTTTATATTTTAGTATAAAAAAAATTAATGTGGAGTGCATAGTAATTAAGATTTTTTTATTTGTTTTTTTTTTCTTGTCAAATAATGGAATTGAAGAGTTATCGGATTAATAGATTCACATTTATATATATAAAGATTATAAATATATTTTTAAAATTTTTGTTGTTTAAATTGTTCTAAAATTTTTAACAAAATTATTACATTAACTTCAAAATTTAATATAAAATTCATAATATTTTATATATTTTAATTAAACTTATACGAAAATTATTAAACACGAGAGAAGAATGAAAAGACAAGGCACGAGACACACACTCACTCGTTCGCACGGTCGTGTTCTAAATATCGTTTCAGTTTCACTGTTTTTCATTTTTGTTATAAAACCCTTCCCTCCTCGTCTCTGTGGCGGGAACTCACTCTGCTTGCACTCTCTCTCTTTCTCTTTCTCTGTCTCTCTCTCTTTCTCTTTCTCTCTCTTTCCCCTTCACCGCAATGTACAGGGCAGCCTCCAGAAACGTCGCCGTTTTCCTGCCTCGGTGCCGCTCCCTTTCGCCCTTCTCTCTTTCGCCATTTCCCATTTACATTTCATCTGTTCCCTGTCGCTTCCTTCGGTAATCTTTCTCTTTCTTTCTAGTTTTTTGGTTTCATAGATTGTCATGTATAATTTGTTTTTAATATTATATCATATTATTTAGAAAAGATTCACTTTATCTGTCAAAACATTGTATTTGTTTTCACTTTAACATTGCATTGTTTAGCAATATGTGATTGAGAACGTGATTGGGTGTGTAACTCTCTTTAACCAATACATATTATGTTTATGAACTCACTTTAACATTGTATTATTTACCAATACAAATTTACCAATACAAATTTACAAATGTGTCTGTGGTGGGAGCTCACTTTAACATTGTATATAGGATGGAGAAAACGTGATTGGGTGTGGGGAGACTCTATTAGAAGTGATCAGTAGATATTTCTTTGAAGATCATTGATGAAACTGTTGATACTTCGCATGGCTAAAAAAAAGAAACTATATTGTTTAGTTCCTGCAGAAACCTTTTTGGTTGAGAAATGATTTTTATACTTCCTTGATCTCGGCCTCAAAATGATTGCAGTTTGACCCTATAAAAACAAAAATTTCTAAAGTGATCGATGTGTTCTCAGTTTTCAGTGAAATATTGAACTAGTTTGGTTAAATTAAAACAAATGTTTTTGAAATAAGCAATTAAAAAAAAAAACCCTGCTTATTTAAGAAGCAGATTGGGCCAATTTGTTTAAACTTAAAATAAGTGTTTTTGAAATAAGCATTTTTTTAAAAAATCTCTTATTCAAGAAAATAAATATGATTTTGCTTATTTTATGTTTTTTTTTTTTAAATAAACACAAACAAACTCACCCAAGATTTGCTTATTAAAAAGGTTGGAAACTGATTATTTTAAAAATAAGCATATTAGATAAACACATAAAAAATGCAGAAATGTGTTTGACCCTTTTTTCAAAAATAAACTCATCCATTATTATTTTTATTTCTAATCTCTCACCCCCCACCCCAAAAAAATATTCATCAAGAGAATGTTTATATTTGCACATAAAAAAGTAATGCATTTATTTAGAGAATGAGATGGTTTTAGTGAAATTGTTTCAGTGAGTGACATATTTATTGTTATTCTTAATCTATATGAGAAAAAACTTCAATTGCAGTCATTTTGTGATGAGGGAGTATTTATTATGTTATGTGTAATGAATATCATTCATCTTAATGCTTATTTTATTGTGCTAAACATTATACTTGGAAATTTGTAAAAAGGCTGGTCTCTGGCTTTATTGTGAGTGCCATGTTAACATGAAATTTTCCATCTGCATTCTTTTTTTATTTTTTAAATTTCATTTGAATGTGAAAAACTGAGGCAAATAGTCTTTTAGTAAATTTTAGTTTAGAGAGACTATAAGAATCAGAAAGATCTTACCTGATATTTTGGTGTTTGAACAAACACCTAGTGAGTTAGCAAGTGTTATTGATGCTAATACTAATTTTTGACCATGAGTTCATTCTAGCAACATCTAGTATTATTACATCTGTTTAGAACTCAGGTAACTCATTCAATATGAAAAATCATGATTATGAAGTTAAAATATTATTGTCATGTGTATTTAAATAGTCTGAATGTGAGTGGTATACTTGTATATATATATATATTATTATTATTATTATTGTGTTAGTTTGCAAATTAAGCACGTAATTCAGATTAAAAATGGTCTAAGTTTTTATTTATTTATTTTTTATTAAAGCAAAGAAGGTATGCAAAAGCATCATTATTTAACTTGCACTCCCAATATATATCAATCATTTGCAGCATAGGCAAATATCACAAAAAATAACAAAAATACAAATTGAATGGGGGACTATACCAAAACCCACTAAAGAAACAAACCAATAATTAGGTAGATTCCATCTATTCCTACAGAAATTATACTTAATAGAAACAGGAATAAGATCCCACCATCTAGTACATATGTGTCTAATCCCAAAAGAAGCAAGTTTATCAGCACAATAGTTTCCTCCCTATGTATATGAGACACATGAAATCTCATATCTGAAGTTTATGCAACATATTCTTCCAACGATTCTAAAGACACCAAGGAACTAAATGTCGATTGGAGAAAGCTTGCACCACCAACATAAAAGTTGATCTAATATTTTTCTTTTGACATGGTGAAATCCTAATGATGTAATTATCTATTTTTTTGTGGTATGACATAAAATGTGAAACTTCTTGATGAACAGAATAAGTAGATGTGTAAAGAATGAATCGAGTTATATGGATAACAAGGTTTCAAGGGGGAGTGGTAGGACCACCAAGAAGCCAAAAGTACCAAATAATGTTTTAGATGATAAAGATCTTCCTCACATATTGTGGTGGAAGGAGGTAGGTCCATCTACTTTTTTGCATCCAGTGACACGCAAAATTAACTATTCCTGAATTTTGTTGGTTTGTTTATAAAGTCATATTTACAAGAGAACTTCATTCTCACTTTGTTTCCTTTCCAAATTATGGCAGAGGTTGCAAATGTGCAAAAAGTTTTCAACCGTCCAGCTAATTGAAAGGCTTGAGTTTTCTAATTTGCTTGGCCTAGATTCGAAGTTGAAAAATGGAAGGTGAGCAAGCACTAATGAAATTGAAATTATTATGCATTTCTTTTAATTTCTTGTAACCGAAAAATATGAAAACATTAATTATGGTTTCTTCTTTAAAACCTTTACCTACAAACAAGGTAGTCAAAATTGAGATTATAATTAGGATCCTAGTCCTACATAAATATGAGATACATACTCATACAAATAATATAAATAATTAAAAAAGAATTCAGTCATAGTGTCACTTTAAAATACTTAATCAAGCTTAAGTTGGCCATAAACCATAAGAAAGAAAGCATGTCAACCAAGGCATTACTCATGAGTGTCAAGCAAAAAAAATTAAAGATCTAGTTACTTAAGCCTAAGTAACCTAAACAATATACAAAATTATCAAATACCAACTATCAAGGCCAAGACAAAGAACACCTAGATGGCTAAAGACTAAATGATAAACATATTATATAAATATTTCAAAATAAAACCAAAACACAAGGGATTTTCATCAGCTCCATCTCCTTCATGAAGCACATCAATAAGAACATCCTTCTTTTCTAGAAGTTGGATGGCAAGAACATCGTCCTCTTGCTCTCCATCTTGGGATTGACCTTAAACTAAGTGTTCATTATTTTCATTTGAATTTGGAGCATCATCTAAACATTCATTTTTTCATTGTCTCCTTCAACATTTTCCATAATTTTCACTCATCATTAGATAGAATGTCATAAAGTTCGAACTTCTCAAGTGATCTTCTCAGCCAATTGTGAATGAACCATGACATAAACAACATCATTCATAAGTAATTACTAATTTACTATCTTTTAATACAAATTTCACAATTTTTAAAATCTTATCATCTCAAATGCATTTTGGTTACACTCACATCCAGAGGAACTACATGTTGAACTAAATACGTGAATGACAAATTTGAATTTTTGGATGTTGATCTCCATAAGATTCTCACTAAGCTGCTGGTGTCCTTTTCCCATTTGCATTATTAGCCAAAGAATGATCAAACATCTTTTCTTGGTTCTTGATATTTTCAAGTTGCAAATCATTCAAATGTTTCTCTTTTGGGTCAGTCACCATCTTTTTTTATCCATTGCAGTTTGTTAATTTTAACTTATTATCAACTTTAAAATTAAGAGTATAATGCAATTCAAGATTCAAAAAATAGTCAGTTGCATGCAGAGGCCGATGATGAAACTGGTTGTCCGAACCTTTCATTAATCATATACCATGACTCTTCATAACTAGTAACAGAATAATAATATCTTGAAATAGTGTTCGGTTTAAGTTCAATTTGAAAAGTAAAATCTAAAGATGAAATTCAATTTGGAGATTAGATAAGTATATTTTCTTGTCATCATTAAACTCTTTGTATATTTTCTTTAGCTTGATCCATTGTATCATACATGAAAGTCATGGCTGGTTTCTCATTAGAATCTACCATTCTAAGAACTTGCATTATAGGAAATGCACTTTTCGAACATATAATAACACTTCTAATTTTTTTTATCCAAAACCACATTTTCAATTGAGCGTCCATCCCTTGCACTTGCTAGACAAGTATTCTTCCATTCATCACTAGTAAACATTTCAATCAAAGGGCCTCTATGCTCCAAAAGACACCCTTTGAGAAGTGATGCAACAAAGAAATCAAAGATGTCCTAGATTAAAATGTAAGTGGTAATTTTTCTACTTTTTTGGAATTGTATCTTGATGAACAAGTATCTTCTTAAAATCTTCTAGCATCAAATCAATGCAGTGTGTTGTACATGGGGTCCAATAGAGCCTCTTCCTTTTCTTCATTAATAACTCACCAACAGGTTTACAATGGGCAGCATTGTCTGACACACTTTGGACAATGTTCTCCTCACCAACCTCTTCAACAATGTCATTCAACATCTTATTAATTTTATCAACTGTGTTTGAGATGAAAAATGCATTAATAGATTTTAGAAAAATAGTTCTATCTTGATTGTTCACTTAAAATATCAATATAGTCCTTCTCCCCTTGTTGGTCCACTCATTGGTCATTATAGTGTAGCATGTTTTCTTCGATGTAGTCTTGTAAACTTCCAAAGCATTGTTGCCTAAACCTCTTTCTTCAAGTACTTACTCTGATCTCATGGTATGAATGTGGCTTAAATTCTGGGTCATAATTTGACATTGAATCAAGCTTTCTCCTAAATCTATTATTCCTTGACACATTAAATGGTATGAAATTTCCTAGAAAAAACATTGCAACATCTCTACAAGTACTTTCTAGATTGGTTGTGGTGTGTGAGCTTAATGCTCTCAAAAATATTTCCATTACAGCCCACATCATCCCCTTTAGACCTTTTTCTTTTTTTAGTGTCTACATCATCATCCTTTCAATAATCTTTGATGGAGATTCTATAGTAAGTAAAGATATGACCAAATTATAGTATATAAGTGGATGCAGACTTCATCTTATAAGTTAATTTTGAAGGATTGAGTTAGGCTTAAAATTCACTTTCTAAAATGGTATCAAAGTTTATCTTAGTAAGGTTTGTTGTGCTTATTGTACCACCTACTATTAGGTTGCTATCAGACTGGTTAGAAATATCTAAGGGTGTCAAAGTGAGCTAAACCGACTCACACGAGTTGGCTTACTATAGGTTGAGCTAAAAATGAGTCAGCTCAACCCGACTCACTTTGTGGTGAGCCAAAAATTTTACAACTTGGTTCGACCCATCATGGGTTGGTGGATTAGGTGAGTTGTCTCATTTAACTATAAGTCTTGCTTTTTAAGTTTTAAATATATATATTTTTTAAATCATTAAAGCTAGTGGGTTAAGTAGGTTGACTCACTATTCCTTCATAGATTTACACTCACACATGGATAAAATAAATTTATCGAGAATTAAAAAAAAAGTGGGTCATGGGCCAACACGTCTCTAACTTAGGTTAAGTGAGCTGAGTTCGTTTTGACTCACCATAAACAATTTGAATTTTTTCCAACCCAACTTGGCTTGAACACGTGGTGAGCCTAGTTGGCTCACTAATTACACCCAAATTGACACCTTTAGAAATATCTAATTCTACGCTCTCAAGGTGTCTAGTCCTCAGTTTGAGGTTTAAATCCACTTATATACTATAATTTGACCATATCTATAGTCGATGTAGGATTTTCGACACGCTTTCTCGTGTTGAGAATTGGATATCTCTCTAACAATCTCTATTGCAAAATGAGAACAACCTTAAGCATTTCTTTTTACTTCACCAGTTACACTTTTGCAAGTGATTACATCGTTTTGAGTTCTGCCAAGTCATTCTTCATGCTATTGTCTTATGACAAAATTTGCATTGAATTTTTCTTGAATCTTCATCAATACACATTTCATGTTTCCGAGCCAAGTCTGGGAGCGTTTTCAGCACTCTCTTAGAGTCCATGTTTCTTGTGGAGGGATTGCCATTGTTGAATGTAGTGGCGACATTGCTAGAGGGAGGATGAGTAGCCCCAACATCGAAAGCCATTATAATGATTGTAAAAAAATAGAATTGCAAAAGGAGACATAAGTAACACAAAATGTTGTTCTGAGAAATATCGTGGTGGTTCTATGTTCTAGCTTGTAAAAGTAATATGAGTGAAGAAGAGGCAACAAATATGTACATGAGTGGGAATCCAAGAAGACATTGGCAAAAAAGACAACATTTGGAGAAGAATGATTGTGGTGTAGGAAAAAAATAAACTTTGTGATATGTGCAAGGATGCATGTTGCTTAGCCGACAAGAAGGAAAAATGTCATTAACAACATCAAGTTCATTACATAGTTATGTGTAGAGAAAACAACTGTTAAGACCTTTCTAGGTCCATTTGTGGCCTTTTTTTTTTAATTGGGCTTGAGTTTTAACCCAAAACCCATTGACCCCGAGATCAAGCAATGCTCAAAACAAACAGATGTGATGCAACACGCAAAAGATGCTAATTCAAAAGTTTTCACAATATCCCACCAATCCTACTCTAGTGCGATCTTGCATCTGCACTGAATTAGACAAGGTGTGCAAATCATGGAATCAAACAATTTCACAATCTTCCTTGCAATTTTGACTACAATGCCTACAAATTCCATAGGACTTTATGCATACACGGTTGGCATTATTCTGCATTTCTGTTTTATCCTCAATAAAAACGATTTATTTCCCCTCACACAAGCTGCAATGTTCTTTTGTTGTTCAGATTCAAGCTCACAACTAATGGACCAATGTCAACAAGAATGCAATTTATGGCTGTATATAATTGATAATCCTTTTACACTAGCAATTGTTCCATAAACAATATACATACATATATAGATAGTTTAACTCCCTTATTCTCTTGTTGAGGAATGGTGTTATTATGAGAAAGTTGATGGAAGAATCAATCTTCATTTGTGTAGTCTGAAGGAGGGAACGCTCAACTGGGAAATGTTGCAGTTCAAGTCAAAATTTCCACGTCAAGTATTACTCTGCAGAGTAAGTAATAGTTATGCCATTCATTGAGAGTTCAGTCAGACATTGGTGCACTTGTAAATTTAGTTTGAAGGGACCATGATTCTTGATTGGGAATAATGTGTTATTAGTGCCTATATTTTTGGCCAAACATGGTCTAATCTATTTACCTTTGGTTTATGAAGTTGGTTCTCTAATTTATATGCATTTAGTCCCTTCTAACTTTAGCAAACATTATAAATTATAAGGAAGGAATAAATTCACATGTTTTTTGAAATTTGAGGACTGAGTTTATTAATTTTAAGTATAAAGACCTTGACCATGTTTCACTGCAAGTATAAGGACTAAAAATACATTTCCCCTCACCAATTCTTAATAAAATTCTTGATTGCTCTTTTGTTGGTTCTCTAGCATTCTATTTCTATCCTTATTGAAGTAAATATTCTCATTGTATCATTTTTTTTTTTTCAAATTACTGCTCAGGTTGGGGAATTCTACGAAGCTTGGGGAATAGATGCTTGTGTCCTCGTTGAATATGCTGGTTTAAATCCCTGTGGTGGTCTGCAATCAGATAGTGTTCCAAGGGCTGGTTGTCCTGTTGTGGTATTGAAATTTTACTCTAATGTCTTATTTTCTCATGAAATTTATTTATATATATATATATATATGTTAACTTTTGCTGGATTTCTTTTATATTTAACAATGTCTTTCTTCGTTTTTTTTTTTCATAGAATCTTCGACAGACTTTAGATGATCTGACACAAAATGGTTATTCGGTGGTGAGTGCAACAACTAAATAGTGTTCTATAATTTTCAGTTTTTAAAATTTTCATGATTCTGTGATTGAACTTATGTTACTTGCCATCTTACTGGTTTACAAATACATGTTGCTAATTAATTTTCGTCTGAACAGTGCATCGTGGAGGAAGTTCAAGGCCCAACTCAAGCTCGATCCAGGAAACGTCGCTTTATATCTGGGTTAGTACAATATTCTGTGTTCCAGTGGTTACCCATGGCTATTTGGACTCTCAGAAGGCCTATTCACATGTTTTCACCTGCTATGTCAACATACCACTTGCTCTGGTCACCCTCAATTGTCTAACAACCACTTGACCTGTGACTTTCCTAAATGCATTCTATATGATCTCATGGCTTCCCCAGTGTTATATTAAATAAAAGCTATCATACTTAGTCCTATCATCTCCATGTTCTAGATATCCACTCCTTAGCATTTATAGGTTATAGAGATTATGGAAATTAAATTTCTTCTTTTCCATATAGTTTATATCTCTAATTGATTGTACCTTTTTAGTGACATGTTATTGAATTAATGTTTTAACTTTTAGGCATGCTCATCCTGGAAATCCCTATGTATATGGACTTGCTGCAGTTGATCATGATCTTAACTTTCCTGAACCAATGCCTGTAGTAGGTATTGATGTTTTTTTTCTTACCTATTTTACTAATTAGAATATTGATGACCATTACTTTTAAAATTATCATTTTTTTCATGTACAACTTCATTTCTTAGGACAGATTTTTTGTGTATAACATAATTTTGTTGCAGTAAGAAATTATTAGGATTACTCTATACTTTATAATATATATGTAAAAGGTTTAATTATTTTTTTAGTCTTCTGAAATTTGGGGTAAATTTATTTTTAGTCTCTCAAATTAAAAAATGTTTCTTTAACCCTCAAATTAAAAAAAAAATATTTTAATCCCTCAAATTTAGTAAAATATGGTTTTAGTCCATAAACACTAAGTTTAGAAGACTAAAAAAACTTTAAAAATCCTATTTAGTCCCTAATATTTGATGATATGGATTAAAATAATATTTTTTTTTTCCAATTTTGAGGGACTAAAAAAAAACTTTTTTAAATTTGGGGGACTAAAATTAGAAAGACTCCTAATTTCAGAGATTGAAAACATAATTAAACCTTTAGTTAAATATGACTTTAGTCCCTAAAAACTAAATTTGAAAGGCTAAAAACAATTTTAAAAATCTCATTTTAGTCTTTGAAATTTGATCTTTAGGGATTAAAATCATATTTTATTAATTTTGAGGCACTAAAATAAACTTTTTTAAATTTGGGGGCGAAAACCACAATCACCCTAAATTTCCGGGACTAAAAACATAATTAAGTCTATCTAAATTCTCTTGTGCCGTAATTCACAGATTGATTTGATTCGGTTCTCTTCTCTTTCAAATTTCAATTAGGCCAATAGGAAGTTTATAAGCTCACCATTTCCTTTTCAGGAAGTGTTTAAATTATTAGTTGGCATGGTGGGAATTTATATCGGATTGATGCCATGGGAAGTTGGAGATTCTTGGTTATAGGAATTAGCATCTAATGTGATTAACTGTATAGAATATTAAGTGATTGTAGAAACTACTTATATCCTGATTTTTTGCTACTGTAGTTTTAGGAGTAACTTCTCCAGTCTTCCCTTTTTAGCTTCTATGACTTAGGTATGTGTTACATAAATTCTGTAATTTTTAGAAAATCAACGAGGACGATTTCTTTCTAAAAGCTTTGTTCAAATCATAGTTTGGGTTGGTGAAATAAAGCAACGTTTATTAAGGTTGGACACAACAGTTACATGTCCATGCACATGTTGCAATTTGGTAGGATTTCTCATTTTAACATGCCATTGCAAAGGTGGTGGGTACTAATGTGAAAAAAAGGTAAGTTAAGGCTTAACTCAATCCAAAAAATACTAGTTTGGAATATGAGGTTTGTACTCATTTATATATTTTGTTAGTCATATTACTAGTTGATGTGAGACAAAACTACTATGCTTGAGGCTGCAACTAAGACAGGTTGCGGGTGACTGCAAATATGACAACTTTCCAACAACCAATAGTCACTAACATTGGCAGTGACAGGTGTTTCAATAATGGTCAATTTTTGCAATGCTAAATATTGGTTATTGGCAATTTTCCGTAACAATTAACACTACATCTTTTTATTGCATTGAATGATGTCTTTTTATTGTAGGAATATCTCACTCTGCGAGGGGTTATTGCATTAACATGGTGCTAGAGACTATGAAAACATACTCTTCCGAAGATTGCTTGACAGAAGAAGCAATTGTTACAAAGCTTCGTACTTGTCAATATCATCACTTATTTTTGCATACATCTTTGAAGCAGGATTCTTGTGGTTTGTACTTTCTCATTCTTCACTATTTCTTTTATGAAAAAAATTGGGCCAAATTTTGGTGCACAAGGTGACTTTATATGAAGAACATGTCAAACATCACATGTTAGATTTGATGTTCCTTGTTGAAACAAGATTTTTCTGTTTCCGATTCTATCCTTAGCTGTATTTTCTCCTTGATTGTAATAATATTTATTTGTTAAATATAAATAAAAATAAAAACTGTGAACCATTGTTATCATAGTACAGATTACCTAATTGTTCTTGTAAGAAAAATGTGCTTGTATAAGAGTATATGAAGGTCATTTTTAGATATAAATATTTGTTGTTTTCTTTGTCTTTGTTATGCATTTAAATGTTGTTTTCCTTGGAAATAGCCGATGGGGAGAATTAGGCGAGGGAGGTATCTTATGGAGAGAATGTTGTTCTAGAAATTTTGAATGGTTATGGGGTTTTGTGTAAAAGAGTATATAGAGAGGTAATTTATTTTTCAATAAAAGTAGCTGTGCAAAGGTATCTCTATACAAGACTGCAATTCCAACCAGGTTGACTCACCAACCTGTATCTATTATTTGTAGCACACCAATATATCATTAAAGAAATAAAGCAAACAAATGAGGGTGGGGGACCAAACCTAGCCTGCTAACAAAAGTCTTGCTTAACAAAAGATGGTATTCAGAAGAGAGAAATTAAGAAGGCATATAATGCACTCTGTTTGTTTAGACCACATTGAAACTATTCAATTTGTAGAGGAGAGAACATAATTACAAAATATTAGTTACTTTACTTAAGGCTAATAACAAATATAGAATCGATCTAATTGATCCTATTATCATCAATTGATCTTAATATCATACAATTTTTTATATCTATAGGATTCTAACATACTACAAGATTCTACAAGATTTTATATCAACTTTGATATGTTTCGTCCTTTCATGAAATACTGGATTTGAGACAATATGCATGATGTTTTGACTATCACATATAAGTGATAACTATGCAACCTCCCCAAATTTTAGTTCCTAAAGCAATTGTTTTCTTCATCTTTGTTATTCTTTTTGAATATTGTTTTCCTAGGAACTTGCCAATGGGGAGAATTCGGTGAGGGGGGTCTCTTATGGGGAGAATGTAGTTCTAGACATTTTGAATGGTTTGATGGCAACCCTCTCTCTGATCTCTTGATCAAGGTATGGTTTAAAAAATTTATATATTAATTTTGCATTTGCCTATATTAAATGTATTGTACATAAATGAGTCATTTAAATTAAATGTTTATTTCACTTTGGAACATAGGTAAAGGAGCTTTATGGTCTCGATGATGAGGTTACTTTTAGAAACACAACAGTATTTTCAGGAAATAGAGCTCGGCCTTTAACTCTTGGAACATCTACTCAAATTGGTTTGTATATTAATATTGATGAATGGTCAATTGCTGACTTGTCATTTTCTTTTTCCTAAATGAGTGTCTCTTGCATGCATTTAGGTACCATTCGAACGGAAGGAATACCTTCTTTATTAAAGGTTGTACTTCCACCAAGTTGTAGTGGATTACCAGTGTTGTGAGTAATGAATTCTTTTTTCTCTTTTCCTATTCTATTATAAGATTACTTCATAATAATTATTTGACCAACTTGCCCTTTTAACTTTTCTTATTTATATGTTTACCCTTTTCATTTTATAAAGGACTATCCTTCTCATTTTTAATAATTTGGTGTTTTAGCTAAAAGCAAGCTCTTTGCTTTTCAATTATTAATTCTTTATTATGGAAACCATTAGAATTTTACTTTTTCCTATAGATGATGCATTGTGTAAGATGGTTTGTTTGTGTTGGAATTCTTTAGACATGTTAGAATGCTATAGAAGATACGATACTAGGATCAATTAATGATGTTAGGATCAATTAATCATGTTAGGATCAATTAGATTGATTCTATATTTATGTTTTAGCTTAAAATAGGGAAACTGAATATTCTGTAAATATGCTCTCTTCCTTACAAGTTGAATATTTTTGCTAAGGAATTCTTCTTAATAAGAATTATCACTATCACCTTCTGTCTTTATAGCTTCATCCTCCTTCACTTGTTTTCCTTTATTGTTGTAGCATTAATTTGCAAAATGTCCTCATTTTTGGCAAGCATAACATTGTATATTTTTCTTAACAAGTTTTTTTCCAGTCCTCCTCTTTTACCTCCCTTCTTGCCAAATTTTCCACGACCTACATTATTCTTACGATTATCACCCCTAAAATTCTAATTTAAGAGTATGCTAGAATCTTTCATCAGAATCTTTCACTTTGTTCTTCCATTTTTCCTTGCTTTTGTGGCTCCAACTATCATTTCTTTGAGATGATAGTGTTTGCAAAGCAAGAACTGCAGCTCTTTAACATTTCTCTCAAAAAGCCTTTGTTCATGAGCTTCAAGAGAATTTTGTAGCTCCTCCACCTTCATCTTTTCAAGATCTTTTGATTCCAATTGGTCAAATTTGGGAGTCAAAGTTCTTAAAACCTTTTCAATGACTTGATGATTTGAAAATTTCTCACCACATGCTTTCAATGAGTTGACCAACACTTGAATTGTGTTGATTCTTGGTAAATCATGGACAAGAACTCATTTTCTTTGAAGGCATTGAATCTTTACTTTTTTTATTATATGAACACTTCCATATGACTTGTTCAAAGTATTCCAGACAGCCTTGGTTAAGGATATTGTCTCAAAAGTGCGAAAATCCACACATTAATGGTTCAAGAAGAAAGTATTGTAGTCTTTCCTCTAGGATTCCTTGTGAATTGTCCCTTGTGCCTCTATAGGATCTCTCTCCTATTCTAGACACCATTATTTACAATTTCCAACACTTCTTGGAAACTAAAGATGACATTCATCTTGATACACCATTATCAAAGTTTTTGACATCGAGAATTGACAAGTTGGCTAGAAAAGACCCATTAGAACCTTCCATAATTCACATTTTGAACTTTTTGCACAATTCCACATAAAAAAGATTCTCAAAATAGGTGGAAAACCCGCAAAACAAATGGTTTCTCACATAGTAGAATGCCTCTCAAGCTAGTGGCATCACACACAAGTCCTTAATCAAAATAGCTTTAGATACCAGTTGTTTGAACACACAATAACACACTCCCAAAAACAAAGAAGAAAAGAGAGAGAATAAGAGATATGGTTACTAAGTCTGAAATTTTACATATCACACTCATGTATCATAGTATATCACTATTATTTATAGTACTATTACAAGAAGCTAGTTAAGAATCTAATAACCTACCTATCTAACACAACATTAATTGAATTATCTATGAACATCAGGACAGTAAGGATTCTATGGTGACTTTCTGGGATTGGTATCTAGACTCCTTTTTTATTTTAATGAATTGCTTCCTCTAGCTACAATTCCTACACTAAAGGATGTCCTTGGTGTGATGATTGTCACAAGCTGAGACACAATTGACAAATGTTGGACTCTACGTTGGCAACCTTCACAACGCCATGTTGCTCAAAGTTCTTACCTTCTATATTTTCCACTTCGTTGCTGTAGATCCAACCCCAACACATTCTTGAGATGACAATCTAAAATAGTGTGAAGACCACTAAGTCTCTGGTTCCACTGCCACTATTGCACATTTTGATAATTTGTAGGTGGTCCAATTTAAGCTCAACAACCTTACTAATCTACCTTTATACTTTGTAGAAAAATGTGTAGGTAGTAAGCAATAATTATGGAATTACTTTTTTTGATTTACAAAAGAAACAATACATGAGTATTTAAAGGAAAAAACTAAATCCTAATAAAAGGAAATAAATTTCTTGAAATAAAGGAAATAAATCTCTAGAAATAAAGACTCTAAATTGGGAGCAAATCTTCCAAATAAACTCCTAATCAAAATCCCTTAATTTTAGAAATTTCTTAAAAACAAATTTATATTTATTATATGTTAAATGAGCAATATTTACACCCATATTTCAACAGTCTTAAACCCTATCTTTCATGAAGGAGCAAACATATTGGGATTGATTGTCACTTTATTTGAGAAAATATTGTATTTGGATACATCAAAACTCATTTTGTTAACTCTAATGATTAATCTACAAATGTTTTCGCCAAATCATTGTAGGGACTTAGAATTGATTATATTTGTAACAAGCTTGGTGCATATGGTTTAGATGCACCAGCTTGAGCAGGAGTGTTAGATGTATGGTCTTAGGCTCATTTCTTTGTTTTTTCTTTATATTTATATGCATATAACCTTATGTGCTCTACACACATTGGGGTTCTGCCTATGCATGTCTATCATTTATCTTTACAATGTTGATGAAATTGTCATCATGGGTAGTGATTGGTGAAGTAGCATCTTTTCAAGAATTTTCTAACGAAGGATCTTGGCAAATTAAAGTATTTCTTTGCGGTAGAAAAGGAAAAAGTTTAAAGGGATTTATAGAAGAATGAAGTTAGCCTTGTTGTATGATGTGGATATATTCTTTCAATGTGTCAAGTCAATTGTTAATTTTATTTATATTTTGAAGTTTTGATCCATTTACTTGATTAATTCATTGCCCCAAATGTGCTAAAATTTTTAATTTAAATTGTTTATTTCTCTTATTCTCTTTTCCTTTTATTTTAGTTTTAATAATTAAATTTAGCTCGCAGTGTTGTTGTAGCAGATAATTCTAGAATCCAAATTAGATGCCTAATTTATGTCATTGTGCTTCGCAGGTATATAAGGAATCTTCTTTTGAATCCTCCTTCTTATGAGATCGCATCCAAAATTCAAGGTGATTTTTAATAGTTTGTAATTTTGATGTGCCCTTCTAATAGAGTTCATTATACGAAGAGAAAGGACAATAACATGATCAAGAAGTTTGTTATTTATTAATTGAATCTCTACAAGTGAGATGAAGCTATTGATAGTGTAGTATAACTTGCAGTGTAGGCTTCTAAGTTCTGAATTGCTGACTCTGTGGGTAACAAACTAACAAAAACTTTAAGGTGTAGTAACTGGACAATTGAATTACTATAACATTCCGGCTTCAAACTTAGGGCAATTTCAATTGAAAGTTGACCACTTTTGAGTTTTTCCCTTAGAAAACAAAATCATGTTTGGGGAGGGGCTTTTTTGATCACATAATCTATTTAATCTTGAGCAAGAACATGGATCACATAAGGGATTTGTTTGACTTTTCTCAAACAAAGATGTATAGCTCCATGTATTTTGTTATGGAATGAAGGACAAGGTTGAGTGAGAAATCATGCTGAGATTATCACAATGTATAACTGTGTAGTTGCAACAACCTGTAACTCACGTAGCAGAGATTGAATCCTTAGTATTTCAGTTGTTGCCCTTGCCAAGCTACGGTACTCATCCTTTGCTTTGGAACTGACAACTGATGTTTTGTTTCTTGGTCCACCAAGGGATGAGACTGGAACCAAGAAAAGCACAAGCACTAGAGGTCGACTTACTATCATTAATATTTGATTACTAGTCTACGTCATAGTATGCATACAAATGGTAAGGTTGTTGGGTAGAATTTGGTGGTTGCAAAGTATATAATCAATAGTTCCCTTTGAATATTGAAGAACACATGTAACTTCTTTCTAGTGATTAGTCAAAAGCTATCCCATAAATCCAAGACTTTCTATAACTAAGTTCAGTTCAATTGACTGTGATGTATTGGAGTGCTCATACAATAGAGTGTTGGATCTTCGAAGTAATTTACACCTTGTTTGAATAACTTGAGACCACATGGCAAAAGAGTAGAAATAATCTTGGCATCAAACCTTTTAGCTCGATGTATTAAGTCTTTGATGAATTTTCTTTGACAATTATTCGACAATTGTTTAACTTCAATCCCGTCAAAATAATCAGGGTCGCCTAGTTTTTTAACGGCAAAAGTTGAGTTGAGCTTAGAGATGAAAGAGACTAGTTGTCTAGTGATATCTACGTAGGTAAAAAGAAGGAAAATGTCTTGAGAAGCTGTTTCTTTTGATGTATTCTAAAAAGACTATGTAGGAGTAGGTTCTCCTTGTTTGAACTTATCATCTCAATTCAAGTTGATATTAAAGTGGAATGAATCCTGCTTTGTCACTCCAATCTCATTTCCACTGTTGTTCTCCATTGACAACTGTCTTTAGTTGCTGATAGCCATCATTGTGACTTCCAATAACTTTTCTGTTTTAAGGAAGAAGCCACTCGAGGAAGAGTCAATACAAGATCCATGGTTTAGGAGAGAGAAAAGGAGGCAAGAATTCAAAAGATTCAAGACACTTCTTTTGGAAGAAGGACTAGAAGTAGAGGTAAAGCTATGGAACATGAGGAAGAGCTTGCTCCATGAAGCTAGCAAGTTAATTAGGAAATAGAAAATACTTCTAATAGTGTAAATCCCTCTTTGTTCTCATTCATTAGTTTAGTTAGGGATTAGACCTTTGTTCATTAGGATAGCTTAAGACATGTTTAGCTATTCCTTTAGGAGTTTGCTTCTAGACTTGTTTGCTTATAAGGGTGGGAAGGAGAGTGTTTGACCACTCCTTCCACACATTCATATCTCCTATATATGAATGGGTCCTTTGTGGAACTTAGCCACAAATTTTAGAATATATATGCATTAGAGTGTTTTATTTGAGTAACTTGTGTGAAGAGTGTGATTCTTTTACTTTTAGAGAGTTCTTAGCTTGAGTGAGACTCAAGTGACGATCCTCCATGCTTTGCTTATCTCAAGTTTTGTGGCACATGGGAGAGTTCTCTAGGTTCTTGAACTATATTTTTTATTAGCTTCCATGAGAAGCTAGTCTTCTCCAAGGTACAATATTCTCTTTAGTCTTTTCTTTCACCAATCATTCTGTCTTCTTTTGTGTTTTTCTTTCCTTGACTGGTTCTCCATTGGCTATGTGCTGCAACTCTCCTTAGGATTCAAACACCATACAAACCACACCACCTAAAACAATCAACCAATCATCCATAGAAGTTGCTAAACCCTCCTAAGATTTTCACCAAGAAACCAATTCTTTCATAAGTTCTTGAACCTATCTTTTGCACAACTTTGACTAGCCATATCTAACTTCTCCATCCAAACACCATGAAAAACCTAACACCAAGAGAAGAATCAAGAAACTTGATCACCCTAGTGCCCAAGAAATTTGCACAAAACCTAGCAAGAAACAAACCAAAAACAACATCCTCATTTAGTTTCTTTAACCTTTACCATAGGATTTTGCGAGTTATATCATTCAAAGAACCCAACCCAACAATCAAGAATTATCTAATGACATACAAAGAGTTCTTCCTTGAGGTTGCATGAGCAAAACCTTACCAAGAATCAAATCATTTCATGGTAAAGCTTGAAGTGGAAGACTCGTTTCCTTTGTTGAGGCTCCCTAGGTTCATAACAGGTTCTCCTTCTCAAGTCCAACCTTGATCTTTTTTTCCCGTTTGTGCAGCAGGTCTAACAGTTGTCTCTCTTCTGTCTTGTTTTTACAAATGACTTTTGCATATTCATTTTCCAATTTTTTTAATTTCTGGAACACCCACCATCACTATAGCAAAACTAAATGGTAAGAATTAATTGACATGGGGTATCTATGTAGAGTTGTGGTTCCTAGGTCAAGGATATCATGATCATCTTGAAATAGAATTTAACAAAGTGTCAATTGAGGAATGTTCCCAATGGAAGAAACTTCCACTTGTGTGTAGTGTTGTCATAGTCTGCAGAACCAACTTGACAATTTATACATGGTACTAGTGTTTCGTGGTTTGAATCTAGACTTAATCATGTTATACATGGTATTGGCGAAGAGGTTCTTTCAATAGAAAGTTTAACAAGAAGGTTTCTTCGTGTTCCTATTCTGGAGGTACTATTGAATTTGTTGAAATCTTTGGCAATGGTACCTACTCGTGGAAAGGAAGGATGTGCAAACTAAGAAACTTGCTACTCCTTACATGATTTTCCTATGAAAATAGCAAATGTTTCCAAGTTAGAGAGATCTGAGTAGAAGTTCTCGTAAGAAGAATATTAAGAGTATCTTTGCATAAAGTCTATCAGCCATGCCCAAGCATCTTCAACCTCCCTAGTCTTAGCACCTATAATCTTTGATACTCTCTTTAGGTCTTAGCATAGTTATAGTACAATAGAGAGTAATATATTTAAACAATAATTGTATAATAGGATGCTATACTACTTTATTACTTTCAAATTTTTTGTTGCAATGCAAATTTATCTCAATTATGTACTATAAATTAGTTTAATATCACTATCATTATAGTGACATATTATACTCAATTTCGGATTTATTTCATTATTTTGTTTGACAGAAACATGCAAACTTATGAGCAGTGTAACGTGCTCAATTCCAGAATTTACATGTGTTTCTTCAGCAAAGGTTATTACACAGTTTTTTTTATCCTGTTTACTGTTAAGTAGTTTTTTTTTGTTAAACACAATGAAAATTAGTTGTATTATGTTTACAAACTTCAACATGATGAATTGCAATTTAAAGGTGCTCATAATAATTAGCTACAAATAGGTATTGTTTATGCCATATTCAAGTACTCTCTTTTTGAAGGCTAGTCTTTATGGTTCTTATTTCTCTTAAATGTTAAGACATATGTCAGGCCTGAAAATTAAAAGGATATTAATATTTATATATATGTTCATCATATAAATGTTTTGTATGGTGTGAGACAGACGGAGAAGTGGCTAGGCTGTTTTGTTTGGCACGAGACCGATGCCATTGTGATCATCTAGATGGGATGACTCTGTTGGTAGTGTTGCCAGAAGGAAAGGCAATGGCGGATGGTGGTGACAGTGATGAAAAACAGTGGAAAACAATCAGGAAACAGACAATAACGTAGATGGATGCTGGAATGAGACACGATTTGCAGAAAACAAATTTTGTACCAATGAATAGTGGGTCCACCAGGAAGGAAAATATTTGATCTAGGCTCTAGAAACCATATTGGGATAAATGATAAAGAGGCATAGGTTGAAATCCTAATAAATGTGAACCACATAGGGTTATACATATATAAATATAAGAAAATGTAAAGAGATGGGCTTAAACCCGTTACATCTAAATAATATTGATCATGGCGATGCTGAAATAATTTTGCAAATTCTGGAAGATAATTGTAAATCTAAAAAATTACATTATGTGGTTCTTTTTTGGTAATCCATGCAGAGAGTAGAACCAATCATGAGGGTGTGAATCTCAATCTCACTGATAAATGACAGCAAGTATATTACCGGCTTTCGACTTTCCTATTTCTTCTCTATGACAATAACCACCATTTTGGTTGTATCACGTGTATCAGGATATGTACTCTGTTTAGTGTATGTGTGTATTGTGGTGTTTAAACTCAGCTGCATCCTTGTTAGTTTCTAATCTAACTGTGGTAATTATGCTGATTAAGAAGGTAGTTAAGTTTTGATAGATTGTTGGAAGTTTGCTTATTAATTGATTGGATAACATTATGTAAATTCCATAATATATAAATTTACACGGCCATGAATAAGAACTACATAATGTAATTTTTTTAGATTTACAATATCATATACCTGGTAACCAAATTAGAGATAAAAGCTGAAGACTCATGTTTGTAACCAATGCAAGATATACAATATTATTGGAATTTAAGGATTCGTGAGATTTTGATTTTTAATATTTTCAAAGTTTTTGTGTTTCCTGATTAGATGCCTCTCATTGGGGAGGATTCTCCCGTTCTTTATAAGGAGTATTTGGGCAATATTCCTAGCCAATGTGGGTCATCTTAAGCGATTGATAATATCCACATTTAGAATGTATGTAGAACAACTCTAGGTAAAATAAGGTACAAATGGATACATACCATTACATTTATGGTTATGAAATTAACTTTCGTGGACTCTAGTGAGATTTGGATGATGAAAGGGATGAGATCAGCAAAGTGAAAAAATACACAAGGAATTTAGGATGGGGTCGCTCAAATTGTTGATGGAAATTTAGATGGAAACAATTTCCAGCAAAAAAGTTGTATGTCATGACTGTTTCATATTATGGCTGGTACTGTTTTGCTTTTATCTGAGCAGTGAGATTTGAACCGACATTTCTTTTCTATTTATGTGATGTCATGGTTTCTGTACTTGTATTTTCGTGCCTGATTGTTCACTTTATTTGTGCAGCTTGTAAAGCTACTTGAATGGAGGGAGGTCAATCATATGGAGTTTTGTAGAATAAAGAATGTACTTGACGAAATTTTGCAGATGTACAGAACCTCTGAGCTTAGTGAAATATTGGAACATTTAATTAAACCCACATGGGCAGCAACTGGGTTAGAAATTGACTTTGAATCCTTGGTGAGTGCAAAAAGTTTGTTTTTTCACTTTATTCAGATAAAAAGGAGGGATATTTTCACACCATTTTTTTTTTTCAAAGCAGAAACAGGGTTAACCAACTTCTCAAAAAATATCAACAATAGGATCATCTATAAATTAAAAAATCCCTTCACTTTTGAAAGGATTACTTGTAATTGTGTATTCATTTTTTGTGAGTACTATAATTTATAATGAAACAGAGATATAGTAAAATTACATAATACGTGTATTCATTTTTTGCATACTTTTAGAGAGGGTAATGGATGCAATGGTAAACTTGCTGAGTTTGGCACTATATTTGGATTATACTTACTGGGATACTGTTTCTTACTTCAGTTGTCTTGAGGATAGATTTGAATTACCCTTTTATAGATTAGGGATTAGTGGGTCAGGTTTGGTCCCCCCTATATTTTGTATTTTCTTGCTTTTTATGATATTCTGAGGTGTTGCATATGGTTGATATTTGTGGTGCCAATTTAATCGGGATGACAAACAAAATAGTGATGCCTTAACACTCAATTTTAATAAAAAAGAAAATCAATTATGTTGAGTTACAAGAAGATTTTGTTTGATTTACAAGAAATATCTTAATGATTTATAGGGATATGAAAAGTTGTATTAATTATTGTAATTATTATTAGGGTAGTTGAGTTTTTTAGAATAACCGTTATTTACATAACACTTTTAGGTTGACAAATGAATATCAGTCATTTCCAACTTACCTATAAGATCCTAGAATCTGTCGAAAGGAATCCCCAGTGAAAATGTAAGGATATGAGCTGTAACCACAAGGCCTCTATCTAGATTATCTTTGATGAAGTGCTTGTCAGTTTCAATATGTTTGTTTCTTGTCATGTACTGGATTCTGGGTAATGCTTATGGCTGAGTATTTTCACGGTACAGCTGCATAGGAATGTCACCTTGATTTTTAGGTCATCCATAATGATTTTCATCCAAAGTCTTTCATACATACCTTGAGTAAGGGCTCGAAATTCAGTTTCTGCACTAGAACAAGATACTTTATCATGTTTTTTGTTTCTCCAAGTTACCAAATTTTTTCCAAGAAACGTACAGTGCCTAGAGGTAGATTTTCTATCAATGGTAAAACTTGCATCATCAACATCAGTATATATCTTCAAGGTCAAAGTGTCTTTCTTCTTGAACAGCTAGCCCTTTCCTAGGCTTGACTTAGTATTGGAGATTTTTGTCAACTGCTTGTACATGTCTTTCTATTGGATTGTGCATAAACTGACTCACCACACTAACTTCATAAGCAATGTCGATAGATAAATCAATTTCCCTACCAATCTCTGATAATGTGTCTTTTCTACATGAGAACTCTTTTCACTTTCAATTCTATAATTTTGTTCAATAGGAAGATATTTTGATGACGAGTTATCTTGATTGTGATCACTGATGTGGGGGTGCACCTCTTTGGCCCACCACGAGTCTCAATGGCAGTGACGGTTTGAGTAGACAGCAGTAGTGCAACCTTGTTTCACTGTTTGTGTGACATGAATTACTTTGGGAAACAAGAAATGATTTTATTGATAACTTACATGGGCCGAGTACCTCTCCTCTCGGACGTCTTCTGTTATTCTAGTATTCGGCTGGACCGAATGGAAGGGGTACCTGCGATTGCACTCCGACGTTCAAGTCAGTAAGTGATCAACAGGGCGTTTTAGTGTGAGTATATAGAATACTGAGAGATAGATTAGATTAGATGATTTACCTGGATTACCTAACCCTTAATTTATAATAGGAGAAAGAGGTAACAGAATACCTTAGTGGATAATAATAACTGATTATCCATTACGCGAAATCCACGCTTAGTGGACTTTGACTGGGTCGGGCCGACACTATGTCGGCATAGGACTAGGCCAATTCGGCCTAAGGTAAGACCACTTCGGCCTAGTGAAAGTGAGCCGGCACCTATCCAGTACACAAGCCCCCCTAGTCATGAAAACCAAAAGGAGGTAACTTGAACCGGAAGGAGGTAGATATGACTATAGTCTTGACTTTAAGAGCTAGCTGGATAATTTTATGTAGCTGGATTGATGTTAAGAAGCTTCTGGAAATAAATTTGCAAGTAATTTCGCTTAAGAGTTAGCTGAGAAGCCTGCGGTTAGTCATTACTTGCGCTTTAAGTTTTTAGCTTTAGCTGAGAAGCATTCGTTTAGTCATCACTTGCGTTTTAAGTGATTTAACTTTAGCTGAAAAGCATTCGATACATATCACTTAGCGTTTTAAGTGGTCTTGCTTTAGCCGTTAAGCATTCGATACACATCACTTAACGTTTTAAGTGATTTTGCTTTAGCCGTTAAGCATTCGATACACATCACTTAGCGTTTTAAGTGATTTCGCTTTAACCGTTTAGCATTCGATACATCACTTAGCGTTTTAAGTGATTTAACTTTAGCTGAGAAGCATTCAGGCATTCACTTAGCGTTTTAAGTGATTTCGCCTAAGACAGGGAATAAACTGGATATCTTCATTTATTGAAAGCAGGGAAACCGTTGAGCGCCTGACCGTTCTGCACGCGGTACACAAGCCTCTCTAGTCGTGAAGCCTAAAAGGCTGAGGTGACTATTTGTTTGAGAGATATGTTCAGTCGAATGAGGCCAATTTGCCAGATTGTTCTCGGATGAGGCCGAGTGACCAAGAGATTATTTGTTCTCGGATGAGGCCGAGTGACCAAGAGATTATTCGTTCTCGGATGAGGCCGAGCTGCCTAATTATTCTCGGATGAGGCCGAGCTGCCTAATTATTCTCGGATGAGGCCGAGCTGCCTAATTATTCACGGATGAGGCCGAGCTGCCTAATTATTCGTCACCATTGACCGAGACGGAGTTGGAGGATGACTTGCTTTTAAGTCATAGTTTGACCAAGGTGAACTCGGAGGATGACTTGCTTAGCTTCAGAACTTCCTTCATTGCTTATTTTAGCTTCAGAGCTTTCTTCATAGGCTATTGTAACTCCTTGAACTTCAAAGTGATCTGTAACTTCATGTGTGGATACATCTCTACTACGAGATGTAAGATCTGTACTAAGAGAGGATGAACTAACTCCTGAAATTGGTCAGCACTGTAATGCACTACATGGAATCGGAAGTGGCCTTTTTATTCACTAGGTCAATGGCAGATCACAACTTGTGTTGCCTCACCCAAAATACATGATGTTGTAGAATCCATTGCACCAAAACTAGCAAAACCTCCTAATTTGGTATCAGTATTCATTTTCTTAATAGTAGAAGTGTTATTGTCCCCAACAGAAAAGATAGATGCCTCTGACTTACTGAATAAAACCTCTGTATCCATCTGATTACCAACGTTCAATAACTCTTTTTCCTTAGAATCACCACTTCCACTATATGTCTTCTCAACAGTACCCTCATTCTTTTAAAAATTAATATAAGTACTATTGTGGGATTTGTTGACCCCAACTATTTGCCCCTCAGAACTGGAATCATCTTTAATTACAACAATTGATGAATCAGTCGTATTTACTGCAAATTGATTATCCACAATTGTATCTTCCTTCGCATTGTCCCGAGACAAATCTCTGAAACATGCATCTTCATTGCATCTTTCTGTGTTCTGCAAGTCGGAAACATCATTAGACACCATGCCCAAAGAGCCCCCTAAACTACTTCCAGAAGTCCCCAGGCCTTCAACTACATCACAACATCCCAAAGTCTCTTCCATAGGAAGGTTTATCAGAATAATGTACTTCAACCCCAACTGCATTTAAATTCAAAGTTCGAATGTCAACATCAGAATCTTTATTGATTGCAAAAGAACCTAAACCTTGTTCATTAGTTTGTATCTGTAAGGAACTTTGCCCCTAGTGACCCATGCCAACAGATTGATTTTGCACATTTTGAATCTTCAATACTTCTTCAGGAGAACCATCCGCCACAATCTCAACTTTTCCGTGATCTGCATCATCACTTCGGTCATCAGTAAAGAGAATCCCCCTAGCCACAGGCAAATCAACATTTCCCACTATTCATAGTGATTGAGGAATGAAATTTCATGCCCTTTTCTTGTTTAGTTTTGACAAGGGGGGAATGATATTTGAATGAATCCAAACTTCTTTCTCTGTGGCATGAACTACCTCTGATTGCTCCCATCTTTCTCAGTCTTTGTTGGAAGAGTCAGATCTTCTCTCAATGCTTGTAGCATTTGACTTAACGCTACCTTTTGTCTTTCAGTGTGCTCCTTAGGTAGATGAACCTGGAAAAGTTTCTAAGTCTGCAATCAATGATGATGCTTCTACCGCTTCAATAGGTAGGCATATGAAATGGGGCCTGCGGAAATTCCCTATCATTTTCCACAGGATTCTTGTTTTGTGTGTGTTTCTCAGGACTTCTCCCAGATATCTTATCAACTGGTTCTCTATCTTCACTCCAACTTGGGATTGTATTCAACCTTGGAGAATTGCTACCCTTCATGCTATTTCTCTCTCGTTAGAAAGCTGGTACAGATTTTCCAAGACCATCAAAAGGACCAATATCTTCATACACTTTGCCATTTGAGGTTGAAGAACTATCATTTAAGCTGGAAGCACCAAGACTTATGGAAAATCAGAAGAAGCAAAATACAAAATAGTGGGTGATTGATTATTCTGTTTGGAGTCTCCACTTCCCGTTGGCAGTTTGGAATCTCCACCTCCTGTTGGGCATGAGCACAGTTTCTTCCATGCCGCAAACGAGTGAGCACTGACAGAGAGAAGGAACACAACATTCAATATGGCAGGCAATGTGCATTCTGAATCCATGTTCAACGGCTACCTCCAAAACGGGTCACGGCCTCTTCCATGAGAAAATCATCCACGAGGACTTTCTCCACAGTTTATTGATCTGCAAAGTAACCCTGTATCTCAAAATGAAAATTTTGTAGTAAACAGAAATGCCAGTTCTTATTTCAATCCCATGACTCCAAAGTTTACTTCGTATGCAGTATTTAATGGGACATCTGATGACTTTCCAGAGCAATTTATATCTGTTGCGAAACCTCTAGGTTTGAGCTCTCAATCAGTGGTACTACCAGGGTCTGCATTTACAGCAATGGTAATATGATCACTACTGCCTTTGCGCAAACGGCGTGGAAGAGACTACAAAAGCACCTGATGGCGACCAATGGTTCCTCACTGGTTCCGCCTTCACAATCTCTGAGCTTGTGCCAGCTCCCTTTCCAGTCTCTTCCACGTCGTGTAAGGACATCTCAAGATTTTTTGTTTTCTGATTCAATTCATTGGTCGCCTTGGCAGTTTAATTCGGGAAAATCATGAATTTTTTAGTTGATTTCTTCCAATTTCTTCCAAGTTTTTGTGGTTGCCGCAGCCTTCTGGAGATCCTTTCAAATAGAATGGATAGGATATGTTCCTGATTTCGCCACAGGAAGAAGGGAGACATATAAGCTCTTTCTGGTTCTTGCTACCACAAATTTGGTGGATCTGAAACAGCAGGATCACCAATAATGCTTTTCTCTCTCCACATCATCGCTCCCTATGTGTTTCGGTTTCAAGTTCTAATTTTGAAGATAACCAGATACCCTTTTCCCCCAATTGAAGAACTCATCGGTTGAGCTTAGAATTGTTAAGAAAGGAATTTGCTTGAGATTAGAGGTGGGAATTGGGGATGAAGTCTTTGAGAGTGGCCTAAGCACCGAAAAACCCTATAAATTCACAAACCCTGGAGTGGAGGGCAGCACAACGCCGTTTGAGAGCTGCGTCCACAACAGCGGCAGAGAACGTTCACTGCGGTTCCGCACACCACGGCACAAGCTTTGATGATGGATTTTGAATCAACCGAATTCATTCACACTCATAACTTCACCAGAGTTGCCTTACAATTTCTTGTTTGTGATGGCAGACACGGCCTATGGCAGTTGCTGTGTTGATGAAGTCTTTGGAGGGAAGATCCTGCATGGTGGCGGGACACATAGAAATTGGGCACCGAAAGAGATTCGGAACGTTGACGAAACATATGATAGAGGGGTTCATTGTTAGAACCCTAATTGGGGAGGCTCCGATTGCGAATCGACGACGTCATCACGGACACATAGGAGGCCGACACATGGCTGGTGTGTACCCGGTTCCGACTGGGCTGTGATTAGGGCATCACCACGGACATATAGGAGGCCGATACGTGGCCGGTGTGTACTCGGTTCCGGCTGGGCTGTGATTAGGGCATCACCACGGACATATAGGAGGCCGATATGTGGCCGGTGTGTACCCGGTTCCGGCTGGGCTGTGATTAGGGACGTCACCACGGACATATAGAAGGCCGACACATGGCCGGTGTATACCCGGTTCCGGGGAGAGGTCGATCGTTGCTGAGGAGGCCGATACGTGGCCGGTGTACCCGGTTCCGGCTGGGCTGTGACAAAGGTGAGGCGGTTCTCACAGAATGGGCTGAACGGAAAGTTTGGGACCAGCCTTGTTCGAACTGCGTGGCCGTGAGGGAACCACTGTGGCTCCTGAAATCAAATTAAATTAAACATAATAACAGAACAAAATTTACCTCCTTCGATCTTCACCGGTGTGATTTGAGAGAAGAACAAATATTCTTGTTCTTGGATATTTTGGATAATTGTTAAACTTTGAATCCTTCGATGGTGGTAGTTCCACCGGTGTGCTTGAGATTTTTGTGGGAGATTCCGGTCATGTCTTCCCGATTCTTCTGGTTGAGTTTTGAACGTACCCGGCCCCACGGTGGGCGCCAATGTACTTACATGGGCCGAGTACCTCTCCTCTCGGACGTCTTCTGTTCTTCTAGTATTCGGCTGGACCGAATGGAGGGGGTACCTGCGATTGCACTCCGACGCTCAAGTCAGTAAGTGATCAACAGGGCGTTTTAGTGTGAGTATATAGAATACTGAGAGATAGATTAGATTAGATGATTTACCTGGGTTACCTGACCCTTAATTTATAATAGGAGAAAGAGGTAACAGAATACCTTAGTGGATAATAACTGATTATCCATTACGCGAAATCCACGCTTAGTGGACTTTGACTGGGTCGGGCCGACACTATGTCGGCATAGGACTAGGCCAATTCGGCCTAAGGTAAGACCACTTCGGCCTAGTGAAAGTGAGCCGGCACCTATCCGGTACAATAACAATAAGACCAATTACATCCTTAGCATCTCTATATGTAACAGTCAATCTCTCTAAAATAGGAAAATAAAATATGCTGAAATAATTAAGAAAACTCTAATAGACCTAACAAATCTTGTTAAGATAGACTTTGATACTATCTTAAAAAGTAGACTTTAAGTCTAACTCAATTTCATAAGACTAGTTTGTAAGGAAAGGTTTATTCTACTTATATATTATAACTTGACTAAACACTAGCTAACTTTGCATGGCCTAATCATACTACTTTTTGAACCTAGGCATAAATGAGTAAAATATGCTTTCAACTTTATCTATACAACTTGTAGTTTTACTCTCCTAGGATTTTTTTTTTTAATTACATTAATAGTTTTATTTTTTTAAATCTGCAGATTTAATGCATATTAAAATAACGTTTTCTGGAGTTTCCTTAGCATTTCACGTAGTATTAACACTTCAATCATTCCTCTTTTTCCTTCAAATTTCGTTGGTTTGTAGACTACCCTGATGTTATTTTGTTTCCAGGTTGCTGGATGTGAAGTTGCATCTAGTAAGATTGGTGAAATAATCTCTCTGGATGGTGGGAATGATCAGAAAATCAACTCTTTCTCTGTCATTCCTCGTGAATTTTTTGAAGATATGGAATCTAAATGGAATGGTCGAATAAAAAGAATCCACATAGATGATGAATTTACTGCAGTGCGAAAAGCAGCTGAGGCCTTGCATACAGCAGTATGTCTATGTAACTCAACCTTGTCTACGTGTTTGCATGTAAAGCATGTTTAGAGTCTTGTTTATGTTTATTAATGTTGTAACAACACAATTTCAGGTCACTGAAGATTTTGTTCCTGTTGTTTCTAGAATAAAGGCTACTGTAGCCCCACTTGGCGGTCCTAGGGGAGAAATTTCTTATGCTCGGGAGCATGAGGCAGTTTGGTTCAAAGGCAAACGCTTTACACCGAATTTGTGGGCTGGTACCCCTGGGGAGGAACAAATTAAACAGCTTAGGCATGCTTTAGATTCTAAAGGTAAAAAGGTAGGGGAGGAATGGTTTACCACACCGAAGGTGGAGGCTGCGTTAACAAGGTTTGTTTTTCTTTTAATGTGTAATTGTTTCTTCTTCTTCTTAAAATTATTATTTAATTTGTCGAACTCCCGTCATTCTTGTTTCTTAATCATTGATAACTTTATTTGTTTCAGGTACCATGAAGCAAATGCCAAGGCAAAAGAACGAGTTTTGGAAATTTTAAGGGAACTTGCTACTGAATTGCATTACAATATAAACATTCTTGTCTTTTCATCCACGTTGCTTGTTATTGCCAAAGCTTTATTCGCTCATGCAAGGTTTGTAAACATTTGTAGTTGCTTCTGCTTTATTTCTGTGGATAAAATGCATTGGTATTTTTATCTTGTGGTCCATTGATTTTTTTTTAGGTAGCTTTTATTATATTTGTTTAAGCTACAAGTATCTGTCTTCAATTTGTTGAATGAGTTTTAATTTGATTAGATAATATTTAATGGGCATTTGTTTCCTAGTGCACAAACAATGGTTTTCTGGTTGACTTGAAGTCATTGGAAAATTTGAAACAGTATAATCAAAATTGTTTATTGCATTACATGATTTGTACAATATTTATGCAGATGGACAACAAAATCAGTCCCTAAAGTTTAGGGGTTAGGATAAGCTATCTAAGGAAAGTAAGAGAGAATCGAAGAATACAAAACCAAAACAGAATATCTAATCTGAATAATATCTCAACAAAAACTAAAATATTTAATTGTCATATGATAAAGCTTTCAAGTAAGAGGAGTTAGTTAAACCAAATATTTGGGAAAGTGAAGGCAGCTTGAAAGCTGTGATATCAATCTTTTTTTTATTCCAAATAGAGTATGCAAAAGCATCACAATATAACATATGATCCCAACTAGGTTGGCATATTATGTTATATCAATGATTTGCTGCATTACTAAAATAACATAAAAATAAAGAAAAGAAATACAAACGAGTAGAGGGACTATACCAAAACCTACTCAAGAAAAAAAACCATACGAAGGTTGAAAACACCTATTCTCAAAGAAATCAAATCTAAGAAAATCTGGAATGTCATCCTACCACTGATTACATCTTTCTTTTACACCAAAGCGTGCAAGCTTATCAGTATAATTATACCCTTTCCTATAAATATGAGAAACATGAAATCTCTTGTTTTCACATTTCAACTTCATATTATGCCATCTATATTGAAAAATCAAGGAACAATATGATCATTATGAAAGGTCTGCTCTGCATTGAGTTACTCTCCAGCCACAAGCTATGCCAACCTTTATCATAAGCAATATCTAATGCATGAATAACTCCCAAGATTTCAGTATGAATAGAAGATTATTGAAACTATTATTTTTTAATTTGAATAGATGAAATATACCACAAAATAGTCATTCTCTAATGTTTCAAGGAGAATCTTGCATAATTCTACTGTTTTGAAATTTGGGGTGTAAAATGCCACGTATCAATGTTTTATCATACTGAAATGATTAACTCTTGCAGTCTTGCAACTTGTATTATATACTAATTTTGTTCATTGAAGTCTTGCAGTGAAGGGAGAAGAAGGAGATGGGTCTTTCCGACACTTGTAGATTCCAATGGATTTGAGGTAGTATATAACAACTTGATAGTGCTGTTATTATTTTTATTGATGGATAATGTTTATGTTTGTAAAGAATTGTCAATTATTCCCTGTATAGTGTATAGCCTTGTAAATGGGTTGTATCTTGGTCAGATAGTTACAGCTGTTAGGCAGTTACAACAACTGTCATTGATTAGGCAGTTACAACTATCTCTCAGTCCTTAAGGCAACTTTTTTTTTTTTTAGCGTAGATTTGCAATTTGTTGTAGTCTACAACCTAATTAATAGCCAGTTATTTTTTATTCATAACTTGTTTGGGTTTGTCAGGTGATGGCTACATGTTAAATTATTGTTGCAGGATGTGAAGTCATTGGACAAAATCCATGGGATGAAGATAGTTGGTTTATCACCGTATTGGTTCCACATAGCAGAAGGTGTTGTGCGTAATGACGTTGATATGCAATCATTATTTCTTTTGACAGGACCAAATGGTGGTGGGAAATCAAGTTTACTTCGTTCAATTTGTGCTGCCGCACTACTTGGGATATGTGGACTCATGGTTCCTGCAGAATCAGCCGTGATTCCTTATTTTGACTCCATCACACTTCATATGAAGTCATATGACAGCCCAGCTGATAAAAAGAGTTCCTTTCAGGTTTGCTATTGGCTCCTGCTTTTGTCTGATGTACACCCATAGTAAAATATTATATAATATTCAATATACCCAAACACAACACCAGAGAGTGTTCAAATATGGACTGAAGGAAAGAATGAGGTCGTAACCTGAATGAAAATATCGCTAACTCCATCAAGTACATGAGGGGGTGACCCACTTATTAAGTATGTACAGGTAAAGAGGAGAAAGCAAGAAATAGGATAAACCAAATGGATTAAAAACTATAACAAAACTTAGAATGAAACAACTTTAAATGCACTTTTAAAAGACTAGAAGAGTAAATCCAAACAATATATTTAGAATACAAGATACTTGTAAAGTAATGCAAGAAAGTTAAGACTTAAAATATCAAGTTGAGAGAAATGAAATAAAACTACTTAAATGGAACCAATTTAGACATCAAATAGAATATTCAGGATTGAACAATTGATTTGTCTTATGACTTCTTGCTTATTATGAAAGTTAGGCCTCCACCCACTCTATCCAACTTGGTTGTCTTCTGCATCTTACTATCCAGGGTTAAGCTCAAGTTTGAGAGAACTTTTAAAACAATAATGCTACACTTGGTTCCTATTTGTGTAGTCTCCAATCATATCAATCAATCAAGACTTCTTGTGGTGGAATAAACTACCTGAATAAATTAGTAGAAGAATCACTACTTTCTTTACAACATATGCATCTCAAATACGAGTGAAGAAAGAAAGAGAAACTTGGAATTAATGAACAAAGACTCAAATTGAAGCTGAAATATTGAAGAAAAAGACTTACAATCATCCAAGAATTGAAATGCTCAAACAAATTGCATCAAATATTCATGTGCAACAATTTTCGCTCAGCTAAACAGAATCATACCAACATCGTGCCCAGCCAGCTATAGTCTCGCCCAACAAAAACTGAAAACAGAATCAGACCAAAAACAGGCCCAACTGGATTATATTTTAGCCCAGGGCAGTTTATGATGAAACAAAATAGAGACAGCAATTGTGATGAAATTTAGCAACAGAATTGCAAAATAAGTGTTTTGTGAATGAGAGGATCATTGCAAGATCATAACCATAGAATATGAGTCGTCTTCTCTTAGCTTGGTATTCATGAACATAGTTCAAGAATGGGTATGAAACCCATATTCATTCAAGCTTGAATCATAGATTCAATGAAAAACAGATGAACCGAAATGAGAGGAATTTTAAATGTAAAAGAAAATGAAGAGATGAAGCGCAGAAGAGATTGACTGTCACATCACCAAAGTAGACTCAAGATAAGTGAACTGAAGATAAGACTCCATAAGAGAGAACATCACATTCTAAAGAAAACTCACAAGTCTCTCACAATTTATCAAAGAAAATCTTATTCATTCAATGTTATGATACAAAGGGATAAGACCTCCTTATTTAGGAGTCTTGGACATCCAAAGTGAACCTAAACTAAAAGGCCTAGAAGCTTCTACTCTAAATTGACTCCTAATTTGAAATTCAAAAGGAAAATCTACAATGTCACTAATTTGATTTTGCGTATAATTTAAAATGAAAAGAATCTAGAAGCTTCTTGTAAGTGGCTCCTAGAATCATGCTTTCCATGCTCCTGTGCTTCCATGATGAGCCAGTTGGAGACTTGGGCCTTCAATTAATGTGACCAATTAAGTTCCAACAAGTTACCTAGGTGCTAACAAAACATTCTATTCTATGAATTACAACTAACAAGTTGAAATTTATTACAAACAAAGAAATTTTATTCTCTACTAAGACTAATACTAATCTTGAAAAAGATCCTCCCTCATCCATGCCCTCATCATAAAGTGAGGAGTTTGGCTAAGATGGTGAATCACAAGCTTAACCCCTAGACATTGTGAGATTATAGGAAAGATGCCTTAAAGTATCATATGTTTTTTGCTGGAATTATCATATGCCAGGGAAGTCAACAAAATTGTCCATAAATTTAAATAGTTTTCTGTTGCTTTATGGAATTATAATTATCTTGAACATTTCATCCATCTTTATATTTGTTTCAGGTGGAAATGTCAGAACTTCGATCAATCATTGGTGGAACCACCAAAAGGAGCCTTGTACTTGTTGATGAAATTTGCCGAGGAACCGAAACTGCAAAAGGGACCTGTATTGCTGGTAGCATCATTGAAACTCTTGAAAGAATTGGTTGTCTAGGTGTTGTGTCCACTCACTTGCATGGAATATATACTTTGCCCCTAAACATAAAAAGCACTGTGAACAAAGCAATGGGTGTGACGACCATTAATGGACAAATAATGCCTACGTGGAAGCTGAAAGATGGAGTCTGTAAAGAAAGCCTTGCTTTTGAAACTGCCATGAGGGAAGGAATTCCTGAGTCTATCATCAGAAGAGCTGAATATCTTTATCAGTCAGTTTATGCTAAGGAAAATGTCCCCAATGAAGAAAAGTTTTCTACTTGCAACAATTTTAATAATTTGAATGGAACACGTCTTCATTCTAAACGGTTCTTATCAGGAGCTAATCAAATGGAAGTTTTATTCCAGGAAGTTGAAAGAGCTGTCACTGTGATATGCCAGGGCTATATAATGGAACAAAAAACATTGGAGCTTACTGAGATAAAATGTCTCCTAATCGGTGCAAGAGAGCAGCCACCTCCATCGGTTATAGGTTCTTCAAGCGTCTATGTGATGTTCAGGTCAGATAAGAAACTCTACATAGGAGAGGTAAATACCAACTTCAATATATTATCATAATTTGAAGTAATCTTTTTTCTTATTTATTTTATTTCTTCCTTTATCTTTGAGTGATACTACAAAGGGAGAAAGAACATGACACCATTTAGACAAAATTGAGCTATATATGAAGTTTGTTATTGAACAAAACAAATGAGTCTCTAATTCCTCAAGAAATCATTAGTATCACCAACATCGATTAGAAATATGATCAAATTATAATATATAAGGGGGTGCAAATCTTTTTTTCAAACTGATTTAGTGAAGTTGAGTTAAATTTAAAGTTTACTTTCTAATATAGTATCGAATTCTATTCAAGTAAGATTTGTTGAATCTATTGTGTCACTCACTATTGAAACACCCACAAATATTTAGTTCCACTCTTGAGATGTTTAATTCTCAACATGAGGGGTTGTATTAGAGTTCTCACATCAAGTAGAGGTCCAAATTATAGTTTATAAGTGATGCAAACCTCATTTTACAAATCAGTTTTTTAATGTTGAATTAGGCTAAAAGTCAATAAGATGATCCATTTCTATTATTAATTCTGACAACCTAACATTTTTCTTTCTATTTATTGTGAAGAAGGCACTTCTATAAAAAAATTTCTTGTTGAAAATAGAAAAGAGCATAAAAAATGTAGATTAAAGGAGCAAAATTAATCTCTTGATATTATAATTTTGCACACAATGGAATTCTACAACTAGAACTTAAATAAAAAAAATCTGCCAATACTCTTCCTTGAGATTTTTCTTCAATAATCCAAGCTTTTATATCATTCTTGCATTTGAGCACCCATTGTCCATAAGTCACACCTCTTTATTATTATCTACTGACCAAGTTGCAACAAATAAATACTCTTGAAGTTGTTCTTCATGCTCAATAACTTGGCTTGTTGTGTTTATTGGTTTGTTTTATTTTTACAAACCTTCTTCACATGAAAAAAATTGATTACATGCCCTACAATTAATACTTGGCCTGAACCAACAAAAACTTAGTATGATTATTTTTCGTACAATGGGGGCAGTTGGGAAACTTGTTTTTCCATCTTCCTCCTCCTTTACTTTGTTCAGTTTCTTCTCCAAATGAGTTATTTTGAGATCTATTCTAACCTTGAGCTTTGCCTTTGTTTTGTGTCACAAGCACCTTCACTATTTTCTTCAATTCTTAGAGATATTCTCTAGTTCAGTAGCTTGTAAGGCATTAACAAGCTATACACTTGATATGTTAGAAAAATTCTTATTTTCTTTTGAAGAGGAGATTTTGACTCAAACCTCTCTGGAAGATACACCAAAATTTTCTCAACAACTTGTTGGTCAGAAATATGCTCATCAAGCAATCTGATTTGTGTAACCACTTTAGATAGTTTGTCTGAAAAATCTTTGACAGGTTCTGTTTCTTTCATTATGTCACTTTTGCAGCTGTAAGAGTTAGATAATACATCATCATGTAGTGTTGCTTGTATAATGGCAAGTGTTTTTCCTTTCTTTGCCACTTCATCATTATGACTCCTCATTTGAGCTATTGTATTTTCTGGTATTGGAGCTAGATTGCTTCCCTTTATCACTATATCTTAAGTGTTTTTTTTTTCTTACTGTTTTTTTTTTCCACTTTATTTTGGGTTTTATCGCCCTCTGACTTTTTTCTCTTTCATAGGAAGATCAATGATACCATGTTGAAAATAGAAAAGAGCATTAAAAGATGTAAAAGAAAAGAGTAAAACTGATCTCTTGATATTATAATTTTGCACTCAAATTATGCACACATTGGAAATTTAGAGCAAGATTTAAATAAAAAAAATTATGTAACTCTTAATTGGGTATATCAAACAGGAAATTATAACTAAGTTAAAAGTAAACATCATGAGCCTACACCTACAACTAGTTTTTTATGAATATAAACAAATTTTAAGCAAACTTACAAAAAAAAAATTAAAAACATAAAAAGGTAGTAGAAAAATCTCAACTGCCAACATACTTAGCCAATTTATGTGGTGATACCATAATTGATTTGAAACCAATCATACACCTAATGTTTAATAGTGGCTGTTTTTAGCCAAAAGCGGTATTAAATTGATAGCTCATAGCTGAACCTAGCTGTGTTAATTGGTCTCATTTTTACTGGTTGGGTAGGAGAGGATGGATCTGATTCTCTTCCAAGACAGAATAGCAAATAAAAATTCTATAATGGGACCCACAGTTCTTTCTGTGGACTTATAGTACTTATTGTGTCTATCCTCTTCATGGTGTTCTAAATATTTGTTGTGATGAGTCTTAGCACGATAATGAAAACATGTAATTTATTCGAAGTGCTGCAAATTACATGTTTTGTTGCATGCTATAATGATTTTATACAGTTCCTTTTACTTTTATATGAATGTTTGTCAATTAATTGATTTTTTTGTCGGGATGAAATGTTATAGACTGATGATCTCGAGGGCCGTGTCCGAAGACATAGACTTAATGAAGGTATGCATGATGCATCATTCCTTTATTTCCTTGTCCCCGGAAAAAGCTTGGCATGTCAATTTGAATCTCTGCTCATCAACCAACTTTCTAGTCAAGGCTTCCAACTGAGCAACACAGCTGATGGTAAACATAGGAATTTTGGCACTTCCAACCTGTATGCATAACTAGTTGATAGACGTTGATAATATCTACTTCAATTATTCTGCCAGTTTTATATGGCGAAATGACTTAGTATAGGAAGTAACGTCTGCAGCATTTTTGTTAGAATTAGTGGCTGTAGCTGTATTAATTTCTACTTCTTCAAATGTGAAAATTCTTGTTCATTATCTTGCAAGTACAAAAAGGTCTTTGTACATTTGCATTCCCATCTCCTCATTCTTTGGACTGCAATGTTGAGAGAAAGAGAATGTAAAAGTACAAATTAACAAATTTGCTACTAGTGGTCTAGACAATTTTCTTGTTATTTTGGCTTGAGTTGAGTTTGATTATGTTTTGCACTTGCATTTGCAAAATACATTGCATAATTGGGTTAGTTGACATGGACATACATGCTAAGATTATGTTAAGTCTTCCAACAATGGCTGCTTTCCAAAAGGTTTATTTTATCAAGGAATCAGATAGCACATGTCCATCTGATTGAAGATTATATAAAAAAATATTTTATTATGGGATTTTTATTATGGAAATAATAATAGTGTTATTCAGTTTCTTAATGTAACAATTAAAACTAATAATTTCCTACTTGCTTCGAAATTTCTTTAAACAAAATCCTAACAATAAAATTTCATTCAAATATAATTAAGGTTTTAGAATGACAATTTTTTTATATTTGACCCGTTTCCTTGATGTCTCTCTTCAATAAATGATTAGCTAAGTTTGCACAGCTTTTTTTCAACTTCTTTGTTCTTGCACCTGTGATAGGTTTCATGATCCTTATAATAGATCTCCTTGTCATGTTGAAATTTCTATCTTGTCCTCTAATGCTAAAATGTCTAATTTATCTTTCTAATATCATAAATCGATTGCTTTTATTTTATATGAAAAAAAATTAATATGTTTATTTAAAAGAAAATAAAGAAATTATCTTTAATAATTCATAAAAGTTGAGTCAAAGGAAGATTTTTCTTAAGAAAGTTAAAACTATAGTAATTTTAGAATAAAAACAGCACCTAATTTTATTTTTTCGAGTCACAGAAAGTTTAGGTATAAAACAAGAAGAATAGAAGTAAGGTATGTATTATTACAAATGACATTGGTTTTCCTTCGACAAAACCCCACAATCTGTAAATAAATACTTAATTTGCTAATCCCTAACAACTAGGAATAAGCAAGAATCTATGAAAACAAAGAAACATATATAATTATTCATTTGTTCCTATTGAATTCAAGGATCAGGCTAAAGGCTCTGACAAATGGACCATCATAACGATCTCTAGTTTGAGTTCTTGTCCATTCCGAGTGTGTGTTTCACACTCTCCACAGCACCTTGAGCCATGGTCTTCACTTGCTCCCCAGTCTGCAACAAGAAGATATAATTAAATTTATACCACTGGTTTATGTTGAGGTTGCATTGGAAATTACAATGAACATATTGTTATATTTTCCAATAAAACTTTCACTTTCTGATTCAAGACTTTGTATAACAACTTAAATAAGATAAAAATCACTTTTTGATTCCTTAATCTGTGTTTTACTAATATTTTCAGGATTCTGATTAGTATTTCCTTTAACTTGAACAATGACACACTCCAAATTCCAAAATAAACACAACTCAACAAGGGTCTTACTAGGGTACTCATTAGATCCTCCATTCTACAAAAGTTCTATAAAGAAAAACAAAAATTTTGATATCAGATTGAAAAATTATAGCAACCTGTTGGAGAAAACCAGCAGCTTCCTCCTTGTTTTCCTCAGCAGTTTGCCCTGTTTCGCTGGCAGCTGCATTAGCCTTATCCATAGCTGCTGAAGCTGATTCCTTTGTAGATTGGACTAAATGTTCGGTCTGAGCCTAAACGATAATCAAAGAATATCCATTAACAATTAAGAATAAATTTGCAAAGATAAGAGAAAGTGTTACATTTGTGTGGTGTAAGTTGTCAAGTGTAAATTTTGGTGTATCCCTTGAGTAAATCATAATCAGTAACAATACTTAAGAATAATATACACATCTTCAATTTACAAAGGTAAAAGAAAGTATTATATGTGTGTTGTGTAAGTTTACATGTGTGGTTTATTCATATGAGTCTGATATTGAATTAGAACATTCATTAAGCATTAAAATAATATATACATCTTCAATTTTATAAGGTAAAAAGAAAGTGTTAGATAACTGTGGTGTAAGTTGAGAAATGCAAATTTGTGCTTTGTTCACCTGAGTCTCGCCTTGAGCTTGGCCTTCACTGAAGCTTTGCTGGAGACTTGACATGTTTGATTGATCTGATGAAAAGAAAAAGAATACAAGAAATAGATGTAAGATGGTGTTATTGGTGTTTTTTATTGATTTTGTTTCACAAAGTGTATTTATAAATATACTGTGGTATGGTTCCACATGTGAAGAATGCATAGTTTTAGGATCATTACTCTGTTAATGAACGTGCGCATTTTTCTGCTTCTGAAATGGTCTTCGGAGCAAAAAATTTTAGCCTCTAACATGAGACAATCAAGCATCTCCAAGTTTAGTTTAGTTTCAGTTGCAGTTAACTATTGTATTGTTATTATTGTACTTTTCTTCTTTTGGTTAGATTTATTAGTATCAGTACCTAAAATTGTGGACTTTATCTTCATGTTAGAAAAAAAAAAAATTTACAAGCCTACAAAAACATAATTAATTTTGCATTTACAATTATATTCCTTATTTAATGAAAAAAATATTAGTTATACAGTACAATCGTTTAATAATAAATAAAAGGATAAAAAAAAAACCGAGTATAGTGATGTCTGTTCAAACTGATATTACTGATGAAGTTTGATAGTTGGGACAGGTTGTGAGTGCAATTGTCCTTTTATTTGATTATTTTTCTTGTATTATTTTCTTAATCACCTTTTGTTGACCGACACATGCTAGCTTCTATAATAAAAAAAGAATCATTATTGATTTATTTGTCACATGTTACATATATAAGATTTATAGATTAAAGTACGTAGGTTGGTTTTAATCTATAAATCTTACCAATAAAATCTAAGATCAAACTTATTTTAAAAATATCATACATATTGTTGGTAATATTCTTCAATTTTATTTGAAGTTTCATCTTGATAAAATGAAATATATTTAATAAATTTTTTATTTTATATTATTAAGGTGAAACTTAAATTTTATTAATCAACTTAGAATATATAAAAGATCCCATATAATAGAATTTATTATTATATATATTCTTGATTAAATTTTAACTTAAAATCAATTTTTTTTAAATTAAAATTTAATATAATATCAAAATTTATATTTTATTTTTATTATTTATTTTAATAAATTTATCATAATAAAAAAATCATAAATAATTTATTTTAATTTTTTAATATTTATTAAAATATAATATCTGATTTATAATTAAGAGAAAATATTAAAAAAAAACTTATCAACTATTTCAATTTATAAAATTTTCAAAATTATATATATATATATATATATATTAAATTATTTAATACCAATTAATTTTATATCAAAATCTAATATTATTATTATTTATTTATTATAGAAGTATCAATCAGTTTTATTTATATATATATATATATATATATATTATTTTTTTCTAAAATAGCTCCTTGTTTTTTTTGAATGGTTGGTGAATGAGTAGCATATAATGGGTAGAGAAAAGGGTGATAAAAAGAAATTGTAGGTAAAGCTTTTCTTGGTTAAGATTGTGACTTCCAATTAATATAATCATTCACGTGAATTTTTGGAAGTTTTCTATCATCCAATATTTTTGTTTAAGCCTATCTACATGATTCTTCTAAAATGGTTAACTATGGACCACTATTAGCCTTCATAATCACACAAAAACTTTAGCACCACGCAAAAATTCACTCTAATAATCATAAAGTTGCTGAGTCGGTGTTTAATTTAATTTAGTAAATCTTACCATTAATTTTATATTAGTACTTCAAATATGCTCTTCATTATTCTTCACTAATGCATAATTTTTTTCTTAATCAAAGATACTTATATAAAAAATGACATGTTATGTCATTTACTTTTAAGTTACCTTTGTAAACTACACTTTAGATTATATATATAATATTTTCTAAATGAATAACGTTCAAAATATTATTTCAAAAACTATGATAAATTGAAGACATTAATGTAAAATAATTTTGTATAATATAGTATTTTAGTATATAAAATATAATTATCATATTTATATTTTAAATATGATAATTGTATGTATAAGAAGGATGTTATTAGTATAATAATAGAACTATATGAATATTTTATTAATTAATTTAAAATATTATAAATAAAAAAATTAATTATTCAAATTTTATTTTTATAAAATTATTATTTTTCTAAATTTTATATCTTTTATTTTTTTAAATTTCTAATTCTATTTTTTATTTCAAGATTTGAAATTATTTTCAAGTAGTTAACAAAGAATAGAGTAAATATATCTTATCAAAATCTCAATTTTAGTAAGTTTTACTATTTTCTTTTACAATTTTTCTTGGTTGTATGAAAATTAGGATTTTGTATATGGGACATAAGCACTTGCATGTGATATTAAATGGTAAAATATGAATTTTTCTAGTTTAGTATATAGTGATATGTTCCTTTGATTGATTTGAATTTGTTTGAAATAAATTTAGATTTTTTTTTTTTATATTTAAGCAGACAATTCATAAGAGATTTATTATAGAAAATTAAGAGAAATAATAGAAAATAGCATCTTAGGGTAATGATTGGTAATATGGTGATTTGGTTTGAATATTTATGAATTGTTAAGTGTTTAAATTTTTGTATTGAATGTTTGTTATGGTTGAAAAAATATCAATTTGAGTGTTGAACTAGTTTATATAAATTTAAGGTATGAAAAAATAATCAAATTATAAGAAAAATGGGATATGAAAAATATTCTTGTGTAGTTAACTAATATTTAAACTATTTTAATACATTGAAATTGAATATCTAAATTAGTTATATGAAAAGAAGTTGATTTTAAATTTTCAAACATGTTTTCAAATAATTGATAATATAAAATGTTATGTAATTAGATTAAATTGCTATAAATTAAGTTTGAACAAAATAAAAAATCATTTTAAATAATTAAACATGTTTTTAATGAATAGATACCAATTTAAAATTATTATTTTTGTGTATCTCCTTAAACAATTACTTGATCATTAGATTAACAAGTTCATCATTGGATAAATTCTTTTAATAAAAAAATTTGAAATATTTAATGGTCATGAGACAATATATATTTTTTAGATTATTATTTAAAATAAATTTGATTAAATTATTTAAATATTAGTTTATTATTTTATAATTAAATGATTTTTTGTATAATTAAAATTGATAATAATATTTTTATGATAATAGATAAAATTTGAAGTAACAATTATGAAGTTATGGATTGATGAAAGATAAAATGGAAGCATGCTTTATTTACATCATATCTTCTTAATATCTTAATAGTTGAATTTTGAAAGAAATAATTAAGAGAATATATATATATATATATATATATATATAAATAAAGTAATATGAATGTAAAGAAGAATTTATATGTTTAATCAATTTTAGTAATCATGAATTAGTTTTAAAATTTAATTAAATTTTACTTTACATTGTCAAGGTTTCTCCTCTACGATAAGTTTGTTTCATTTTATAATAATCATTTCAAAAAAAATATTTTCCATTGATTTATAATGTAAACTTTTTATATTGATTAATTTTATTTTATTGACAAAAATACTAAATTTTGGTAGTAGGCGATTACTGTTATACCCTCTCACCTCTCATAATATCGTTGTTTAAAAATGAATGGAATAATTAATATTTAAGGTTAAATAAAATATAGGTTTGATTTTGAATAAAAAATATTTTGAAATAATAAAATCTATTTCCGTACAAGAATTAGTTAAAGGATGTTTGTTTTCGTTGTCATTTACGTTATTTATAGTTACTAAAAGTTTGATGCATCATGTTAAAAAACCAAAAACATAAAATATATTCAAATCTTCCTGTTACTGTTTTGTTCCAATTTGTTTGGTATAATTGTCACTTACAAATGTTTTTTCTTATCTAAAAATCATAATAATCTCTAATTTTAACACCCTTCTTTAGCATTTGATTTTTTCGATAATTACTCACAACAGATTAATGATTGATTATAAGATTAATAAGTTTATTTGTTCGAATGCTACTAACTTAAATAAGAATTCAAATTCAAGCTTTGTAAATGAAAAAGATAAACTTAAATTTAAATAAAATAATTAAAATAATCATAAATAAAATATATCAATACCAGTTATTTATAATAGTATATTTGAATCATTAAATTTTTCACAGTTATTAACTTCTGGAAGAATTATAGATTCAATCATATTAAAATTAAGCAATGTGTGAATATATAAAATGAGAAAGCAGTGGAACATAAAAGTGTTGAGTATAAAACTTTTTGTTCCTTTATGAAGTGAATCTTAGCAGAAAACGGTGGTAAAAATAAAAAAAGTGTGTTTTTTGCATTAAAGTGAGATAAAGTAAGTGCAATAATGGCCTAGATTCTTCGAATGGGACCTGAATTCAAGGCAAATTGTTGGTTTCTCATCGAAGGCTTTATGCATCCACAATCCAAAATCAATTATTTTACACTTAACATTTCAAATCAATTTATTAAAAGTTAATTACTTATCTCTTAATTTTAATCCTAATAATTCAATTACATTAATGGTTTAATAATTTAAAAAACACTCATTTTCTTTATGTTTTTTTTTTCTTCAAGAATCGAACATTCTTTGGATAATTCCTGTTTTGTATTTTTTTTTTTTTATATATAACTTATTCGATTATTTTTCATTCTGACAGAATATATATTTCATCAATACATTTTCAAATCAGTAAAAATATCAATAAATATAATAATAACAAAATAAATAATAAATTATATCATTAATATTTTATTTATAATAATATTTGTAGGTTTTATTTAATAAATAATTTTAATTTTTTTTTAATTTTTATATTTAAGTAATAATTATCTCAATTTAGTTAATTAATTTAATTAATAATTTTTTCGATTTAAATGATTGACCATCTTCTTCTATATAATTAATATTCAAATAAAAAAAAAGTTTTTTCTTTCCTTCAACTTCTTCTACAGTTGCCTTTTACAAAACTGAACTATTATTGATGAAAGTGATGAAAATTTTTCTTTGCAAAATGTCATACATAGGATTCCTTTTCAATATTCAGCTTTTTTTTTTTAATTTATTGAATTTTTAAAAAATAATTACATATTTCAATAAATAAGTTTTCATATAAATCATAATATGGGAATCAATTTCATAATCACGTATTTAAAGAATAAAATTATTTATCAAATGTTTAATTTATGAGGTAAAATAGATATTTATCGATTTCATAAGTTTGGTGTATGCCTAATTTATTTTATGCAATAAAATAAAATAAATATTCTTTATGAGGCAATAAAATAAAATATTATTGAGTGGAAATACTTTTTGTGTACTTTTAACTTTAAGATGTGCGTCTACGTCAAATATAAGTTGTACTTTTTATTTATTTAAAATAAACATGTTCGTTCTAAAAAGGAAAGTTTTTTGTATTAACGTGTCCTTTATATACTTTATATAGTATCAAACCATCGTATACAATATGATAAAAATACACAATATCTATTTTAATTCACTACGAATACGAATACGAATATATATATATATATATATATATATATATAATTATTGGAGATGAATCAAAGGCAGATTTACTCCTAAAATTTAAAATTAAATATATTTTTTATTATTGTATTTATTTCAAAAATTATCTTTATTCTTTATATTTATAAGTTGATTAATTTAATTTTTCAAATTTTAAAAATATATAAATTCAGTTATTTTATTATAATAAATAAATATTAATAATAATTAAAATCATATTTAATTTTTTTTATCAATTTTTAAGCTAAAAAATTATAATTAAAAAATATAAAAATTAAAAATAATTTTCAGGACAAATAAAAAGATATATACTTAATACTAAAATTAAAATAGTTAAATTAGAAAAAATATGTGAATCCGGATCTTTACTTAATAAACGCTATCTATAATTATAACTCTTAAAAAATTAACTAATAAAAAATATAAGAAAAAGTGTACATAGAATTATGTTACCAACACTCCTGGTACATTAAATATCAATTATTTATATTATCATCAATGTTTGTGATTATTTATTGTGCCCTTACTTTACAAAAGCCAAGCCCAAAGTTTATAATACATTAGTTCTTTAATTTATTAAAAGCTTTTTGAATTATTTATTTGTTTTACACTACATGAACCCCTTTAAATTATTGCCTTTTCTTTTTACCTCTTTTCATCATATAATAAAATAACATTATAATGGAATAAAAATATGTTTTTAATGCTGATTATTTCTCGTCTACCAAAGAAATGTTATTTGTTAATTATACTCTAACAAGTAACATGTGAGTTACCGTAAAATTATAAGAAAACTCGTAAAATAAATCAAATGATTGAACTTAAATTAAGAAGATACTTAATTCATACTTTGACTTATTAACACTAGTTCTTACTTAATTAATTAATTAGACTAAATTTAAAATAATCGAGAACCTTCCAAGTTATTAAGTGTTTATACTTAAATTATTTTTAATTAAAATAATTTAGAATTATTCAAAAACTTACCGGATATCCTTAGATTATCTTAATCATTAAATATTCCTTTGATTTTGTTAATATGTTACAGGTTTCTATTTATTTACTTATTGTAGTAATTACAGGCACATGGTGCTTTTGTGTTTTTGACACTTGCTTTAACCTTTTTCGTGAAATGAAATGTTGATATGTTACATGGTATCTATTTTCTGTATCAATTGGAACCAATCTAGGGAATGTGACCATTCACTGGCTTAGTGGCCACCACACCCTTTTGCCATTGAAGGGAGATAAGCCAAATTCTATCAGAAGAACAGAAACTTCTTTCAGAAACTAACTTTGTTTGAATCTAAATAATGAAAGCAAAAATAGTTCAATAAATAAATAAATAACCATTTTCTGTGTATATTTCCTTCACTAGTCCTTAGACTCTGACAATATTAAGCAACTAAACTAGTGCACAAGAGAAAAATGCTACTATTCCTCCTTTTTCTGTTTCCTTTCAAGGTCCAAGAAGAACATTTTTCTTCTGTGGAAGTATTGGCTTGCTTATTTTTCTGCAGAAAAAGGAGGTAAATAGGTGCTGTTGCAAAATATAAAACCAACCCACTAACCCAGTATACAATAATACATACTCAACCACATTGTTCAATATTGGATATAGAAACTAATTTTTATGCACCATATTTGCATTTTCATTTTCCCAATTTGCTCTTCAAGAGCTTCTCTTTTGTTAGAATTGAATTCTTCTTGCCATTCATGATCCTCAGGCTTTGCCTTAACAAGTCAAACTCCCTCTCCTTTTTGTACTTCTCTTTCTCCATTGCAAGTAATTGGGATTTTAAGGTCTTGATAGTTTCCTCCTTTTCATGCAATTCCTTCCTCAGATTTTCCATTTGGATGTCATTTTCCTCTGCTTTCCAATACAGACCATCCCCTGTGAAACACAGCCAAAACAAAAACAAATTAACCAAACCAAATAAAGAAAAACGCCCATTTGCTTGAAGCTCATTTAGTAGCATGAATGTTTCTAAAGAGCAAGGTAAAAACTAAATAATAACCAAAACATTGAACATGTGAATTTGGCTAAGTTAATTAGAGAAGGGCAAGGTGATTGAATGGAACCCACCACCCACAAACTACTTTTCAAAGGGCACTGATAGAATAAAAGCACAATGCAAATTACCATGAATTCATGTTCTAAAATTATGTTTTTCTTAAACAAGTACAAAAGTATAGAGAGAGAAAGAGAGAGACCATCATATGTCCTTTGAATGAGTTCATCAAGCTCAGTCTTGATTTCAAGATAAAGTTGCTTCCACTTCTCCACAGCTTCATCTCTCCTTGCTCTCTCCTCCTTCATCTGCTCAACCAAGAGCTTAGTCCCCATCAATTCCCACTCTTTCTCACTGTTCTTCTCCATCATTCCAACCTCCATCTCCCTTATCTTCTCATCCTTCTCTTCCACCAAACTCCTCAACTGCTTCACCTCCTCCCTCAGCCTCCTCCCCTCTTGCCTCCAATCTGCCTCCTTGAAAGTGAATACCATTATGTCCCTCTCATAGCTCCTACTCTCCTTCTCCCTCTCATACATCATTCCCTTTATCTCTTCTTGCAAGAGCCTCACTTTCTCCTTCAAATTCATCACATATTTCTCAGAACTCCTCCTCTCATTCTTGCTCACACTTCCACCCATGTTTGATGACCCTATGCCTTTGAGGGTGCTTCACTATGAAAAGTGGTGGTGGGTTTTGTGTGTTGTCAACTTGTTATAATAGTGATGAATAGGAAGAGATGATGATAATGATGGAGGATGAATGGTGGTATAAAACTTGAGTACAGGGTAGGCTATAGGCTCCTGACATTGATAGAAAACGCACCAAGAATTTTGGGCTATTTTATGAAACTAAGATAAGGTTCATCGTTGTACTTATATTTCAATAATGGAAGTGGTGAAATGAGGCTCGTGAATAGCACTTGCCAAGTAGTGAGAATTTACATTGGACACATACACACCACATGTTCTGGCTGCATATCAATTATAAATAGGAATTCACCTATTCACATGCAATTTTTTCTAGGGAGTGTGGGGTAGATTTATCACCCCCAATAATTAAACAATATAATTGTCTAATTCCAATTGGTCACATTTTAGGTTTATATATATATATATATATATACTAGTCCTGGAAATAAGTTCTAATCTTTTATTTAGTCTTCAATTAAAAAATGTTCTTTTTCTTTGAGAGAAGATACAAAATGAAAAAATTCAGAGACCCACATAACCAAAAGACAATTTATCAAACACAAGAAGTGCAAAATATTTCCAAGAACTAAGTAGGTATTTAAGTTGTGACTTTATCACAAAATCATGCAAGGTTGTACATGAGCATCCATCCTTGTGCTGTATTCCTTCCCACATCGCCATAGTACATCTAAACATAACTCTCGTGAAGTTTTGCAACAGTTTATTAGAAATTAATCATATGGTTTAGTTTTTTAGATCACAAATTCAGAGACAAGAAAGCAAGGGAGAAAAAAGAAATCTGTACTTACTAGGTGACAATTTGTGCAAACGAAAAGTCAATTTGATCAGACTGAAAAAGTAAGGAAAATTCATGCATGCTTAACTTTTGTAAAGAGAAATTTCCCTATAATCATCAACAAGGAATAAAGAAATGCTTTCCACTTTTTTCTGAACAATAGAATAAACATTTTCCCATAAATCACATGAGTAACACTTAAACCCCCTCATATTTTGAAGGATAGAAAGCACATTAATTAAACCAGAAAAATATAGATTGAAACATCTGTCAAATGAATCCCTGAAAGAATAAAAACTCTGATTTAATCATTAAATGTGTAATTCTTATAGAAAAGTTATAATAATTAAACAGTGATTTACTCAATTATGACTCTGATGTGTAATTGTTATAAAAAAATTGTCAGAAGAAACATTGGCTGGTCCATACCAACAAGAGAGATGGTAGATTAGGCCAAGAACAAAGGTTATCATGGGAAGCACATTTAGAGAGTGTGACAACAATATTCTCAAACTCAGACTTAGCCATGATGGAGTAGCACCCTATTTTTGCAGGCATTGATTGTCTTTTGGTTCCATAGAAACAAATTTTCAATGCGTGATATTTGTATATTTCCCTACACGACACCATGCATGCTGGTACAAAAAACATTAATAATGGTTTGTGGATGCCACCTTTGGATTCCCTGCATGAAAAGGACTTGTAGCATTCCTGCTATTATGGCATTGCAGTCTAGAATTTCCCTGCAAGGTCAATCACTTACCATCATTAAATTGGCCCTGTGTTTTACTTCATCTTCTTTGGTATGGTATTTAAATCTTACTGTCCTTTCTCCATGTCAGTAGATATGTGCCCATGCACCTCTTTCAAAGTCCTCAAAATGTAAACCAACATGGTTAAAAGTTATCAAGTAGCCATATTATGTTGTGTGGTTCAGTTTTATTCATGGTCTCGAGTTTGAGTGGTGAAGAATTCAAGAACTCATGAATATCAATGTTTCAATGTTGTTTATTTTTAGATTAGTTCTTGTCTCGAATTTGAGTAGTGAATAATCATTGAATTATTTTTTTCACTGTATTTTTTTTTAAACTTGTTCTTGGTTATTATATTTTTTAAAATTCACTATATATATATATATATATATATATATACATTCATTCATCGTATCAAACACTCCAACAATATTTACATATGTTGTTTTGTTTTTCTTTTAAACATTTTTGTTTGTTCTTTTTTCAATTACTATACAATTGTTGAAAATGTATAATGGGTGTCCATATATGTGTGTGAGTGGTATATGTCATAAAGTTATTAAAAGTGAAAAGTTTAAGGACATTTCTATGATTTTGAATTTATTTTATGATTTTTTTTTTTGATAGTGCTAATGGGGACACTGATTATGAAGATCCATACCAAAAAAACATGGTTAAAGTTAAAGTTAAAGTGTGTGAAAAGTGAAATGATGAAGTAATAAAGCTTTTGAAAATGACTTCAATTTATTACTGTTTGTTAGAGCATTGTATTGAATGATGACAGTGAATAGGATGAGTGAATTGAAAAGAACTGAATTTCATGTGAGAGTTACTTCAATATGGAGTAGGTAAATCAGTTGTTACTGGTTGTTCTAAATATTCATATTTAATTAATAATTAATTTGTATTGGTGGTTCATTCAAACAAAATTAAATGATAATTCATTAATAGTATTTGCAACAATTTACTAATATTGATAAGTTACCACGTGATTTTCTTCAGTATAATTCAATAGACTCAACAATAACATGTAGAATATACCCTCATATTACTTTTTTTTTTTATAATTATTATTTTATTATTAGTTTTGTTTTTATTTATAAATTTTAAGATTATATTAATTATATCCTTACAAATTAATATTTTATTATAGAAAAAAAAATTATTTAAAGAAAGAATACCAAAAGATAAAAATATTATTAAAAAGGTTAATAAATTAATTTTAAATTATGAAAATTAATATTTTTATTGATTTGTGGAGTTAATTCTTAATTAATATATATATATATATATATATATTAAAAAATGGAGAAAATAATATATAGCGTAAATTTGGTCAAACTCGGTTTTCTAAAATCCTCTGTAACAGAAATTGTGTTGATTAGATATTTTAATTTAGTTATATTCGTAGTTTGTTAGCTTGTACTTAGTATTTGTGTTTCTTCTAATTTAATTTTTTAACACATTTAATTATTAAAAATTAATTAAATTTTTTATTTAATATACATTTTATACAGCTACCTAACTACAAATTGTCGTATTAATTGATTTAAAATTTATTCTACCATAAGTATTTCAATCCTCTATTTCACTCTAATCTTTAAAAGAATAATGTTTTTTATTCCCGTAGTTTTAACCCTCTAAAATATAATATATTTGTACTCTACGTTTATTAAAAGTGATGTAGTTTTAGTCTTTTAGTATAACTAATTTATGACTCAACTTTACAAAATATTTTGAGAAATAAAAATATATTTTACTGATTTGAAGTGTATATTATTAGAATGAATGCTATTAGTGTTTATTAAGACAAATGTTGCATTGTCTCCAGCTTTGTTTGTCTATGGAGATTTTTTATTCCTACATATTCAGGGAAGATGGCACATGCATGGATAGGGTTTAGGCTGCCAATTTTGATTTAAGAAATGGACTTGAATGATTAGATTTTTTTACTTAGTTTTATTGAAGTTGATTTTTTTATGAACAAAACTAGTTTACATATTCAAGATTACACATCATTAATGAACTTTATAAGTCAGTTTATTTAAGAAACTATTGAGATATTGTTGTTTCGTTATGCAAAGATGTCAAATATCTTATTAAAAAAATGTATGAATTTAATTTTTCATTTTAGGTAGAATTTTTGTTTTTACTACAGAATTGTCACTCAGCAAACACATTTCAAGGGAGCATTAATTGTAGCAATTGAGATAGCAAATGAAAGGTAGGTTAATTTGGCTAATAATATAGTAAGGGTGATATCATATGACATGTTTACATTGAAAGCAGGCCACGTTCACTCACTTACCCTAACCTATAAACATTTAAAACAAGTCTAAAATAAATTTACATTTTAATATAATAAAAAAAGAGATGATATTTAGTTATTTTACTGCTGATATCAGGCACAATTATTTTGCAAAGTTAATCATCATTATATTTTCAAAATTTTTATTGGGATTATTTTGGTTGAACTTTTGACTGAAGACAACTAAAATAACTATCCAATCATTGGTGGAAAATAATTCTAGTCAAGGTTCACAAATAATAAATTCTGAACAATTTTAGACAAAAAATAACATTAAATTTTCATTCCTTAAATTTCACAAAATTCTTATATCAGAAATATGATCGGGAATCTATTTATCAGCAGAAGTTGTTTTATTAGTATCTTGATTTCCCTTCTAAACCATAAGATCATCCTCAAAGTTCTAAGGAATATCAATATCATGTATATTGGTAGTTGCGTATAAAATCTATCAATATTCTAACTTTGTTGATTTTATATATCTTTATACTTAGTTGAGAGTCTAAAAAAAAGAAATATATATATATATATATATATATATATATATATATGACCTTATAACATAATTTAATTGTACCAAGTCAATTTGTATAACAAAATCTGGATGTTGTATTTCTCAAGCTTTGACCCCATGGATAGCTAATCGTGGTGTCTTGTATTAATCATAAGTTGGTTGCATGTTACTATAAACCATTTAAGGTGCAGCAATGGGAGCAGTAACTTATAGGTTATAATTGCCTGAAGCAACAAAGATACCTCCTATTTTTCACGGATCATTACTTAAGAAAGTTGTGGGGACTTATAATGTTATGATGTGCATGATGAACTTCCTTTGGAGTTGGCTGGTGATGATGAAATAAATGTGAAACCTGAATCTTCGCTAGCAAAAAGGCACATAAAGAAGGAAGAGGATTTGGTTAGTCAAGTACTTATCCAATGGAAGGGCAAATGATTGGAAGATGCCACGTGGGAAGAGGAATTTAACATTAGAAGTCAGTTTCCTCACTGGAACCTAGAGGACAAGGCTCCTATTTCACGAATAATACATATATTCTCTCATTTTCCCTGTTTATTATTCTTCTAATTTTTGGGTCTTTAACAATATCAATGTTAAAAAAGTACCAAATACACTGTTAAATATAAAAAATTAACAAAAATTCAAAAAATAGTTATTGATTCATATTTCAATTCCATAAGCCTTTGGATGATGTTACCATTTTTTTCTGAGCAAAGGAGGTTGTTATATCACAACTCAAGCCCCTCATTCAAAATTTACAACATCGATTGGTGGAAAAGAACTTTGGCACCGGAGTATACAGATTTTGCATCATCTGCACAAGACAAGGAAAAAACAGAGTCATAATTGAAAAGAAGATTGCATCATCATGGTTATTTGTAGAAGCACCGGACAATCAATAAACAAAACCATACAAAATCTTAATCCATAATTGAAGAGGAAACACTATTGAATTTGATATCAGGGATACTAATTGGTCCACTACGTAACTTTCAAAGATGCAACAAAAATACAAACTAGATATGCATATGACCATGGCTATACCTAAAATACAAAGCTAAAACTTTACCTGCGATAGCCGATAAATTGAAAGAATTAGGGACATTAGCCTCAGCCTCAACTGCAGCTTTAGCCACTGCAATGCCAACAGACACACTTTGCATAATATCTAATCCTGCACAAATTGACGTGAGTGTTCCGCCGACTAAGCAATCACCAGCACCAGTAAGCCTCACAACTGATGCAGGAAGAGATGGAAAATGCACAGCAAAAAGATGAGAGCTTTTATCAAGTTCTAAAAAGCCGGAATAACGACTAGGTGGGCAATTTTGCATGAGAGTCTTGTATAATTGTTCTGCAAAACCACTCTGATTTTTTTTCTCTGTAGGCTTTTTAAAGGGGCCAGGCCCTCCTTTGTTGCATAAAAACACTCCATTAGATCCAAAGGTCACTAGGACCACTTCAATGCCTTTTTCTAGCAAAACCCATATTGCTGGTTTAAGTATTTGAAACAAAGACAGTACTGAAGCATTTTTCTTCTGACTTTCTGTGAGTGGTTCAAACTTATCACTACCAGATAAAGCATTTGCCATCGCAATAAGTTCATCTTCATTTGGAGAAGCAAAAGTCACCTAACAAAGTATGAAAACATTTAAAAAAAAATTAAATAAAAAAACACAAATCCTATACGATCATGTTGATAGAGTTAAATCATATGCACATTGCACAACGTAATATATCTAGAAACCTAGTGATTCTAGCAAAAGTTTTAAATTATGCATGCATATAACACTGTTATTTAGATAATGAATATCAAGAATTCAAGACAAAGTAAGGAAAGTTGAAGACACAGTGATACCAAACAAACTGTTTACAACTATTTATTGCAATTAGGGATATTATGAGATAATGTGAATTGTATGTATTCTAGGTTAACTGTTGTACATTGTATTTATGACTTATAAACAAGAGCCCACACTACGTAGATTAAACCTGCGGAATGCATCGTGTCTCATTCTTCTCTCTTTCTCAACAACTATTTCAGACTATTGCAATCCCCAATTACTCAAATATCTTTGACTAAACCATGAAATAAATCTAATGAAAAATATCAAGTCTGTGTTGAGCATAGCACTCACATACTTGACAATAGAACTGATTCTTCGGGATTTAGTAACTGATACTGGCTCAAACCACAGAGGACACTCCATGTCAGCCGCCACTGAGGAACGTAGATATTTATGCAATGGAAAACAACAACTTTTGTAGTGAGTTCATAATCCAGCAAGGAGAGGGAAAAAGAGAATTAAAATATTAGCATGCAATGTACTTTTACAAGCAGCTTCAAGTGTAGGTTGGCTCAGATTTGCATCGACCATTAACAATGGAGCAGAAAGTAAAGTGCTTCTGAAATTCAAGATCCAGTCAGGTGTCAGATATTTTTCCTGCAACAAAATGGTTGTATTATATTTTCTTTTTCCTTGCTTCAGTCTTTTATAACAATCATCATTATAAAAATAAGTTTCAAAATATATCTTTTAGCTTGCTTAAGTTAGTAGTTCACTAGATAGCTTAATACTTGAATGGTCAACTTACAAGAGCTTCCACACTAGCAACACCTGCTTCTACCTCACCATTAACATCAAATATATTACATACAACTGGTGTTTCAATATCTTTATCCTTCAAAATACCTACCACAAATTCAATAGCGCACAAAAAAAAGATATTATTTTACATAGTTATGGCAGATCTAATGATGAAATCCCGAAGAAAAATTAACTTACCTTCTACAGATAGGCCAGCAGATCTCCACTGATTCAACAACAGGTTTCCTAGAATAAAAATAAAAATATAGAGAATAAAGGAAGAATTCTGTAAGTTTCTTCTCTATATTTATTCTCCAAATATCATTTTCATCAAATTGTTTTCTGGTACACACACAAGTCATTAAAGAAAATCAATCGCAGATTATTCTTAACAGATTAGCATGACATGCACGTCAGTTTGCTTCCTTAGAGGAGTATATTATTCAAAATATTATAGATTGGGATACTTTATAATTTTTTAATTGTAGGAATAAGGGAAGAATGAAGATACTAATTTAGTATATATTGGTTACCCATTTATCATTGTACTGTCCATTGTCATGGATATGTCATACAAAATGAAAACTATTTCCTTACTGTTTAAATTATTAAATATTTTAGTAACACAATGGTCATTTTTTATGTATTTAACTGCTTAATAAAGTAGAAAGTCTATTTCAAACTCTATCTATTTCAAGGAAGGGCATCGTTTATTTGTAGGATTGGATTTCATAATCCTTATTAGATTTCCACACAAGAACCATTTCCAATCCTATACACATTCCTCTCATTGCTAGCACTGCATAGATTCCTCAAAAAATTATTTTATATCATTTTTTGTTAAGAACAATACTACTTTTGTGCTTTAGTCTAAGTAAGACAGAAAAGTATACCAAATTTTAATAAATGAATAAGAAAAATGTCTCCACTATGAACAACCGACAAATTTTAATAGAAATCAGTTGAAAGTTGCCATAAAGGGTGCCTCTTGACCACAATAAATGCTCAAAGTAAAAAAAATGACAGCATTGAAAGAAAATGTTTTTGATGTAAGAATTTACCCGCCATGTCAAACCCAAGAGCACTAATCATGAATGGCTTTGCTCCTAGTTTTGACATGCACTCTGCTACATTCCTCGCCACACCTCCTTGGACATAATAGACCTGACACTTTTACAGTATAAGAAGATAGGTACAGATATGATAAAAGAAAAAGCACAATTAAGAACTTTCAATCAGGGCAATGACTGCTTATGTTTGTCACATCATTAACAAGATTGAGTTAACCAATGCCTGTGACTAAGTAGCAAGGAACTTAGTTTCTCTTAACCAGAGTTTTGAGTTCAGTCTTCTCTTTCCCACCTCACTTGACTTGGATTAGTCAGATCTCAAAATAACTTCCAATTTTTGGAATTTTTAGACCCATGGTAAAAAAGATAGTGCAGGCACCAACCTCTCATTTAGAATTGAGTGAGAAGCAATTTTCCATCGTTTTCACTTAATGTAATCAACTTGAGACTTGATATTTACTACTTACAACTGAATGGGTTATATATGGTTCTCTTGAGCACTTCTATTGAAGGTATTTCAACTTTATATTCATAGATGCATCACAGTAACAAACATATATAAATTACAGTCCCCAGAAAAGCAAGCAAAAATGACAGACTAATACACATACAATTAAAATATACATAAAATCTATTTGGATTAACTTCTTCAGACCCATTTATAAGCAAAGAAAAGAAGAAGAAAAAAATTAAAAAGTTCGTTCCTCCCTAAGTTAAAATTAACTTATGCACAACTTAAAAGTCAACTTTCGGATAAGCTAATAGAAAATAGCTTCTACAAATCAGTTAATGCATAAGATAGAATTAACTTATTGAGAAACTTATTTTATTTTTCTTTTCCTATAAGTGTTTGGAGAAGTATACAAACAGAACCCTAATAGGTTTCTTTTCTTCTTTCCTTCCCAGATAATAGATAGATTACAACCTTGCCAGGGACAGTGGTTCCAGACTTTGCTCTCAATGAAGGTGTAGCATGAATGTCCAACACCATACCCCCGATTATTACTACATCTCCATCCCGATGCTCCAACTTTTTACCTCTTGGCGCAACCTTACGACCACCAACAACAACAAACAACCATCAAATAAATTGGCACAGAATAAAATGATAAACAACAAACAAGCATTTCATTAGTTTGATTTCACGAACCTGCATTTTTCCCCGAATGCTACCCTCGAAAGAGCAATGTGAATAAACTATGACATACTTTAGTTTAGCGTTTTATAACCTCTTGGTTTCTATCAAAAGGCTATTATAGTTCAAGATAACTATTTTAATTTACAGATAATTAGGAAAATTATGAAAATTTAAAAAGAAAAAACTAAATTAACTTTAAAAATTTTATGAGACATATATTTATACGTTTATTAATTATTATTTAATTATAAAAATATAATTTTACTTTTAAATATAATAATAATTTAGTTTAATTTTTTTATTTAAAATTTAAAATTCAAATTAAATAAATATATACAAAAAAAATTAAAATAAATTTGATTTTAATAAAATTTTTATTTTTAATTATTTTTTATTATTTTTTTAAATCAATTCAATTTTGAATATCTTTAATATTTTTAAGAATTTTTTTTTACTACATGATATATAATATTATAACATAAAGAAAATATTGTCTCAAAAGATAAAACATTTTTCCTAATTAAAAGTATATATTTTTAAGGAACAAGAATAAAAAACAAAACTTTCACCAACCCTCATATAAATAGGTTGGAAGTTGGCTGTTCAGATGATCACAGAGCAAAAGTGTTGAACTACAAAGAGAGATGGCTTGCAGGCAATTGTGGGCTTCAAGAGCTGCCTCTTATCTGAGGATCTCTGTCTTTCACAGAGGCTTTTCCAATGGTAACATCTCCTTCTCCTTTAACCCTCTTCTTCTCTCTGTCATGTGATCTGCTTTTTATTTCTTTTCTTTCATTCATCACTCACAATTCAATTCTTGTCATGTTACACTGTGGATCTTGATCCATGTCCATCCTTCAATGTTTTAAATCTAGGGTTTCTTCTTTTCTGAATTGAAAATTCTCATTTCTTGATATGATTTCTGATGTGTAACAAACATGCATCATAGTACTAACTTATAGTGTGTGTGTGTGTGTCTGGATTCAGTCATGAATAGAGATCTCTCCATGTGTTGCCCTGTTCACATTGTTTTTTCCACCGTTTCCTTTATGTTATCTATGCATGTATTTTAATGGCATGGAGCTTTCTAAGCTGTGGTGGGAAGGGAAAGTGCACCACCGTCCTACCCAAAAGAGTAGCATAAAAAATAATGTATCCAATTTTTATGATTAATTTTAGGCCTCTTCACATTCTTAATGGCAGTATTATCTGTGACCTACAAAATATGTTGCATTCTGAACCTGGTGGACCTTGCTGGCGCAAATAGTTACAATGATCAAACAGCAGAATGACAAAGGGTGGAGCTGGTAATGGATAGTGTATAAAAGGGGTAAAAGGGATTTTTTTTTTTAACCCAAATGTATAAAATAGACGTGAATAAATTTCATTAAAATTGAAACAATGTCATGTTTGTATGCATTTTCAGAGTTTGTTACTGAGTTCGAATCATGGGTTCTAGCTATTATGTTTGTTAGATTTAATATTAGATCAGAGAGAAAGGCTTTTTCTAGTTTTCTTGTGCGTATTTGGAAATTTACTAGAAATTACTATTGGTTGTTTTGGCTTTTAAAGTAAATCATTGCCATTTTTCTGTAAAGCATTTTTGAGATACATTTATCAATTTCTTGTCGTTTGAGTTGTATATTACCTAACGTGATCCTTTATACTCATTAAGCCCAATTGACTGGCTAAACGTTTCCAACACGCAACTGTTTAGTTTTGTATCTTGAATTTAAACATCTTATGGGCTGTGGTGGTTTTCTGATTCTTTCCATATCCACATCTCCAATTAAAATGCTGGGTTGTATTTGTAATTGTTGCAACTAACATTTCTATAGCTAATCTACGTAAAATCTTCAGTATATGAAAAAAGAACACTTTTCTTGAAGGGATTTAATTTTCTAATTTTTAGTTTCGCTCTAACTTTTGTTGCTTTTTTCCATGTTATACTCCCAGTTGTTAAAGATCTGAAGTATGCTGATTCCCATGAGTGGGTCAAAGTTGATGGAAATTCTGCAACCGTGGGCATAACTGATCATGCCCAAGATCATTTGGGTGATGTTGTGTATGTTGAGTTGCCTGAAGTGGGAGCTACCGTGACTCAAGGAGATAGTTTTGGTGCAGTTGAAAGTGTGAAGGCAACTAGTGATATTAACTCTCCTGTTTCTGGGAAAGTGGTTGAAGTTAATGAGGAGCTTAATAGCTCTCCTGCTTTGGTGAGTTTCTTTTGCCTAATTCTTAAAGAGTTCATGAAATACTAAATATGTATGCTGATTTTAAATGCATTGACTATTTTTTCTTCTTTCTGTACTTGGTAGATTTTGCATGCTACGTCTTGGATCACTACGCCTATCTAATGCTGAATTATTGTAATGAATACTTTTTCTATAAACACGTAGAGTTTTCATGTTGTCCTGCATTTCTCGACACAGGTCAACTCAAGCCCTTATAAAGATGGATGGATAATTAAAGTTGAACTTAGTGACAGCGGTGAACTAAACAACTTGATGGATTCAGAAAAGTACTCCAAATTCTGTGAAGAAGAAAATTCACATTAAGATCTTTCAGCACTCTCCATGGTGTAAACCATGTTTTGATTGGGAAAGCTAAGAACGGCTTGTTCCCTTTTCTACATATGTCATGTCTCGACTTCTTTATTTTTATTTTTCATGAGTTTCAGATTCAGTGGGATGATTTTTCACTATTTGCAATGAAAATATGAAATTGATAATGTGGTCAATTGATGATTTGTTTTCTTTATTAAGTTATGCCAATTTTGTTAGATGACTACTATAAGTCGAGAAATAAGATGGGACATTAGCTATCAAGAATTGAAAATGGATTGAGATTTCAATATACACACCATCGAGACCATTTTGCATATAGAAAACTATTCTTATCGCTAGTTTAGAATATATAGCATCTCACCTATTGCTTTACACATTTCAGAAAGCATTTAATGGAAAAAACTATGCCTATTTTAAAAGAATATAAGACTGAATCGGTAATATTATATAGATTTACTTGTGACTCGAAACTGAATTTAATTGATGTGATGCGTTTCTTCACATCAGTCACTAGTCAATTTTTGGTGCCATATTGACTAATTGTGCGCCATATTCACTTATTTCTGGATACTCTAATCATATAATGTCCATATGCAACTGGAAAGGTGTAGCAAAACGTGCAAAAAAATGACTGCAATGAGTCGTTGGTGATTGTATACCAGAACGCATAATTTGCTGGAAGATGACATGTTTATGATATGAAGGATCTTCGCTGGTCAAGTTGTTCCTGTTGAAGGAAGGGAGCATTAAAGGTCTTCGTTCCTGCTTATTTTGAATTTTGTCAAATTAAGGGTTTCATCACAAGAAAATACCGAAGGTACTTCTTTCTCATTTGCAGCTGTAGCATCAATTTCTGCTGGAAATGATGAGTATGGCAACCTATGGATAAGATTGGTTCGGATGGGGTGATCTCTACCGAGTTTTCCTCATCATCTGAAACCTCTGATAATGAAGAAGGGAAGAAGGTATGGATAATGGTGAAGTTGTTGGGTTTTAGGGAGGAATTAAAAGAAAATATACTTGAATAATAATATGTTCATCAAGCCTAGATCACTAATTATAATCCTAACTAATTAGGGGAAACAAGTCATGAGATAATGAGATATGGTAATCAATATTAAGAGAAAATGGGGAATAGTGAAACTAATGTTAGAGGATAGTACAAGATACTCCAAAATATGATGAGACATTTTCATATAGTCTAACAAATAATATTACCTCAATAACCAGAGTCAGTTCTTCTTCTTGCTATGATCTGAATAATCCTTGTCTTCTGCCTTATTAAAGTGTTGTTGTCGTGTTTAGTACAGATCAATGAGGGTTACATGTCTTCTGACTTCATCACATATCAGGAAAAGTCCATTGTAGAGTTGTATTGGGCTAAAGTTTTGGTAAATGCCAAAAAGATTTCAAGTGTCAAAGAAATAGTCCCATTACTAGAAAAGGCTATGCAGTTGAGTGCCCCACTCTTAATTATTGCAGATGATATCGCAAGGCACTTATTAGAGACATTGGTAGTGACCAAAATGCAAGGATTACGAAGAGTTGCAGTTGTAAAATGTTTAGGAATTGGAGGTGCAAAGAAAGCTTTGTTACAAGATAACGCACTTGTGACTGGTGAGTTCCTACAGAGACTTTCATAAGCTTGGTTGATATCTTTGCCAATTTTTCAATCTCAAAACCCCTTCAAAAAATGCACCAATCAAACCGAAAACAAGTCTATTCAATATCCATTCAAAGAAAAAGAACTAAAAACATAAATAGCTAATTTCAAAAACCTAAAATTTGAAAACATAGATAGACAATTTCAAAAACCTAAAATTTGAAATCCCTAAGACCTGCCAAGCTAAAGATACATTCTGCATCACAATAAAACTAACCATTAAACCAAAATATAATAGATTTTCTAAAATATATAAATTAAAATAAAATAAAAAAATCATAAAATGAAATTATAACAGTCAAAATTATAATTTATCTTTATATATGGAATTCATTTACTTCCAAAATAAATTTATTTTTCATTCTTATTGATTATATATATAAAGATGTACTTAATAGTTTTTTTTTTTAATTTAGTAATTTATAATATTAACTTTTTTAACCACTAGATTATAAAAAAAAATATATATTAAAAATAAATTTTTTAAATTTTTTAATCGATTCCTTGTAAAATTCTTTATTTCTTGCATGTTTGGAGCACCTTATCAGAATAAATAGTATATTCTTGGAATTTTGATTTAATAATATGAACCACATATACATCTTCCCGATTAACAAGTTAGTCTAGAGTGAAAGTGTGATGAGATAAGAATAGCCTCATATTTTTTTCAATTTTAAAAAATGTTTTAAAATGTAAAAAATATATTCCAAAATGTTCTTTTTAAAATTTTAATTTTTATAGGATACATGAAGAAATTCTAAAAAAAATCTATGTAATTTGGGAACATTGATGTGATCTATTTTCGTTTTTGATACACGCTGAAGTGAAAAAAAAAATGCAGATAAAGTTGAAGTATAATAACAGCTAGATAATTGTAATATTTTAATTTCAAAAATTTTAAAGGAAGTAATTAAGAAAAATGTTCCAAGAAAATCCTGAAGCAAGTTAAGCTTGGACCACTTCCAATTCTGTTTGAACTTGCATGGTATATGTATGAACCATATTTTTAGTAATTTTATATTTTATAATTTATTATTAATATTAATTTATTATTATAATTATTAAAAAAATATACCTGTAATTAATTATAATGTGACTTAATTGATACCATAATCGATAATGGTCATAAAAAAAATCCTTACTTTATCAATATATTATTATGCATATTCCTGTGTATTTTTTTTATGATTTGAATGAAATGGTTTCCTTCTTTTTCTTCTACTCTTCCTATATATAACATAGTTTAAATTAATATTCTTTCTTTATTTTTCCTCTTTTTCCTCCTCTCACTCTTTGTGGTATTTAAACCATCGTTAATGATAAGTTAATTCTAATTATATAATATTAGAAAAACTTTAATGTAATCTAAATTTAAATAAATACTAAGTCTAAAATCATTTCATTAATTACAAGTTAACTTGACTTAATGATATAATAATAGCAAAAGTTTAACTAATTATTAATAAAATTTGCATCATTAATATACTGAACCGTCTTTAAATTATCTCAAATTATATTTTTAAGTAAAAGAGATTAGAAGTATAATTATATCTTTGACTTAAAATTAATCTTGAGAAGATATGAATTATTTGATAGATTAATGTATATTGTGCTTGAATAAAAATTCTTCCTGTTCATCTTCTATTAATTTTTATCAAGTTAATGATAGATTGAATATTTGTTATTCTATCAAAAATTATAATGAATAGTTAATTCCATTAGAAAATCATTAATATAATCCAAAAAATTATCTGATTAGGGTTATGTTATAAATACTTTTTAACATGAATGTCCATTAGTTTATATATAATTAGTACTTTTATTTCTTTGAAAATTATTATATAAACATATGCATAGGGCTACATATATTGGTCTAAAGCATTTGAGAAATTTAAAGCATATAATCTCTTGAACTTACACATAAGATACAAAGATTCATATATGCTGCTGCAAAAAGTACTGCATAATATAGATTTATAAGTACCAGTGATCATACATGTTAAATTTGGACAAACTTTTACTTTTACATACACACTTCTAAAACTTAACAAATCTAAAACTTAATTAACAAAAGTTCATCCAAACATAACAAAACTTCATCCAAACTTAACAACTGTGAACTTATCTAAGGCTTGCCTTTGTTTTTGTCTTTGTTTTTGGACTTGTAGAATGATGGTCGCAGTGGTCTTCGTGCTGTCTTGAAAGTAGAACTTTGCATCCCTTGAGGCCAACCACCATAGCCAGGGTACCCACCATAACCATAGCTAGGGTTCCTACCATAACCATAGTTAGGGTTCCCACCATAACCATAGTTAGGGTTCCTACCATAACCATAGTTAGGGTACCTACCATAACCATAACTTGGAGTCTGACCATAAACATATTGAGGCATACTCTGACCATAGGGGTGATTGTCCTCAAAAGAGGGTATAGGTTTATCTTGATTCATGGCAAGCTTTGGAGAGATGAAAATGGTGATGAGTGCAAGGAACAGAAGTAGCATTGCTGGTGAGTGTGACATTTTCTTATTCATCAGTTCCTACAAATGAACAAAGCAATAATAAGAACTCGTTTTTTATAAGTAATTCTGCTCAAAATTGTCCACACATCATGCTCCAATGCTTAGCGTGTTTGAACTGGCCAAAGGCTTCTAAAACTTTTCCCAATATGATTGAGGTTCCATAAATGAAATAATAAATTTAATTTTTCAAATTCTATCACTCTTTTCTATTATTCCATTATTAAAAAAAAATTATTTTTTAATAAAAATAAATTTTAAATTTAACTCATTTTTTATAAAATCAGTTCAAATAAAATAAAATGGGTACTAATTTGATTATATTTTTAAATAATATAAAATTTTCAATATTTTTTATGTTTTTATTTTTTTTTAAGTTTCTAAATTTTTTACTTTCATATTTTCCCTAGTTTTTATGATCAAAATAATAAAAGAAATAATTTTCGAAACTTAAATTAAACCCTAGAAGTTTTTATGAACTTAAAACAAAAATTTAATATGATAGTAGGATACAATTTTATGAACTAATTTGTTATTTACTCAAAAAATAAAAATAAACATTATAAAGAAAAGGAAAAAGGGAATGTTGATAATATGTTATTATATATACACACTCTCACTTTAGAAAGCGGGGTCTTATAAAAATTAAATAAATTTTAAACACTTTTATTTTAAATAAATTCTTATTTCTAATCTAAAAATTTTTAGTATTTAATTAAAATTTATAATAATCTGATTGTAGTCTTTAAATTTAAAATATATATATATATATATATATTAAATTTTAAATTAAAAAATATTATTACCTTCTAAACATTAAAATTGAAGGATTAGAATAAATTTTAAAAATTATTTTTATCATTTCAAATTTAATATTTTTAAGAACTAAAATCATATTTTAGTAAATTTAAGTAGTTAAAATATTTTTTTTTTATTTTCAAAAAAATTATCTCAAATTTTGAGTTTGACTCTTTCAAACCAAAGAAAAAACAAAACATAATGTCACATATGCAACTAATAAATGGTTGTAATGGATTCATAATGTTCTTTCAAACTTCTTTTCTTTCACGTTTGGACCCCACTTGATTAAAATTTCTTAGTTCCTTTCAGAAAGACATTGTTTGAATACTTCTAATTTTATCACGTGAAACCACGTGTATCTCTATTTGTCTCGATTCGTAAGTTTTTGTTTTTGTTTGCACAAACTTATGAAAGTGATACGAGCAAAGAACAACGAAGCAATTTGAAATTTAGGAACATGTTAACCATATTTTACGTAAGGGTTAACCACATTTTGAGAGAAAATAAGGTTAAAAAATAGTTTTACAAGTCCTTTAATTTCTTTTTTCTGGGTTTTAATTATCTTAATTAAAACAAATGGTTCCTAAAATAACCTATGACTCCTTCACATGAGCTAGCTATAATTAGCAATATTTTCTTTAGCAAAATGAAATTCATTAAAGGAAAATGACCTAAATGTTTGCATAAGAAATGAAAACCACCAAACAACCAACATGACAAACAAAATGACTCTGAGTCCACTATACAAGACAAAAAAAAAGGTATTTCTTTCTCATTCATTACAAAATTAGATTTGATTTTTATTAAAAAAAATTTATATTAATTAAATATGAGGTATAATTATAATATATAAATAAAGAATAAATTTTATCTTTTGAAATAATTGAGTATGAATTAGACACTGTAATAACTTTTTACAAAGTATCAAAATTTGATTAATAAGATTGTTAAGCCTAAAGTAAATTATATATTAACGGAGTGCTATTTAGAACTTTAGTGGTTAATAAGGTTGTTGGACTTAAATTGATCCCCTAAGACACATTTAATGAGATGATTGAGTCACCTATTAACAAATGATATCTTTTACATAATTTGAAAAACATTGGTTGTTAATAAAATTATTGACCTTGAGTCTAAATTGGAATACTTGTTAACGAATTGGAATACTTGTTAACTAACCACATTTAGAATTTAGTTGATAAGAAAGTTGTTGGATATATTACATGTTTGAGTTAAAATAATTTGTTCGACGTAAGAATAAGTTAATCATTATAACCACTTTTTACAATTTATGTATTTTAATTAAAGATTCCATTGATTATTTAATACCTATTTCAAAATATAAAATATATATATATATATATATATATAAATAAATGCTTTTTCATTCCTAAAACTAATATATTTCTACTTCTAACAATGATTTGAATGGTTCTTATGATGATATAGTTTCAAACCGAAGTTAGAAACAAGTTAAAAGATTGATGCACCAAAAATATCAAGGTGTGTGTTGATCCTTATTAGCTCAATCTTTTTCTGACAACATGTTGAATTGAATTGATCCTCTGAAATTGAAGACACAAACAAAGCAAGGATCATACGTTCACACCAAAAGCATCAATGTCAATGTGTGTTGTTCATCCTTGATTAGCTCAATCTATTACCACCCCTAACAATGGTTTGAATAGATTCTTTCAAACCGAAGACAGACAAAAATCAGAAGATTATGTGCACCCAAGATATCAATGTCAAGGCCTTCCACATTTGTCATTGTTCACTCCCTAAATTCTCCAATTTGGACCCTAAATTCTTCCTTTATCTTCTCTAATTTCAAATAGTGGACACCACAAATTTATCCCAATTCACAAGTTAATGCATTGTGAATGACATTGACGTGATTTGAAACTCAGGTCAATGAAAATAGGAAACATTCATGCCTGCTGTATTATAAGTAATGCTTAAATATTTTAGCATAATATAAGTAAAATTCATATTTTAATGGTTTTTAATAAGAGATTCCATTATCGTCAAATTAATATATAAAATAGTAGAAATTTTATGAAAATTTTATAAAAATAAATTAAATTTAAAATTTATTATTAACATAATATCCATAAATTTCTAACTCAATATTTGATTTTGAAAATCTTATATATTATCTAAAAATGACTTAAATTTTAAATTTATTATTAATAATAAAAGAAATTTTTATTAAAATAAAAGAAAGAATTATTTTTTTAATTATTATACATATTTTTTTTAATTTAATAATTACGATGAATTAATATTTTAAATAATTAAATTATAAAAAATAATAATAAAGATGAAAAATAAATATACTTTTTTCTAAATAATTAAGATAATATTTTATAATAATCTACTCTTTTATATATATATATATATATATTTATTTATTTGTAAAAAAAAAGTTTGTTTTAAAAAAAATTAAAAATTGTTTAAAATTTTTCAAAAAGAAAGAAATTAATAAAATAATCACTTATTAACACTTTTTTCTTTTAAAGTTTTAGGTAAATTTATTTAAAAAGACATAGACAAATCTGCTTTAACTTTTTTAAGTATAAACAAACATATACCTTGTATATACATTTAATAATTCGCATTAACATCTATTCTATCGTGATTTTTAATGTGACATATTCAACATCTTTACTTTCTAAGTTTTGTAAATTCATACCAATATTCTTTTTCTTCTACTCTTACTCTTGTTTTAAGTTTTGATTTACTAACTGATGTTTATATTCTCTTTCTCATCATTTAATTTCTCTCCACATTTTACTTTTGAATTGCATGTAAATTTTGCACTTTTATAAAGTTTTCTATTCACATAAAGTCTTCACACAGAACTTTCATATTTTGGCTTTGTCCATTTTTTCTACTGATGCAAAACATGCACAGATTAACGTATAGGACCAAATAAATCAATTCATCACTACGAATCAACACTTGCATTAACTTGTTTCGTCCATTCACAAGGATCATCGAATTATACTAGTGATGCCTATATATATCATACTTCATTGCTCTATTATCAACCTCATCTTTATATTCCCATACTCTCTTCTACAGACATGTGTTTCATGGCTTTTGCTGTTGTTTTCCTTTTGACTGCAGCATTTGCAGTGCTATCTTCCTTTGGCCATTCATTGCATGGCTGCATTGAAGAAGAGAGGCAAGCTCTTCTAAGGATCAAAGGAAGCTTCAAAGATCCATCATCAAGACTTTCCTCTTGGAAAGGAAGTCAGTGTTGCCAATGGAAAGGTGTAGCTTGCAGCAATAACATTACAGGTCATGTTGTCAAACTTGACCTCAGAACTCCTTACCTTATTGAAACTCCTCTTGAAGCTCAATATGTTGATCCTTCTATGTTGCACCTCAAATATCTCACTTATTTAGACTTGAGTGGGAACAATTTTAACAAAAGCTCTATACCAGTGTTCATCCAAACGATGGAGCATCTGCAAGTCCTTTCTCTCGCTGATTGTAACTTTAGTGGCAGGATCCCGCACAATCTTGGGAACCTCACAAAATTGCGCGTTCTTGATTTGAGCTTCAATTCTCTTTTGTATGCTGATGACTTCTACTGGATTTCTCAGCTTTCATCCCTCCAATACCTTTACATGAGTGATGTGTATCTTGGTAAGGCACAAAATTTGTTGCAGGCACTCAACATGCTTCCTTCTTTGTTACAAATAGAATTTGTCAATTGCGGACTTGATATGTTGCAGACCCATCAACATGTTAGCGCCACAAACCTTTCCAGACTGGAATTCCTCAATCTAGCAAATAATGGACTTCAGACTTCGTTTCTTGATGCTTTTCAAAATATGAGTTCCGTTGCGGTGATTGACCTTTCTTACAACAACCTTAGTTCCACTCCACTCTGGTTGGGAACCTGTGCTAATCTTGTCAAACTATTTCTTGATAGCAATGCTCTTCATGGCTCACTCCCATCTGCTTTACGGAATTTGACTTCCTTGATTTCCCTTGACCTTTCACAAAACAAGTTTGATTCTGTTCCATCGTGGTTAGGTGAGTTAAAAGGTCTTCAATACTTCAACATTTCACGCAATGATGTAAATCTTATTGAGGGATCTCTGTCATCCATTCTGGGAAACTGTTGCCATCTTCAAATGCTGGATATGTCTCTAAACAACGTTCAAGGAGCTGCACTTGGAAGCTATATACAATCTGGATGCATCAGGTACGATTTAATGCATCTGGATTTGAGTCACAACGAACTTAATGATCATTTGCCTGCATGGTTGGGGCAACTTGAAAATCTAAGTTACTTGTTTTTGTATAACAGTAATTTGGTTGGTACCCTTTCTTGTGATATAATAACAAAACTAGTTAATCTGAAGACGTTGGTGCTTTCCAATAATAACTTCACCGGGTCACTTCCTGACTGTATTGGGCAACTTGTCAATTTAAGCATCTTACTTCTTTCTTCTAATCATTTTCGTGGTGTCATTCCTATGAGTCTTGAGCAACTTGTAAGCCTGGAATATTTAGATCTTTCAAGAAACTCTTTAAATGGTACAATTCCTCAAAATATTGGTCAACTGAAAAAACTGCACACCCTTTATCTTGACAACAATAATTTACATGGAAACATTCCTTCCAGTCTTGGCCAACTTCTACACCTGCACAACTTAGACATTGCTCTGAATCATTTGGAGAGTTTGGTGTCTGACATAAGATGGCCCAGGCAACTTGTCTACTTAAATCTCACCAATAATCATATCAGTGGGTCACTTCCCCAGGATATTGCGGATAGCTTGCCCAATGTCGGTCACTTGCTTCTTGGAAACAACCTTATAAGTGGTCTCATTCCAAACTCATTGTGCAAAATAGACTCCTTGTACAGTCTTGACCTTTCAGGAAACATGTTATCTGGAGAAATTCCTAATTGTTGGAATGTTACTCAAAGACTCAATGTTCTAAATTTGGCATCCAACAAATTATCAGGAGTCATTCCTAGTTCTCTTGGTAATGTACCGTTGGCATGGTTACATTTAAACAATAACAGCCTTCACGGGGGGTTTCCATCATCTTTGAGAAATTTAAATCAACTTTTAATTTTGGATGTAGGAGATAACCATATGTCTGGGATTATCCCTTCATGGATTGGGAACATTTTTTCCTCGATGCAGATTCTAAGGCTACGACAAAACAGGTTGAATGGAACAATTCCTTTACAATTGTGCCAACTTTCTGCACTGCAAATATTGGACCTTTCAAACAACAACTTGATGGGTGCAATCCCGCATTGCATTGGAAATCTCACAGGAATGATCGCAGAAAAGAATATTTCAGTCAACCAACCTAATAGACATGATGAATGGTATGAACAAGATGTTAGACAGGTCCTAAAAGGAAGAGAGCTTGACTTTACCAGAAATCTAAAATTGGTAGTCAACATGGACTTGTCAAATAACAATTTGATTGGATCTATTCCAGAAGGAATAACATTGCTTTGTGCATTGCATGGTCTAAATCTATCATACAATCATTTGTTAGGACATATCCCCAACAGGATAGGGGACATGAAATCACTAGAATCTCTTGACCTCTCTCATAACCAACTTTCTGGAACAATTTCAGAAAGCATATCTAGTTTAACTTGGTTAAGCTACTTAAATTTGTCCAACAACAACCTGTCAGGACCAATTCCCAAAGGATCGCAATTGTCAACCTTTGTTAATCCTTTTATTTATGCTGGTAACCCTTTTCTCTGTGGACCTCCACTGCCAAATGAGTGTCCTGTTGATGGTTCCCAACAAGTAAATGAAGATGAAGGAGATACAGTAGAGGAACTGTTGTTTCACTCTATCATAGCAGTTGGCTATGCTATTGGTTTGTGGGCAGTGATTGGAAGCTTATTGATGAAGAGAAGTTGGAGGCGTGCTTACTTTCAATACATTGATGACTCAGCGCAAAGGATAAATGCATCATTGGCAGGATCTTTAGCAAATGTCAAGGAAAGATTTACAGGAACTGAAGCTGAGTGACATATTGTGGTAGTCTTTATGCCTTCTGTATGTGTTTCATGCCCTTGGAGGATTTCATGTTTATTTTGTTTGGTAAGTAATTACATCGTGTTTCTTAATGCTACTCATAGAATTTCCTTGCCATGACAATAGGGTAGTGCCATTTTATTTTAGTTTATTTATAATTACTACCACAGTGTTGTCATCAATAATATGAGTCTTGCTATATTATTTGGAGGAAGTTGCTTATGCACCAATTTATCAGTTGCTACAGTAAGTCGCACCCTTAGGTGTATGAAACACTCCTTCTATGCTTCCTCTTTTGCTTCTCTAACACTTTATTCACTATGATTCCTCTGATTAAACTTTTCAACACCTCCTGAAAAGCAATATAAAAGGATTCTCAAAATGTAAGTAACAGAGGGTGTAATAATTAAGAAATGTTTAGAATAAGGAATGAAGAAACACAAGGTCACAGACTCAGTTGAATTGTCTCTGGAAGGTTTATAGTACAGTTCTGGTTATCCAAACTGTAACTAAGCATTAGTTCTTAAAGAGTTTCTTTCAGAGTTCATGTTTCATGCATGCCTGATAAATTGTTATGCCATATATGCAATGCAAGGAATGTCTTGTATGCACAGGATAACTTAAAGTGAGGCGGTCACAGTCTCATGGGACAAACTTGAAATGAGATAGTAAGTAATGACCGAAATCATTTAATGTAATGCAAAAAGAATGCTCTGGTTTCGACAAATAGTGTAAAACTTTTGTGCTGATATCATTTTTTTACTTACCCTTCTCTGTCAGTGTAATTTAGTACACATGTTGAACTATTTCAATGTTCGGGATTAACTGGGAAATTTGAAGCATTTACTTGTATTTTTCAGATTTGAGTGCTGTTTAACTTTAACATGTGAGTCAGCTACATTAATGATTAAATACATTTGTTGATTCTTACGTTCTAATCTAGATTGTGATATAACCCATATATTTTGGTTGAAAACAAAAGTAGAGTCTAATCTTTGGTCGAACCTTGAACATAACCAGATGAATGTCTTCTGGTAATTTATTTTCACGTTAAAATTAGTAACTTGTCAGAATATCCTCAGGACAGTTACATGAAAACACTTCTATAGTCTTTTTGTTACATTTCTTCTTTGGAGGCTGAAAAGCAATTTACTGTGATGCTGTTTCATTTGATGTTTGAAAGCTTTAGTGGTTTTAACTAGTTTTGAAGCTTAAATTATGTTTGGTGATAATTAATAGGCTGTATTGGGTAGTGGAAGCTAATTGAAGAGGAGTTGAATGCTTATTTTGAACTTTTTTTCCTCTATGAAAGCTAACAGTTTATTGCTATATATGACTGTTATTTATGATTAAGGGAGGGTAAACTAGAACAACCATACATGCAGTGATGGAGATAACTTATAGTGAATGCCTTTGAGGTTCCAATAAAACTAGGTAGTGGATATGGCAACATTTTTATCCCAAACAATTTCATAAAGCCGAGAAATGCGACATGAAAATGATTTAGAGCAATTTAAATATAAATTCTGTGGGTTTTGTAAATAATTGAGATGCTCATAATAGCTGTGATTGGCCAAAGGTAGTGCTGTAATGAAAATGATATTCATACCAATAAAGTAAAGCAGCAAATCACCAGACTTATTTTAAGACATTTTAAACTTAAATGGCATCAAATTTTCTCTGTTTCAAAAACTGATTCTGAAGTATGAATTTGTTCTGAAAAGATGCTTAGAAATTTCTATTACATCAAGGGAACGATGAGTTGAAGTTTCAATTTGATCCGAGTTCCGAATCAACCTAATTCAACTTCATCTTATCCCATCCATCCTAACAAGACAATGCTACCCTAATTTCGGCTTAAAAAAAAAAGTTAATTTTAACAGTAACTCGACCCAAATATCCCATTTGACCTAAATCCTAACTCAATTTATATTACATTTCGGTTTGATTTGACCTAATGATTTATAACTCGATTTGTCTTAGTTCGATAAAGATTGGTCTGACTATATCCGAATAAGTTGATCTTATGTAATTTGACCTAATTAAATCTAATTCGATTCGTCCCAATTCAATTAAGATTAGTTTGACTTGACTTGAATAAGCATGTCCTAACACAACTTAAGCAAACTCGGGCCAACCCAACCTAACTTGGTCAATCTCGCCAACCTAACCTGGTCAATCTCGGGCCAACCCAACCTAACCTAACCAATCTCGAGCCAACCCAACTTAACCTGACTAATCTTGATCGACTTGACTCTGCCCAACATACCTTGACCAGGTCGAAGTCATCCTAACCAAGTCCGACCTACACTAACTAAGTTCAACCTACCCTGACCTGTCTTAACTTAACTTTCCATAATCTAATCCAGTCCAACTTAACCTAACTCAACTCGCCTTAACATTTCTCGACTTGCCTTAACCCGGCCTGACCTACCCTTTGCCCTTCTCGCCTTAGTTTGACTTGAGCCATCCTAACTTGACTTGATCAACCTTGATTTGATTTGACATACTCTTACCAAACTCAATCTATCCTGACTTGGCTTAACTCAACTTAATTTGTTTTGACTCATCTTGACTTGACCTATTTCAAATGAGTTTGACCAAACCTAACACTACATGAACTAGCCTGAATCAATTAGACCTGACCCGGATCTACTTGAATTAACTTGGTTCGACCAAGATTGTTTAGGTTTAATCTAACTTGACCTGATTTAACTCGACTTGATTTAATCTAATTTAACCAAATCTAATCCAATCTAATTCACATTAACTTGATGCAACTTATGTTTTTTTAAAGTTTATTTTTTACTTAAAAGAATATATACTCATCGATTAACCTTATCCCATAATATTTTTATAAATATTTTGATCCTATAAATTTGTTTTGTTTATATGTGAGTTTTTTGACTTTGTTAACTTTCTTAATTTTATCCCACCTAAATCATAATCAAGTCCTATAAACTAAACTAAATTAACATATCTAATCATCAGTCAATACCAAAAAAAATATAAAAACATAACTTATTATTTTATATTTTATTTTAATTTTTATTTATAATAAACCTTAATTATTTGATATGATTCTCGTAATAGAAAATTATTCTCATAAATTTTTCTAATATGATAATCTTTAGTAAAAATAAATATTATTAGAAATATTGATATTTTATATTTTTTTTTTAATAATTTTTTTTAAATCTTATAAAATTAAAAGAATATGTATATAAATAATTCATTTCTTACAAATTTTTATAAATAATTTATAAAAAAATTAACATAAAATATGAATAATTCTACTAGCAAAAAATTCTTAATATTTGTGTGAACTATGTCATTCTATATAGATTCATTATAGCTTGAGATTGCTGCCGAAAAAAATACAAATAATGGTGAACACATAAGTTGTCCCGTTGTTTTGAGGCCAAGAGGAGGAGGAGGGAGGGGGATTCAAATAAAGTCCTAGAATATATGGATTATGATTAGAAAATTCAAATAAGAAGAAATAAAATTGATTGATAATGAAAAGGGTAAGATTAAAAAGCATTATACATGTAATATAAAACATCCTGACAATACTTATCATTGTTTTTGATAGTTCAAACAAAGAAAAGTAATCATTCATGATATAATGCATTTGAGAAAAGGAAATGATTATAGTAAATACACACATAATATGCAGAACATGCAGAATATGCAGAACATGCAGATTATGCAGAACATGTAGAACATGCAGAATATGTAGAACATGCAGAATATGCAGAACATGAGACAGATAATTAAGGTGTGGCCTTGTTTTGAGGAGCATAGAAAGATGGTGTCAATGGTCGTGCTGTCTTGAAAGAAGTATCGTATGGTGGAGGCCTGATATTTTGAGGTGGAAAGAACCAAAATTCTACAGGTGGTTTGTCGGGATCACTAGTGACGATATTGATGATGTTAAATGCAACCAACAAAAGCAGTGTGGTTGATATCTTCATATTCATCCTACCCTTTACTCTTATTGTATTGCAAATTTGTACTGAATCGTAAAAAACCACAAAACTCCACTCTCTTTTATACTGCATATCCTTCTTCCTCTAAATATGAATGCGATCAAATAGTCAATTTCTCAACACAACATGCAAATCCAGTTACCGATGATGTTGACTCTCTTTTCTACTTTCATACCTTTAATTTTCTTTCTTCACGTTTTAAGACAATTTTTCTTCTATTTTTTGGAATGTTTAGTATGCAAAATTTGACTTTGCATTTGGTTAAGATGTTTCACGTGAGTGTATGATATCTAATGAAGAGGCATGTAATGGAGAAGGGAGAATAATTGACAACCCACAATGATGGTAAACCAGAAGTTTGCTAGGCACAATAAATGTATTCCCCAACCATTCAGGGATTCACATGTGTTAAATGTTAAAATCTGAACCGTGAAATAACTCTTCTACAATATTCAATATGATTTATACAACATATTTTTATAATAATAAATACAAATTATTTATAAATATATATATATAATAGATAATGATTAATTAAATTTTTTTATAGAAATTTATAATAAAATTATACTAATATATAAATTTAAATTAGAAATTATAAAATTAAATTAATTTTAAAATATGTTATAAAATTTTAATTAAACTTCTCTTTAATACGTCATTTAATATAATCAATATATTATTTTATAATATAATATAAAATTATATAATGAATTAAATTAAAATTATATTTCTTTAATTTAAAAATAATTAAATATAGTATTTTCTAAATAAATATTTTATTTATTATTTATAATACATGTTTTATATTTATATTACATTTTTTTTTAAATATCGTCAGATCAATTTAAAAATAAAAAATTTAAAATATAATATAAAATTATAATTAAACCTCTTTTAACTTATAATCTAATATATTATATTATAATATAATATAAAATTATATAAAAGATTAAATGTGAATTAAATTTTTCTAATTTAAAATAATAAAATATATTAAGAAAACTTAAAAGTTACTTAAAATGAAATTCTATCATGATAGGATTAATTTACTATTCATATTTTTTTTTCTGATATTCTTGGATATTCAAACAAATAAGAATTGAAGGAGAATTTTTGGAGAGAATTAAGAGAGATTAGGAAGAGAGATTTCACAATTTGAGAGAATTAGTAAAAAAAGAAAATTTTCTCTATTTATAATTTTCTAATAATAATATGACCTATCAAGATATTAGAAAATTATAATTAAAGTATCTAAAGAGTATCAAAGCTAAATATTTTTTTTATAATGATCATATTTTTTAAATTTTTTTATAAAACTAAAAAATGACAAAAGTAGAAAAGATAATAATTATAATTCACAAAAAGTTTAGTAATAAAGAAAAAGTCAATCTTGTATCCTTCCCTAAGTGAAATTAGAATCTTATTCAGAAACATATTATTGTATCATTTCATTGTGAGGGTTTTCCTTTAATTTTTTCTTAAACATTTTTTTTAATTAGGTGTGATAGATAAGAATATTCATAATTCTTAATTTCAAGAAAATTAAGACAGAGTAATAAAAAATATATGATATACTAGTCAATATTAATAGTAAAAATAATTGATTGAATAAGAATAATTAAATATATTCTAAAAATTTAAAGTGAAAAAATATAACTTTGAATTTGAATTTTGTTATTATTTTTCATATTTTAAAATATTTATTTATATATATACATATATAAATATCTTAAACCCTGTTTAACCATTTTCTAACATTAACTTAATTCTTTAGCTTGTGAAACACCTAATTCAAACACTAGTATATAAATTATTGGAGGGTAGCCACTTCTCAAAATCAAATAATCTTCAATGAATTGTCTCCAATGTAAGTAATTTACGATAGAAGATTCAAAGATTCAAAAGTTTTTTTATTTAGTTTTTACAATAATTACATGATATAATTAAAGTTGATATCCAGTTGTAGTATAATAAACAAAGTGAAGATTAACTACAAATGAGATAATTACATGATGATATACAACTTGATTATACTCTAAGCAAGTATTTTTTAAATTACTTATATCTTATTTGACTTTTCTAAATGTTTTTTTATATAAAATTATATATCATTAGATACATATCAATAAAAAAATTTATTTGACTTATAATTGGGTATGTAAGTGGGGCATAAGCAACTTCCTCATCTCAGTAATAAGGATGACTCCCATTATTTGGGAATAGGTAAAGGTTATAACTTGCAATATTTTAGCAATTATTAGTTAAACTAGAAATTGTATAAATAGCATGATTAATATTTTACGAAGTCGAAGTAATTACTTATGAAGCAAAATAAACATGAAATCCTCCAAGGGCATAAAACAGAGACAGAATGCATAAAGACTACCATAATGTGTCACTCAGCAACAGGACTAGATTACTCTAAATCTTTCCTTAAAACTTGCTAAATGCATTGCCACACATTTATCCTCTTTGTTGACTCAACAATGTATTGAAACTAAGCATGCCTCCAACTTCTCTGCAACAAAAAGCTTCCAATCACAGCCCAAAATCCAATAGAATAGCCAAGTGCAATGACAAAGTAAAACCACAATTTCTCTGCTTTATCCTCTTTGTCCTCTTTTTCTTCATCTTCATTGCCATGTTGGAAATCATCAGCAAAACACTCATTCTGCAGCGGAGGTCCACAGAGAAATGGGTTGCCAGCATAAATTAAAGGATCATCTAGGGTTGATAATTGAGTTCCTTTGGGAATTGGTCCTGAAAGGTTGTTGTGGGACAAATTTAAGTAGCTTAACCAAGTTAAACTAGATATGCTTTCTGAAATTGTTCCAGAAAGTTGGTTATGAGAGAGGTCAAGAGATTCTAGTGATTTCATGTCCCCTATCCTTTTGGGGATATGTCCTAACAAATGATTGTATGATAGATTTAGACCATGCAATGCACAAAGCAATGTTATTCCTTCTGGAATAGATCCAACCAAATTGTTATTTGACAAGTCCATGTTGACTACCAATTTTAGATTTCTGGTAATGTCAAGTTCTCTTCCTTTTAAGACCTGTCGAACATCTTGTTCATACCATTCAACATATCTGTTAGGTTGGTTGACTGAAATATTCTTTTCTTGGATCATTCCTGTGAGATTTCCAATGCAATGCGGGATTGCACCCATCAAGTTGTTGTTTGAAAGGTCCAATATTTGCAGTGCAGAAAGTTGGCACAATTGTAAAGGAATTGTTCCATTCAACCTGTTTTGTCGTAGCCTTAGAATCTGCATCGAGGAAAAAATGTTCCCCATCCATGAAGGGATATTTCCAGACATATGGTTATCTCCTACATCCAAAATTAAAAGTTGATTTAAATTTCTCAAAGATGATGGAAACCCCCCATGAAGGCTGTTATTGTTTAAATGTAACCATGCCAACGGTACATTACCAAGAGAACTAGGAATGACTCCTGATAATTTGTTGGATGCCAAATTTAGAACATTGAGTCTTTGAGTAACATTCCAACAGTTAGGAATTTCTCCAGATAACATGTTTCCTGAAAGGTCAAGACTGTACAAGGAGTCTATTTTGCACAATGAGTTTGGAATGAGACCTCTTATAAGGTTGTTTCCAAGAAGCAAGTGACCGACATTGGGCAAGCTATCCGCAATATCTTGGGGAAGTGACCCACTGATATGATTATTGGTGAGATTTAAGTAGACAAGTTGCCTGGGCCATCTTATGTCAGACACTAAACTCTCCAAATGATTCAGAGCAATGTCTAAGTTGTGAAGATCTAGAAGTTGGGCAAGACTGTAAGGAATGTTTCCATGTAAATTATTGTTGTCAAGATAAAGGGTGTTCAGTTTTTTCAGTTGACCAATATTTTGAGGAATTGTACCGTTTAAAGAGTTTCTTGAAAGATCTAAACTTTCCAGGCTTACAAGTTGCTCAAGACTCCTAGGAATGACACCATGAAAATGATTAGAAGAAAGAAGTAAGATGCTTAAATTGACAAGTTGCCCAATACAGTCAGGAAGAGACCCAGTGAAGTTATTATTGAAAAGCACCAACTTCTTCAGATTAACTAGTTTTGTTATTATATCACAAGAAAGGGTGCCAACCAAATTACTGTTATACAAAAACAAGGAACTTAGATTTTCTAGTTGCCCCAACCATGCAGGCAAAGGATCATTAAGTTCGTTGTGACTCAAATCCAGATGCATTAAATCGTACCTGATGCATCCAGATTGTATATAGCTTCCAAGTGCAGCTCCTTGAACGTTGTTTCTAGACATATCCAGCATTTGAAGATGGCAACAGTTTCCCAGAATGGATGAAAGAGATCCCTCAATGAGAGTTACATCATTGCATGAAATGTTGAAGTGTTTAAGACCTTTTAACTCACCTAACCACGATGGAACAGAATCAAACTTGTTTTGTGAAAGGTCAAGGGAAATCAAGGAAGTCAAATTCCGTAAAGCAGATGGGAGTGAGCCATAAAGAGCATTGCTATCAAGAAATAGATTGACAAGATTAGCACAGGTTCCCAACCAGAGTGGAGTGGAATTAAGGTTGTTGTAAGAAAGGTCAATCACCGCAACGGAACTCATATTTTGAAAAGCATCAAGAAACGGAGTCTGAAGTCCATTTTGTGCTAGATTGAGGACTTCCAATCTGGAAAGGTTTGTGGCGCTAACATGTTGATGGGTCTGCAACATATTAAGTCCGCAATTGACAAATTCTATATCTAACAAAGAAGGAAGCATGTTGAGTGCCTGCAACAAATTTTGTGCCTTACCAAGATACACATCACTCATGTAAAGGTATTGGAGGGATGAAAGCTGAGAAATCCAGTAGAAGTCATCAGCATACACAAGAGAATTGAAGTTCAAATCAAGAAGGAGCAATTTTGTGAGGTTCCCAAGATTGTACGGGATCCTGCCACTAAAATGACAATCAGAGAGAGAAAGGACTTGCAGATTCTCCAGCGTTTGGATGAACACTGGTATTGAACTATTATGAAATTTGTTTCCACTCAAATCTAAATAAGTGAGATACTTAAGCTGCAATATAGAAGGGTGAACATGTTGAGCTTCAAGGACATAGTCGTAAAACTTACAGTTTGGTTGAAAATCTCCTTGGTGCATTAAGGGATAGCAAGGATTTCTAAGATCTAGCTTGACAACATGTCCTGTAACATTATTGCAACCAACACCTTTCCATTGGCAACAATTACTTCCTTCCCAAGATGAAAGCCTTGATGGATCTTTGAAGCTTCCTTTGATCCTTAGAAGAGCTTGTCTTTCTTCTTCATTGCAGCTAAGTGATGAATGGCCACATGAAGATAACACTGCAAATGCTGCAGTCAAAATGAAAACAATAGCAAAAGCCAAGCCCAACATGTCTGCAGAAGAGTGTCAGAATTCAAAGAAGAGAGTTGATGAGGAGCAATGAAGTAGACAATATTTAGGCATCCCTCGTTTTATCAATAAACTCTTTTTGAATAGAGGAAACTGAAATATTGATGAAGTGATTTCAACTGATATTCATAACTAGTCAAATGGACAAAGCCAAGTATGAAAGTTTGAATTTTGTGATTCTTACATGCCGATATTTTAGATAAATTGATCATCCATGTATGTTTACATTCATTTTAAAGAATGTTATAAGCGAAAAGAAAGTTAGATTCATAAAATTTCATTCAAATAATTTAAAATTATGTATCTCTAATCAGTTTAATATGCCCTCTCAAACCAATAACTTTATCTATAAAATTTAATGTCTCTGTGTATAAAATCTGTTATGCAGAAGAAGATACTGATATGTAGAGGATAAAATTACATCATGTTTAAGAACAAAAATACGTTATGCTATCTTTAAATTTACTAAAGATTCTACCACCTTAATTAGAAATCAGATGAAATTATAAATGTGAATCTCATTTTGTTTATGATATTAAAGTGATGATGTCAAAATTGCAATGATTGATGATTCTGAATGTGAGGACTTTCTACTAATTGGTGGGGCTAATACACATTAATATAACTTCTGTGTTTCTTAGGAATTTGACGTGAAGATGAGAGAAAACATGGGTATGTATGTTAGTTGTTCAAACACACTGAAAACACAACGAAAAAACAATAACATAGGAGTCTTAATTTCAAACTTCAACAACCATTTTCTGTTATTACATTTTGTTCCAGAGAATGCGCGAGATACGAGAAGCACCAAAAACACATTTAACGAGAATATTTCTAGATTTGTTAGGTATATGATGCAATATCACTTTTTTTTTATTATTATTGAATTATTTATAAATATTTAATTTTATATTTGAAATATTTAATAAATGATTAGAGATTTTAAATTCAATAGAAGCATAATTAAATTATAATATGTAAATAATTTATAATATATAATATGTTATTTGGCTTTCCATTGATTTTGAAAGATAAATTTTAAACAAATATATAACACTGTTAATAAAAATCTTTCAAAACACCTTGTCTTAAAGTTTGTTTAAACTTAAAAGATGATATTGTAAATGATTTATAATTAAATTCTTATTTATGATAGAATAGTACTAAAACATTTATCATTTTATTTTAATTAACTCATAAATGTTTTATTAATATATAAATACATAGAAATACTATTGAATATAAAATTAATATACTCATTCTCAATTTTTATTATTAAATTAGTTATTTTAAGATATAATTCAATATAAAATAATTAATAAGGATTTATATACATGTGGTTAAATTTAAAATAATTCATCATATTTTTATTTTAATTAATAATTATGGATATTAATTATAAATAAATTCTTGTATGTGTTTTTAAAAGAATACTTACTTTTTTTTAAACTTAATTATTAAAATATATTTTACAAAAAATAATAATCATAAATAAGATTTATCGATATTAAATTAAATTAAAGTAAAATTAAAAAAAAAAAATAGGCAGTTAGATTTTAATAATAAGAAGAAGCTTAGTAAAAATACGAATCAAAGTTTTTTTTTTTGTAAGGACAAATTACAAACATTATAATTTTTTATTTTCATAATCTTCGAAAATAAAAAAACTAAATACATTTTTTTTTTGTGATAATCGAAAACACTATGATGAGTGTAAAATTGTTAATGGCTAAATACATTATAATAAATATAATCCATCGTAAAATCCACTATAATAGTGTAGTTATTACTTTATTATTGTCAATACTTTTTTTTTTAAAATTCACATTGAATAATAATAATAAAAAAAAAACACCGGTAATGTAGGATGTAATAATATTTAAGAAAACACCTAAATAAAACTTTTTTAGATAGATTATATATATCTATATAAATAAATAAATGTTCAATCATATAAGATAATTTTTTATAAGATATAGACTTTAGAACATATAATAATCTTTAAAAATAAATAATTTTTCTAAAAAAAATCGGATTAATAAAATTTAACAAGAAAAAAATTAAAATTAAATAATAATAACAATAAAAACAACTGTAAATAAATAAAAATTAAATAATAACAATAATAAACAAATATTATTAGGTAGAGTGTTCAATTTAAGTGTAACTAGATCAATTAATTCGAAAATTTAACAATATTACATAATTAAAATTAATATCTCCAAAATATTAAAATTAATATTTAAAAATAAAATCATACTTTTCATTAAATACAATTAAAAATATTAATGATAAAAAACAAAAATAAAAAAACATGTAAACATAATATTCACAATAACCAAAATTATTATATTTTGTTTTTATATTTATATTATACATCTAAGCAAAGTATTGCATCACTTTTATACTTGAAGAAAGAAAATGTCATTAAAAAAACTAAATTTCTTAATAGTTTTTTAAGATAACACATGTAACATACCAACTATTTTTACTAAGTGAAAGTTCTATGAATTAATCAAGATAATAAATTTTATCATTATTGCATCATTTCGGGGCAGATTATTAAAATATACCAATTTAATAGTAATTTATTATTCACTTTATAATTACGTCATGAAATATTTCTACTTTCTATTTTTTTTTTCCATAAATAGCTTTCCTGAAAATTTATTATCTATTTCTGTGTAAAAAATAAAACCATAATAGTCTAACAATAAAAAAAAAAAAATTGGTAACAATTTACCAGTAATTAAATTTTTTTGAAACTTAAATAATGTAAATTAATTTTCATATAGGAATATAAGATCTTATAAAAAAATTTACACATTTACACACATATTAAATTTCGGATATATATAACTAACATGATATATACTATTGCATCATAAGTTTAATCAGTTCATAATTGAGTTGTTTTTCACTGAAGAGTCATCCAAAAATTCTTCATACTCATCTTATATTATGATAATCTTAATCAACTATTCTATTCTCAATTAAGATAATTAGTAAGACTTTCATCGAACTTTACCGTATAACATCTTAGTCTAAGTGACTTAAAAAAATATTAAGGTCTAAATACCTTATAACATATTCTTAAATTCATATACACTAAATTACTAATTATCATATTCACAACACATATATTAAACATCTTCTCAATAGGAGTATCATATGTCTTGTTATTAACATGAATTTACCATCCATATTCTCATCCAATTCTTTATCACATACAACATTAAACATGATTAAATTAAATACCATTAGTGTAAAATTTAAATTTAATGACTTTAAATGGTTGGAGTCCATAACATAAAAAATAAAGTTTAAGATATAAAAATTACTTATTTTTAGTTCTAACCATAATAAAGAGTAAATATTAATTATTTATTATATAAATATAAAAATATGAGACAACATACCATAGTATAAATGAAAAACCAACAATATATAAAGTAGATTATAATAAAGAGATCATTGAAAAATAATCTATATATGATTTAAAATAAATAATAAATATTTTCTTACTAAATTAAGTAAGAAAAATTATAAAAGTATAATAAAAGAAATACACTAAATAAAAAAAAGTATAAATTAAAGTGTTAATATTAATGTTTATAATAGTTTTACTAAAATGTACCAACAACTAAAGTTACAGTAAAAAATTAAAATATATATTAAAAATTAATTTTATAAAGATTCAATATATCAAAATTAACACATAACAAATAAATTTACAAATTTTAAATAAATTATAACTATTTTAATTAAAGCGCCATATTAAAAGTAAATTATTAAATAAAGGAATAAAAAATATATATAATTAATTTATATTAAATAGTAAAATATTATTTAATATAAATAAGTACTTAAAAACAATTATTTTAATTAATTTTTTAAATATTTTCTTACAATTTTATCTTTAACATGTTGATAATTTTTTTTATATACATATATTCATATAACTTTATTCTTGATATTTGTTTGTCATTTGATATAATAATTAAATTCTTTATAATTAAGTTTTATTATGGTAATAAATATGGACATATACTAATTAATATATATATATATATATATATGATACTATTATTTTATAGAAATATAGACACGATAACATGTATTTTAATTAGTATTAAAAAAATTTATCTATTTTTATAATTAAATTAATTATAAAAATAATTTTTTTTATAGAAATTAAAAACAAATGAAACGTGTAAAGATTATAAGTCTTATAAATTATTATAATTATTATTATTATTATTATTATAAAATTAATATACATGTATGAGATGAAAATATTTACTTATTATTTTAATGTTTTTTACTCTAACCAGGGAAGGTTAATAAAAAAGTTTTTTGGGGATGAAATATCTACTTCCCGATATTTTCTCTTTATTTATTTTAAGGCAGGCTCTTAATTCAAACTAACGGAAACGACACATCGCAGAATCGAGGGTTTCGTTTCTTCAATCGCATCTATTCATTCCTTTTGCTTGCACTTGCAAGCGCCAAAATCCCAATGAATCAATAATCTTCTTCAGTTTCAAATTTCCCAAACCTCGCACTAGCTGGTTCTCTCTCTTTCTCTTTAACGCATCTTACTCCCTAAATTTCATGCATGCCTTGTTTAGAACATGTTCGCGCATTTAATCTTTGGATTTAATTTTATTTTTTCTTCGTTTAAATACTTAGGAAATCAAGAGAACTGAAGCGATTTACCTTGTTGAATTTCTAGATTGCTTACTGATAACTTAACAGTTCTTCTTATTTATATGTATTTGTTTTTGCTTGCTGTTAAATTAATAAACTCTGAAACTTATACCCGCGATGTAAGTAGGACTAGCCCTTGGTTGAAGAGGTTGGCATTAATTTAATTATGAGTCTGATTAATAGGCACTGTCACTGCTAATTGGGCCTCTAATTTCTGTCTGTTTCTGAAGTTTGCATTTTGCCTTGTCTTGATTGTTTGATTTACTGAGAGTTTTTTTTGGATTCTAATGTGTTCGTGCAATTACAGACTTGGCATGATGGATTCAAGCTTACCAGTGCTGCCTCATGGCAATTCTGATACAAAAAACGCATTTCGCAAGCCTTCTGGTGATGCAGCTAATAGGAATTATCGGCGTCGGTCACCTGTTGATGGATCACCCTCTCCTGATGGTTGGGATCTTTTAAGCTCTTGGTCTTATTTCTTTTAGAAGTTACAATGGTATTGTGATGAGGCTATTTGCAACCAATATTGGTAATTTGGTATTTGAAACTTTTTAATATGTGATGTTCATGCATGGTACTTCTTGTGATGGAGATTAGATAGGTGGTACTTTTAATAACTTTGTCACTTAGCATATGATCTAATTAATGGTTATACTGAACTCAAGGTCTGATGTTACAGCAGTTCCCTGTGTATGAAAATTGATCCAGTGTTGTATGTTTATGATTGGCATAAGGCGGAATGTGATTAGAGTTTAGAAAAATTTAAAACACTTGACTATTTTACTTAATAGCTTTTGTAACCTATTTCTTTTGCTTGCTTATGCGGTCAGTGTCTTGGAGATGATTTAGTTGGTATACCATGAATTTTAATTCCACTATAGGTGGAATGGTTTTTTCTCTTATTAAGGTAGGGATATACAGTTAAACACCCATCGTTATAACTTTTTATGGAGTTTTGTTTTGTGATGGAAGAGAATTTGGAAAAGAATTGAAATGGAGTAGGTTTTCAGTTTTGAAGCTTAAGTTATGTGCTGATGTGATCTTATTTTTTTTTTTTTATCTTTTGTGCAAGCGTGACAGTCTTCAGAACTTGCTGATTTCTTTTGTCTGGTTAATGTGGTCTCTCTTTTGTTAAATCTGATGTTTCTTAGTCCTCCTCTTTAACCAAAAGTTTTATCACTTGTCTCATGGATCTTACTGTTTGTTTCCCAAAATTTGTTTCAATTCTTAGGATTTATGTTTAGAAGCATAAACATAAATCCTAAGATGAGTTGTGCCTCCTAATCTTATGTGATGCTGTGGCATTAGTTCTAGCTCTAAATTTGAAGGACTGAACTTTATTTACATTTAATTGGAAATCTGTGTTTTAGTCTTCCTAGTATGATTGGATGGACATTTTGTAATTGGTTTTCTTAACTTGAAATTTGGTGATTAGACTATTTTTAAGAAGATACCTATATTATCCATTCAGAAGCCTATAATTTTTATATTTGCTTAAAAAAAATCGAATGGCACTACATCTGCATATTCTTCCATATTTCAAATGTTGTAGGATATGAATGATTAGGTAATCCGGAACACAGTAGTTAATAGTCTATCTGTTATTGTGGCTTGGAGATTGAAGTGCCACGCCCAATAGCACTTGGTTGTGACTCAAATAGCAATGGCTCATTTCAGGCTAGAAGCCATTGTTATGGCCCAGATTCATTCTCCATCTGGCTGTGATATAGCTTCTTTTGTTATTTTGTTGCTCTTGGATGAAGAATCCATCCAGCTGACCTGAACCTGATGTCTTGCTACCAGCCTTTACCCTAGTCCATTATTTTGTTCAGTTATAACTTTTTTAGCCATATTTCTTTATTCCTTTTTGTTGGAGCAATTTGTTGGTCTTTCTATCTTTCTTTCTTTTTCATGGGGGTGAGGTAGTTGTGGTGGTAGTGATGATGTGATAGAATAGAACTAGTTAATGAAAGAAAATAAAGGATAAAAATAGTGCAGAACTTCAACTATTTGCATCTACCTTCCCAAAGACCTAAAAAATACTTAATGGCTGTATGTCCTTTCCTTGCTTTTCCTTTTCTTCTAACTGTTTCCCTCTCTAATTCCTGCTTTCCTCCCTTGTGTTTCTCCATGTGGTTTAGCATAAGAATAGTCCCTTGCTGAAAGATTCATCTTGTTCTCGAGGTGAAGGTTTGGTAAAAGAGCCAAGGAAAAGAGACTGAAACTGCTTAAGCCCTTGTCTAAGCTGTTTTGTTGAAAAAGTTCCTATCTTGTTGAAAGATTGTTGTGGGATTTAGCAAGTAATTTGGTAGAAGGAAAATTTTTTCATACCTGGGAATCATGAATCTTGGGAATTATGGTTCCTAGGAATGACTAAATTTTGTTGGGTTAGTTAATCCTGGGAATATTTATCAAAATTATTAATTTTTTATCACATTAAACGATTTAATTAAATTAATATGGTATATTTTTGAGTAAAGTTCTATTTATACTTGGGAAAGTTATTGTCCCACCTCCTTTTGTGAGAATTTTTTGTACGAAACTTGGCTAAAAACCATCCCTGGAAACTAGTAATGTGCTCTTTTAAAAAGTAAATCAAATGTGGGAAACATACTTTCCCAACTTTAGATTCTTGAGAAACTAGATTCCCTTCTACCAAAGACCCCCTAAGAGAAAGTACATTAAGAATCACCACATAATTTTTATAATAAAAGCACTTGTCTATGTGGAAATTTGAATGGGAGGATGAATATTCGAACAAGTCAGTCAAAGATATCCTTTGTGCAATTATATTGCTATGTATCTCCTCATCAATATCTAATGTTAGCTTTGCTGATAGCTCGAGTCATAGCTTAATAGATTTTTTATATGAACTGAATTAGAATCACAAAAAGAAATCTGCCTTTAATAGAAAAAATAGGGAGGAAATTCCTAATTTACAGAAAATATCGCATATGGTAGAACTTCAAATGTCTGCGCCTCCTAATGCCCAAAGGCCGTAACTCTTCTCTATACCCCTCTCTTTCCACCTCTTATTTTTTAGCAACATGCTCTATTTCTCTGATTATCCTAATCTCAACTAAGTAAATAATATAATAGATTGACAACTATCTAACAACGGTGCTCCCTTAAAGTTTCACCTTGTTCTCTAGGTGAATGACTTGTGGCTCCTGAAATGAAGTCCCACTGGTGTTCCACTGATTGTAGCATGGTGACCTAGCCAACCAACTAGAGGTCAAAGTTAGCTTTCAATCCTCATGTTAAACACATGAAGGTGTCTCTCCATTCTTCTGTAATGCACTACTTTTGGATACATTTTTGACCATTAAATAGAGCATCATCAATAATTATAAAGGGATCACTTGGCTCCATTGTGAAGTTTATTGTTGTACATGATCACAAATCATGGGTTGTCATGTAACAAATTTTCCCTTGGTACTCGTCATTCTTACTGTGTTGGGGTTGGCTTTTTAAATTCAGATTGGCTTTTTAAATTCAGAAATTTAATATCTCATCCTTTGTTGGCCAGTCTCTCTTCACTATCATCCTTCTTATAAAGAGCTTGGTCTAGGAGGCAAGAGGCTAAGTTAGCCCATGATAGCCAAAACTCTTTGTTGGAGACCAAGACCAAGTTTTGTTGCGATGGTAGACCAATGCTTCATCTATTCAACCATTGTGGTCAACCCCTCCACATCTCCAATCACCTCTTGCTGAAGAACCTCATTTGACTTATCTTTTGAGAGAAATTTGAGACCATTACCATCTTCAAACAAAATATTACAAAAATGTGTTAAGTCATCTATCCAAATATTTTGAATTGACAATGGCAAGAAATATTTTTCTCATGAACTTGCAAATTAGCTAGAAGTCTGTGTGAGCAAACACTCTCGAAGTGGCTCCATGTGCCATTGATCTCACATTTTTCCTTTACCCCAGTAAAAAAATCAATGCGACAGAGGTAGAGTGCAGAACATGTTAGGAGATATAGCACTATGGGCACTGCCTAGTCGATAACTAGGGGAAAGGAACAAGGGGAGACCAGAACTGATAAAGGAGGCCAGTATAGGGGAGACATAAAGAACCAAAAACATTGGGTAGAACCAGAAAATTGGATATGTCCAAAAGTCCAAACTTAGGGATTCATACTCTAATTTTCTGGCTTGGGCTAGTAGGAGTAAGTATTTATTTGCTTTCCAGCTAAATTTATTAGAAAAAGTTGTGAAAAACAAGACAGATTTGCTCGTAACATAGGAGGGAAGGACAGTAGCATGCAGTTTTAATAGAGTAAGATAAATAACAGGAAAGGGCAGGAGGTGGAGAATTGAGTTATAGAAGAATGGAGACGCTAGCAGAATCATGACAGGTTGCCGATTCAGTGGGTGAGTGAGGGGATTTATAAATCAAAGGGCAGTGAGAATAATATACCATAAGAAGAAAAGAGAGTCAGAATGGGTATTAAGGAAAATTAGTGGAGTATTTGGGAGGGTGAGCTAGTCGTGCAGCTGTCATATTTTTGTTGTTTTTAGTTATCCCCATTTTCAGAGGGCTTTGTCAGCTGTAAGGAGCTCCATTTCCTTGGATTTCTGATAATAATATTCACTTCCATTTCTAACATAGTCACTTAAATGGTTTTACTATTCATATCAGTTAATTGTTTTAGTGCGTGTTAGGACATGTCAACATGCATGTATGTTAGTAAAATCACGTCAATTACCTTCAATTACATAGAAACTGTGAATGGTTGCTTTGGTAAACATGCATAACTCAGGGAGATGCAAAAGCAAACATGCTGTTACTAGTTCTTGCCTCATATTTATTGAAAACCATTCATTACACATTATGGCATTGCTTGTTTTTTTTAAGCAGTTCACTTTTGGATAATGCACTTATATAAGTGTTTTGCATAATATATGGCATTGCAATATTGATCTTAGTGTTACAAAATTCAATGCTGAGCTACATATGGTCTAAGACTTCAATAAATAAAACTATGTTCTTTATATGCAGCTAATCCTAGGCATGGACATAGCTCAAGTCCAAATCCAGTGAGAGAAAATTCTTCAAGAGCCTCTCACCATTATTCAAGGAAGTATGATGACCGGGAACAAGACCAACAGTATGGAAGAAATCACTATGGCAGAAGCAGTGACTCTCTTAGAAATTCTGATAGACAGTCATCTAAGAGTTCCCATGGTCACCCTCGGCATGACAAGTATGCAAATGAAGATAGATATCGCGAGAGGTTATTCTCTCGTTCTGGACATGAATCAAGGGATGATCATATGAGAGAAGAGAGTGATAGCAGATCAAAAAACTACCATCGCAGAGTGGACAAGTATTCACATGACAAATATGACAGGTCTGATAATAGAAGCAAAGAAAAACGCAGGGAAACATACTTGGAGCATAAAAAATATAAAGATATTGATTCTCCGTATGAAAAATCTGCATCTAGCAAGAGGCATCAACTGTATGATGAGGTGGAGAAGGAGGGACTTTCATTGGACTGGGATGGTCAAAATGAAAGAAGAGATTCGCGCCGAAGTTCAGGAGACTACAGAAATGACCAAGCAGTCTGCTATTCACAGTCAAGGAACCAAAGAGATGACTCAAGTCCACAAACAGACAGTGGAAAATTCAGTCTAAAAGAAGCTTATAAGAGTGAACAGAAGGAGTCAAATGATCAAAACATTCCATGGGAAGAAAAAAGAAAACATGATGACACTGAGATTGAGAAGGGAAAAGACTGGAAAACTAGAAAAGCAGGCGAGCAGTGTGTTATTGAAGAAAAAGAATCTTCTGGAAAGAAACTAAAGTTGGTTGATCCTGACAAGGATGACAATAATAGAAAAGATGGTATTGTTTACATATCTTTTGTACTGATGTTTGATATGATTTGTAACATTATGTGATTATTATTTTGCTTCATTTTCAGGTACTGAAGCAGATGAAAGTAAGACTTCAAGTTCAAAGCTTTCTCACGAGACCAAGGCTGCCAAGACCAGTGGCTTTGATTGTGACAATGATCTAGATGCTGCAAAAATTGCAGCCATGAGAGCTGCTGAATTAGGTGTGCATTAATCTTGAAAATTTCACTACTTTTGGTTTACGGACATATGTTTGCTATTCAATGATTGATTGGATTCTGATAGATTGAAAGTTCTATGCCATGGATGTCTGCTATTAAGTCCTCACATTTATTAATAGTTTTTTTTTTCTCTCCTAATAATCTGTTTTTCCAGGTCCTCCACTTTAAAAAAAAATTATTTGAGCCAAGCATCTAGAAATTAATACATAAGACTGAAATAGGAACTTGATTGTAGATCACATGCATGTCGTATTCATTTGAAATTTTGGTGCATGGCAGTTAATAGGAACTTAGTTGGGGCTGGTTGCTTGACTACTGACCAAAAGAAGAAACTGCTGTGGGGCAGCAAGAAGAGTACACCTACTGAAGAGGTATTATGTTACTATGTATTTGAATGAAAGTTTAGTGTGTTGTAGATGTTGCCAATTCGGAGATCTTATCAATTTAACACACAAGTAGGGTGTGGTGTCCCTTTTTTGTCTTGCTTTTGTGGAATCTTGGATAGCAGCTATCAGCATCCTCTTAAATTTTGGAGATGTATGTCAGCATACAGCTGCTAGCATATTTTGATATTACAAATGTTAATTTTTTTTTTACATTAACGAGTCTTATTCTGTTGTGCACATGATGATGTCATCCATTCTTCATCAATTTCACATGCTTTATTGTAAATGTTGAACTAGATGAGCTTATGCCGTGTGAGGGTAAATTTGGTACATATTTGTGCTTCAGCATGGATTCACCAAAGTTGGTACATTTAGTTCATGTTTGGTTAGGATAGATTGAGGAAATAATTGGTCTTTTTTACATTGTTTAAAGCTCGGAAAACTGAAAAAAGTAGTTATTTTTCCAAATGAAGGGAAACTTAACTAAACATGTTTTTAATCTGACTTAAGCTGCAATGACCCCCAGTTGACTTTTGACGCTGACTTACGAACTATTAGTGAGTGCAAATGTTGAGATTTGTCGGTGCAAGTCGTCCTATAACATTGACTGAAAAGTTGTATACCTATCTATAATTGTACATAAAAATATAAGATTCTACATATTGCTAAAAATGTATCTTTGGTTGAGTTTGTATGTAATAAGTAGATGAGTAGTGATGTAGTGGATGATGTACCTCTCTGAATGACCTCTCAACGATGTCGCTGAATTTGTTATTGTGCTTGTTCCTGTTTTGTAACATGGGTATTTATTTTTGCATTTCCTACAATTTGCTACTAACAATGCAATCGTTGCTTTATAAATGCTCTTGCCAAATATTGTAGTCTGGTCATCGTTGGGATACAGCTATGTTTTCTGATCGTGAGCGGCAAGAGAAATTCAACAAACTCATGGTAAGTTTTGATTGAGCCGCTGCTTTTATTCTGACCCAAAAATTACATGAAGGGAATGTTACTTGTACTTGAATGACTCACTCCATTGGAGTTTCTTCACTTACTAACTCAGTTTGAGTCTAAGGTTGTGCTCGTGCCTATGGCAAATTGTAGGGTATGAAAGGCGAAGCGAAAGCGGAGCAGAATACCAACAACAACCAAAGCAGTAATGATATTCTCCGTGCTGAGAAGCAGAAAGAACTTCAGATGGATCTAGAGAAACAATACACTGCTGGCCTTCGACGAAGAGATGGCCGTACAGTTGGTTTAGGGCTTTAAATATTCTCACTTTGGAAAATTTACATCCTTTTACATTTATACGTTTAAGTACCACCCCTTTGTTTAGACATGTTGGGGATTTTATGAATATGTTATACGCATCATCACTTGGCATCTGGTGGGGAGTTCCTGATTTAGACAGGCCGTGTTATTTCTATGGAGTTTCTTATCGTGATTGTATCTAAATTTTTGTTTTCATATAGTTTATATGAAACTGGTCTAGGCAATTTGCTTTTCTTTTAAGGGTAGCAAAATGATCCTTTTATATCTATCATCATTCATCCTGTCTACCCAAAACTAGATCAGTCTAATCCATCCATTCATTATAAAAAATATGAAAAAATGGATGTGATTAAATTAATCCATTTAATTCTATGGACAGTTAGTGATCCGTTTATTTTTCTTAAAATATATTTTTTCTTCAATACTTAATAGATATAAATTAATCCAACAATTAAACCCAAATATAGAGATATAGCGTTCCTGACTTTTTTTTACCTCAAATGAAAATGGATGACGTAAATGAGGAGTGAATAGTTTTTGTAACAAACTAAAGCAAATAGCAAACAAAAGCTAAGAGACAGATGTGTGTGATGATAAAGTTCTTGCTTTTATAAATATGTCAAGAAAAGAGTGAATTTATGATCATTTGACATTTTTAATCTTTTATTTACTTCACTAAAAATTATCCCTTGGTGAGATTCTTTCGTCTCATATAATTAGGTATGCAAATGCTTATTTTAAGTGTAAGTATATACTTCTAATATATTTTTAAGATTAAATATTTTGTAAAGTTTTGATATATCATATCATTTTATATTTTAATTGATAATAAAATTGCAAATTTTATAATTCTCTAAGTTCTAGTTTGATTTTTTTTTAATTTTACAATTAATTAGATAACAAAATTTTGACCAAGCATCAACTGATTGCAGAAATCCAATCCGAGACTTTAAGTTGAAAGTTTGGCTCTGGAGGTTCACACTGAAGAGGATCAAAGAGAAGTTTAATTGAATTGTTTCCATTTGTCACACGACATAAAAGACTAATCAGTTAAATGCGTGTGACTGATCATTTTCATCATCCGAAAATGAAGAAAAGGACCCGGAAGTATGAACTTTGATAATCTATGTTTCTAATTGAGAAAAATGAACTTACTAGGTCCTTTTTTTCATTGTTAGATTAAGGGAGATTGTACTACGTTGCATCTGATTTTCTAAAAGTTTAGCACCTGATATAATTAATGTTATAGAAAAAGTTCTATGAAATTCTTATCAAAAAGTTCTTGAGACTATATTAATCCTCACAAAAAGTGTAGGATCTAGCATTAAAATTATAAATATAATAACTATCCTTTATAGTATAAGTACAACAGTATCTTTTATTGATACTTAATAATCCTTTTCAATAATGTTTCTTCTCAGAGTCAGATAACTCTCTCGCAGCAAACAAAGAAAGTTTTATGTCACAGTGGACTAAGTTAACCAGCAGAACTCTCTAGAAACAAACATTAAACAAACCCAGTTCACATAGTTCTAGAAGTTATAGTAAGTAAATAAATATCTTTGATTGAAGATGAAATTGAAAAAAAAGATATTCACTTTGCAACTGTATATATATAAATGAGTTGTGTTTAACCTTAAATATTGCAACAATTTGACATGTTCTCATTCACTGGTATACAAAAAGAAATGTGTGAGAAAGAGGTGTAAGGAAAAAAACAAGTAAAACATCTTTCAAACTGATACAGAAAGAATAAATAAGCAAAAAACAGGATTTGAGGTCTTGCTATTAGACAGTAACACTCCGAAGCACAACGGTCTCAACAGTGAGTCCAGGTCCGAAACCAAAGAGCACACCCCAATCAAGGCCTTCACCAGTGGTGCCAAGCCCTTTCTCTATTGACTCCTTCCTCATTTGATCCATGATGAATAGCACACATGCACTTGACATGTTACCGTACTCACTGAGCACGTGTCTAGTAGCTTCCATTTTTTGAGGCTTCAACCCTAGCTTAGCCTCAACTTGGTCTAGAATAGCTGGTCCACCAGGGTGTGCAATCCAGAAGATAGAGTTGTAATCAGAGATTCCCAAGGGTTGGAAGGCTTCAACCAAGGCCTTCTCAATGTTCTTTGAGATGAGTCCAGGAACATCCTTGAGGAGATGGAAAGTGAGTCCAACTTCACGAAGGTGGCCATCAATAGCTCCTTCACTGTCTGGAAGGATTGTTTGTGCAGTCCAGACAAGTTGAAACAAAGGGTTTTCTACAGGCAAAGGGTCTGATCCAACAATGACTGCAGCTGCACCATCTCCAAACAAGGCTTGACCCACAAGGCTATCAAGATGGGTGTCACTTGGTCCACGGAATGTGACTGCAGTAATCTCTGAACAAACCACAAGCACACGAGCACCCTTGTTGTTTTCAGCCAAGTCTTTGGCCAAACGAAGCACGGTGCCACCAGCAAAACATCCTTGTTGATACATCATGTAACGCTTCACGGAGGGACGAAGTCCTAGTAGTTTTGTGAGCTGATAATCAGCACCAGGCATGTCCACACCACTGGTGGTGCAAAATATGAGATGGGTAATCTTTGACTTGGGTTGACCCCATTCCTTTATTGCCTTTGTTGCTGCCTCTTTTCCCAACCTTGGTACCTCCACAACCACCATGTCTTGCCTTGCATCCAATGAAGGTGCCATATAAGCACACAAACTCGGATTCTCTTTCAAGATCTCTTCATTCAAGTGCATGTATCTCTTCTTAATCATTGACTTGTCACCTGAAGTATATTCAAAAATTCATTTTCATTAATATTACTAATCAATCAAATCAAATAAACCCTGCTAAGAAACACCAAAAACACCATAACCAATCTATCATGAGCCAACATAAAAGAGAATCTTACCCTACACTAAATCTAAAATCTTAATGCAATAAAGAAGATGAAGGAGAGAGATATGTAAAGTAGCTTACACATGCGCTTAAACTTTTCTTTGAGTTCTGTCTTGTGATCACTGTTGGTGATGCGGAAATAATAGTCAGGATAGGTACTCTGATCAACGCAGTTGGGAGGATTGGCAGTGCCAATAGCCATGACAGTGGCAGGGCCTTCTGCACGTTGTGCCTTACGGATTTCTTCAACATTCACCATCCTAACAAACCAATGTAGGCTGTAGCTAGCTATATATGAAGAATGAAAGTGAAGTAGTAGAGTAACTAAAGGAAGGAAACAAAAGGGTGTGATGATGAAGGAGAAAGGCTTGGAAATGGTGGATATATATAGACATGGATGGTTGAGTTGAGTAGAGAGAAATGGGTTGGTAGGTGTGTGCTTCCTCTCACTCATCTCATGGCTGCGCTTTCTTTCAAACATGTGGTCTACCGCATGACTACGTTGACTGTAGACTCTCCTATTTTACCAACCCAATATTTTTTTCATTTTATTAGTAATTGAATAGAAATTTTATGAATTATCTTAAATTTAATCAGACATTTATAAAACTGTTATTTTTAATTTTTATTTTTATTAAAATGTATTTTAATTCATTCATATAAAAATAAAAACGCTACAGAATAAATATTAATATAATATTTATTCTAATTATTATTTTATTTATAAAATATTAAAAATTTGAATAAACTTAAGTATTGAATAATAATGTAATTGATATTAAAATGATGAATCTTTTTATGATATTTAAGATTTGCACATGTCCCAATTATTAAAATGAATATTCAAATTTAAATATTATTTTTTATTAATTTATATATTTGATATAACTGCCACATAACTAAATTAAAAGACTAAGTATAATATTAATGAGGAAGCTAAGAAAATTTTCAAAATAAAATTAAATAAATATAAATTTAGACAGACCTATTCTAAAAAAAAGCACTCATAAAAAAACAAGAATATATTTTACAAGATTATGATTAATTATTGAAATTAATACACATAATCCTTTTCATAAAAATGTTAGAACATTAATTATGTATTTAACTCTTTAAAAATTTATTGTGATTATCCTCTTAGCTGACAATATTTTCTTTCTTTGATTAATTAAAGGAATTCAAAGTGGTCGAACCACGCCTACTCAATTTTTAATATTATTATTTAACGTTTAGTGTGTATTATTATATTATTATTTAAACACTCATTCATTTTTACTGTTTTATCTTAATATTATTTTTTTAAGGAGAAAAATTGTCATTTCTAATTTTTTCAATCCCCTCCCAAAAATTAAATATTACAATTAACAATTATCCTGAGTTTTTATTCTCATTTATGAATTAAAAAATAAATATAAAAAAATAAAAAAATAATAAATTAAATAAAATGACGGTGTTACTTTATTAGAAATTTGTCTTAAAATTCATTTATATTTTTTATTTGTATAAAAAAATTTATAATTTCTATGGAAAAAATTCAAATGCACAAATTTTGAATTTCTCTTATTTAAATTGTTTAATTTTAAAAATATTTTATTTGTATAAGATAATTTAATTTTTTTAAATTAAATATTTTAAATATTATAAATATTAAAATATCAAATATAAAAATTATTATTACAAGATTTGTTAATTGATCTAATTCAATTAGGTTGAAATATGTATTAATGAATTAAATAGGTCAAATCAAATAAAATTATTATGTTAGATATGATTGAATTGAATTGGATGATAAATTAAGTTGGGTTAAATCAATAGAAAATAATTCAAAATTGAGATTAAATCAAAACAAGAATATAAAAAGAAAATAAATAAATTTAAAAAAAAAAAGTATGAAAATTTTCAAGTTTTAAATTTTTAGGTAAAATTAAAAATTTTATAATTTTAAGTAGTAAAAGTTTTAAAATTTCAATTTCTTTTATGGTTTGTTTGGATTGGGAAGTGGATTTGAGAGAGGAAAAAGGAAAGAAATGAAGAGAAAGAATGGAGAAATAAGGTTGTGTGGATTAAAGAAAAGAGAGTAGAAATGAATAAAAATTAAAATAATATTATTTATTATTAATAATTTTTGTAATTATTTTAAATATTTTTTAAAAATTATTATTTTTATTATAATAAAAATAAAAAAGAAATATAATTTAATATTATTATTAATAAAAAATTTAATTATTTATAATTTATTATTATAATAAAAAAATTAAATATTATTGTTAATATATATTATTAATTATTTTTAATTTATTATTAATATAATAAAAAACAAAAAATATTATTTTAATATTATTAATATTTTTTAATTATTTAGAATAATATTTCTTAATTTATTATTATTATACTAAAATAAAATAAATAATTATTATTAATTTTATTTAATATTTATTATTATAATATAAAAAATATATTAATAATTTTAATATTATAGTCAATTATAATTCTTACCTAATAATATAATAATATTTTTATTATTTCGCATTTCTTCTCTTATTCAGTATGGAAAATCAATTAAACAAATTTTTCTTAAAATGTGAATTTTATTTGATTGATTTTTTCGCTTTCCTCGCTAATTCGTCCTTCCTTACTTTTCATCGTAAAACATATTTTTTTATAAAATAATTAAAATTTTCTGTAAAAAAATAAATTATATCTTACAAATACTTCATCTAAACTCAAATATAAATATTTTTCTTTTGTAATGTGTAATCTAACTTGATTTATAGGTAATAAGTAAAAATATGAAATGAGTAACCAAAATCACTTTTTACTTATATATAGTTTTTAGTTAGTCAAATTTAAAGTTACATTAAAGTCGCTTTTAGTAAATCAAGTCCAATATCAAAGAATTTTTTCTAAAAATTAAAAATCCAAGATAACATGAAACTTATAATAATGTAATAGAATTTTAGAAACAAAATCAAATTATTGATTTTGATTAATAAGAAATGATAATTTTCCAAATTCTCAATAATTAGATTGATTATTAAAAGATACTTAACTATAAGGATGGTAGATTATAAAGTGGTTCCGTTAACATGAATACACCATTCACATGATATGTATATTAATAATGTAATTATTTATATAAATTTAAAATTTATATAAATATTGTTGGATTAAAATATATTATAAGTAGGCAGAAAAGTTTGAATATTCTATCTTTATTGATGGGATCTTTCTGCAAAACCCATATACATGAAGATATTAACCAATTTGAAGAAAACTCATATGAGACACTTTAATATTAATTTTATTATTTTCGTATATTCTATTCATATTTTTTATTCACTAATAATTGTAAAAAGAATATGAGACTTTGTAAAAAGAATTTAAAACTTCATCCATAAATAGAGTTACCAATAGTTTTTGTTTGTCGATAAAACCTTTTTTTTTCTTTCTTGTAATGTAAATTATTATTAATAATTGAATGAATGGTCAAATATTAAATAATTTTTCCAAGATTATTGACACATATGAGAGTTAATTTGTAAATGATTTACTAGAGGAAATAATTAAATTAAATTAAATAAATAATACTTTTACTTTAATATGATATAATATAATAATTTAAAAAAAAATAGAAATAGCATAAAAGAAGTAATTATATTATTTGAAAAAAATTAATCATCTAATTAAATAAATAATAATAAGTATATAAGTAATAAATCAATTCAAAACAAATTTAGAAAACCACTTGACTAGGTCTTAGGTTATGTCAGAATCTATATTTATTAGATTTATTGTTATATTTATTATTTATAATTTATAAATATATCTAATCCCATATTAAAAATATCTAATTATAAATATAAAAGTATATTAAAAATTTCATATAAAATAAATATATAATTAAAAATTGAAATATAAATCTTAATTTATAAATTAAATTTGTAAAATATATTTTCTAAAATCTCTCTTAAAATATATCTCAGAGTATTTATCTTCCTTCGCTCATGACCCTAATTGAACTTCATATAGATTAAAATTCATTTAAACTGGGGAAAATTGTTCTTGTAAAAAACATAATCCTCTACATTTAGTAATATCAAATAAATTGAGTGTCCAGATTTTCTACGACAAAAAGATTCAACTAGGAAGAGTATGAAGACTCCTCCTTTATCCTTTTCAAACGCTGGTCTCTTATAATCAAATAAATATTAAAGAATCACTGATAAAAAAAGTTGTAAATATAATTTTATCATATAATATATTATTGAATATTTTGTTTTTCTAAAAAAAAATATTATTATGTGTAATATATATTATCAAAGAGAAATAAAATATTTTTCTAAACATAATTATCAAAAGAAAAAAAATAATACTTAAATATTATTATCTAATGGAATTCTTATTTATTCAACTTAAAGTAATAATAAGCAAGTATATATAATCTAATATAAAGTCTTAGATACTGTAATAAATTATAATTATCTACTAGAATCTAACGAAAATTCCACATAGTTATCATCAACAGCGACAGCAGTAGCATATGTACTATAAATGAAATATATTTATAATCTAAGAATAGTTAACCAACACCTTGATTTAGTACATGTCTCATGTCACGGTTCTTAGCGGTTGTAGGAGATGAACGATTCTCTCTCACGGAAAACAATTCAAAGATGGGAGAAAAAGCTACACCTCTGATGAACTTTTCACGGTTTCATTTGAAGAATACAAGAATAATTACGTAAGGAATTAATTTGGGTAACGAAATTCACCAAATTAAGGAATGGGTCCTGTAGCTAAGTTTGTCTGCTATGATTGTCTAATCGATAGAGCATTTGCTCTAGGCCTCAAATATGAAAAATGACCCTAAAAATTTGAAAGCTTGAGAAACAAAAATTTGAACGCCAACATGCAAGTTGGTAATGGGTTCGGAAGAAAGATGGCTCCCTTACCCAGAAATCCGATCTTTGAAATTTCACATTTCCCTCCCCAGGCTTGAATTCTGCTGTAGCTTGAATATTTGGTGCGAGATTTTGGCAAAGGGAGAGGGTAAAAGGAACAAGAAGGAGAAGCAGAATGATTGGCAGAGATAGTAGTGTTATGAAGGCATGGGAGGCCACTGTGAGAAAGACACAGGCAGTGGCCAAGAAGCGCGCGAACAGCATATTTGGGTCAACTTATCTGGCCCATGCAGATGAAGACGACAATAAGGATAATCCAAATGGAAGTGAGACAATGGAACTGTACCATGCAGAGAAGGTTCTCTCGAATGGGGATTACTACAAGGGAGATTGGGCAGATAATTTCCCACATGGGAAGGGAAAATATGTGTGGACTGATGGGTGTGTGTATGTTGGAGAATGGTTCCAAGGGAAAACTATGGGAAAGGGAAGGTTCTGTTGGCCTAATGGGCCAAATTATGAAGGGGAATTCAAGAGTGGTTATATGGATGGGACAGGCACATACACAGCCTCAAATGGGGACATTTATAAGGGGCAGTGGGTCATGAATTTGAAGCATGGTAATGGTGTGAAGAATTTTGCCAATGGAGACAAGTATGAAGGTGAATGGAAAAGGGGGATGCAGGATGGACAGGGTAGATATGAGTGGAAGGATGGGAACTATTACATTGGGGAGTGGAAGAATGGGACTATTTGTGGTAAAGGGTCATATTATTGGGGTAATGGGAATAGGTATGATGGGTGTTGGGAAGATGGTGTACCTAAAGGGGATGGAACTTTCCAATGGGTTGATGGAAGCTTTTATGTGGGAAACTGGAGCAAGGATCCGAGGGATCAGAATGGAACATACTATCCAGCAGGGTCATCACAGGAGGGTCATCTTGATTGGGATCCTCAAGAAGTGTTTAATTCGTTGAATGAGTATTCAATTTGTCAAGGGGAGAAGGTTTCAGTTTTGCCATCACAGAAGAGGCTTGCAGTTTGGAGGTCTACAAAGGGAGGGGATGGTCCAAAGCCAAGGAGAAAGTCAGTGGATGGGAGGGTAAGCGTAGGGCTGGAGAAGCCAAATGACAGAATGCAATTATGGGGTAGTGCCGAGGGTGACAGTGGTTCTAAAACTCCAACTAGTGGTGCTTTAGAAAACGAACTCTTAGCTTTAGGCTTAGATGGTGGTATTTCAAGAGGGACTCAACTCCAAACCCTGAAAGCACCAACCAAATCAAAGAGGCAGGGGGAGACCATATGCAAAGGACACAAAAATTATGAGCTCATGCTCAATTTGCAGCTGGGAATCAGGTACCGTTATTAAAATTTAAAATATCAATCGATTATGTAACTGTACTACTAGTTTATATAATTGGTTTTTTGATGAAAACATGATGCACCACCACTCAAGAGGACTGCAAAATGCTATGCTACCTATGGTTCCTTCCTTATGTAATGTTTCCATGAAAAATGGACTTATGTCTGCTATTATACATTTAAACTTATTCATGAAGCTTCATGTAGTCAACCTTGACATTGCATTTCATGTCTACATTTTTTGAGTCTTCCCTGCGTCATTTGTCACTGACTAGAATTTCTTTGATTTGTTGCACATTTGTTGCATAGGCATTCTGTTGGAAGACCTGCCCCCTCAGCATCACTTGATCTAAAGCCTTCAGCTTTTGATTCCAAGGAGAAAGTGTGGACAAGATTTCCCCCAGAAGGATCCAAATACACTCCACCACATCCATCATGTGAGTTCAAATGGAAGGACTATTGCCCGGTAGTGTTTAGGTAAGCCTATTGACACCAAGAGCACACATGTAAGATTGTATATAGTTTCATCAAAATAAGTAAAAACCAGACACATGGTTAACCTACTGTGGTGGTTATTTTTCTATGTAATTATTTCCACGTAATCATTTACAATCTTTTCTTTGAAACTCTGCCTCCAGAACTCTTAGGAAGCTATTCAAGGTGGATGCAGCAGATTACATGATATCTATATGTGGAAATGAGGCTCTTCGTGAACTTTCCTCTCCTGGTAAAAGTGGTAGCTTCTTTTACTTGACCAATGATGATCGCTACATGATAAAGACAATGAAGAAAGCCGAGGCAAAAGTGAGTATAGTGTATCTTGTCCCTATTTTGAAGTTTTCAAATCAAATCAAGCCATCTTCTAACTAGTTTGGCTATGGTGTATGCAGGCTCTTTTAAGAATGCTCCCAGCTTATTACAATCATTTTCGAGCATTTGAGAATGCTCTAGTGACAAAATTTTATGGCCTGCATTGTGTAAAGTTAACTGGAGCAGCTCAGAAGAAGGTATAAAATGCTTATTGAATTATAGATAGGAAAATGCTAGGTTTAACAAGTTTTATTTTGTCATACAATTATGGATTAGACATTTGGTAGGAGATTGTTTTTGTCGATAAAATCAGTATTTCTTAATAATATTTTCTTGCACAATATTTAGTTAGAGGAAAGAACACAATATTTTCTTCTGTTTAGACAGAGATAAAGTAAAATGAAAGGAGAGTAAATGTTTCCTCTAAATAAAGTTTTAATTTTTTTCTTTTCTTTTCTTGCACAATCTCCTCGATCAAATTTGAAACTTTTTGTGTTATTATTTACCATAAGAAAAACAAAAAAGTAGACCCTATATATAGAGTCATTTGTGACTTCTAATTTGTTGACTACATAAAAAATTGAAGTGAACTGTTTATCAAAATTAAGCTCGAATCTTTATAGTACGTTTGGATTTGCAGGTTCGATTTATCATAATGGGTAATCTCTTCTGCTCTGAGTATACCATCCATAGACGCTTTGATTTGAAGGGTTCCTCACTTGGGCGAATAACAATTAAGCCTGAGTCTGAGATCAGTGAAACAACTATCCTTAAAGATCTAGATCTAAATTTCATATTTCGACTACAAAAATCTTGGTTTCAAGAATTTTGCAGGTGATGAAAGATTTCTGCACATTATGTTGTATCTGAGTTGCTGTCTACCCTGTTAAGTTGAATTCTTTTCTAATACTACACACAAAAAACTAAGCACCTAAACTATATATGTTATCTCAGGCAAATTGATAGGGACTGTGAGCTTCTGGAACAGGAGGGAATTATGGATTACAGTCTGCTGGTTGGTATTCATTTCAAAGATATATCAGAAAATGGGGATATTATTTCTTCAGGATCTCATACTCCTGCTGGTACTACTTAACCTAAAGTCCTTCTTTTTACATTCACAATTGAAAACTAAGAAAAATGGTTTGACTTATCAATTTGAGGTGATTCAGAGAATGGAGGAGCTCCCTGTATTTCTCGAGCAGACATAGACCAACTTCTTCTAGATCCTACCAGGTCACATGTCTTTTTAAAATTTTAATGCTAAAATTTGTATTGGAAAAGGTTGTTTTGTAATCTAGAGAGTATGCAATTTGATGTGCATAAAAATAATGGCTCATAGTTATAGCACACATTTTCTCTGGAGATAATGGGTGAAGGCAAAACAAGTTGTTAGTCATGTCTGGTTGGGTAATATATTTGTCCTATTTGTGTTTGCAGATGGGCAAGTATCAAATTGGGTGTGAATATGCCAGCAAGGGTTGAAAGGACAGTGAGAAAAGGTGATTGTGAATTACAACTTGTAGGAGAACCAATCGGAGAGTTCTATGAGGTAGTTTTATTTTTTGGTATCATAGACATACTTCAAGATTATGATATAAGCAAGAAGCTTGAGCATGCCTACAAGTCCATTCACTATGATCCAACCTCAATATCGGCCGTTGATCCTAGACAATATTCAAGGCGTTTTCGTGACTTCATATTCAGAATATTTTCTGAAGACTCTTGAAAGCCATACCAGATACTCTCTACCATGGTGGTAGCTTCAAAATTTCAACTATTAGAACCACAATTGATATACATGTGACTTTTGGCTAATCCATTGTTTTTTTCTATTTTCATCTTAATTAGCTTATTCTTATGTATAGTGCAGTAACTTTATTAGTATACAAGAAAACAACATGTCAAATGCTTAAAGCAAGAACACTCTGTGCTTCTACACTCTAGCAGCAACTTCATACATTTTATATCAGATCGAGATGTATATTATTGTATAGGAAATGGAAGATTAGTGTACATGTTCAATCTTTTTACTTCTTTGATTAATTTCCTTGCTACTCTGTGGAATAATGTCATTCAATAAGTGAAGCCTGAAATACCTCTTTGACAAAGTTGATGGCGGACACTTTATTTTGTAAAAATGTAAGAATTTGATCTCTTAATGCAGAAGAATTATAGTCTTATTAAGAACTAGTTTTGCATAGCACTAAAAGACTAATGTATAAGTTATGTTTGTGTTTTGAGGACTATAATGTGAGTATTAATGCTTGTGAAAATCCATCTTTACCACATGCCAATCTTTCTCATTGTATCTCGAGCACAATAAATATTTATATATATATATATATATATATATATAAAAGGTTACAAAATTCAGAAACTTCGTATACAACTTCTCTCCACATTTGATATATTTTCGTGTACAAACTTCTTTCCACATTTGACGTAACTTCCTATATATTCTTTAAATCATTCTATTTATTTCTCAAACATCAGCGTTGAATGTCATTTTCATTTATAGTTCACCTGTTCTTCCTCCTCTCAAAGTCCATGAGCACTATAAAACCTTAGAAAGAAACTACAAATTAAATTTAGCAACCCATGATTTTGTTAGCCTTAACAACATGAGCCTTCTCCACCACAACCCCATCGTTCCCTGCAAGTGCCCTATACTTATCCTTCCTGGTAAAGCCAGTGCACTCGTAGGACAAAGTGGATGCAATCACCCTCTGTATATAATTCGCCACATCATGACTCGACTTGTTCCCTGACCCACAAGTCAACTCTTTGGGCAATTTGTTCAAGAATGTAACTTCATAAGCAGGGCTAGGGTTCATGAAGAAGTAAAACGGGTCCATTCCCTTCCAGCCTCTTGCTGTTGTGCCGTGGAACATGCTCATGCGATTCACCATCGCCACGGGGACGAGCTCGTCCGTGAGTTCAGCGAAGAGGGCGGAGAATCTAAGGAGGAAGGGCTCTCGGCAGGTTGTGCCTTCCGGGCAGATTGCTAGGTCACCCTCTTGGAGGAGTTTTTTTATCATGGCGGCGTCGGTGGCGCGGTCACGGCTGAGGCGGACAGTCTTGATGGGGGAGATTAGCTCCGAGAGACGGGAGACAGAGTAGGTGACGGCAGGGATGGGGCGGCCGAGGGCGGCGGAGAGGAAGATGGGGTCGAGGAGGGTGCGGTGGGAGCAGATAAAGAGAACCCCGGAATTGTTAGGGTTAGGGTTTGATTTTGAGACTTGTGGGGGTGGGGTGCCCTTGATTATGACACGTACTCCTAGGGCCCAGAAGGCGTAGTAGACCATGTGCATAGGCAGAAGGGACCCTGCTGCTATTCGGAGGCATGCTAAGGGAAAGCCTATGGGGATCCAGAGAATGGTGAGAAGGGCAATGAGGGGTGTTGGTTTCTGCACCAGTCTTCCATCGTGGAAGATTATGGGCTTTGGAAGCTTCTCTGTAGAAACTGATTTCACATCACTTTTGGGTGGGACTATGTAACCCTCCTGCATCCATGCATGCATGCAAAACAGTTTCAACAATTTATGACGATGAACACTGAAAGTAACACATGATGAAGATGATGAAGATGAGTGTATGAAGTAAAATGAAATGGAAGTGTTGCTGTTACCTTGCACAAAGCCATGAATGGAACATCGGTTTGTCTATCACCAAGTCCAAGATGTGGTTTCTCCTCTCCAAAAGCGTTCTTGAGAGCATCAGCTTTCTTGTGGCCAACAAGAATCCCAGGCCTGCACACCAACCCAGTTGCTCTTCCTCTGTAACTCCCAATCTCAGTCCCCAAAACCATGTCAGCACCCAAAAACTCCTTCAAGAAAGGTTCCACCATCACTCGAGGATTCGCCGTCAGCACGCACCGCTTCCCGCACGACGAGAACACCCGCCACGACTCCGGGTGAACGTCGTCCGCGTAGAACTTCGGAAGCACCGCGCGTGCCACTGATTCTATGCTCGACACTTTCATCCCCGCCATTGATGTAAATATCAGAACCTGAATCTCACCACCATACAAGTTAGTTTGCTGTCTTATGGCCTGCCAAAAACATCTCTGATATGCCTAATCCAGACAAACTTAGCTTATTTAGGAGTTTGGTTTTTCTGCTATGTTTTTTATATTTAAGTTCCTATAATTATTCATCTGAAAAATATAACATGATACTAATTAGTCTAATATAATAAGAATATAGTAGAACAAGAATACAGTATAAAATTCATAAAACTTATTCGTCTAGGCATAGTTATAGATGAGAGGATGGATTCATTATGTTAAATCTTGAAAGTAACGAGTATAATATAAATTTTCAAAACATCTCAAAATAAAATAATTAAATTATCAGATATCATGATATCATTTCAGTAGACTGAAAAGTTATAAATATAATTAAGGGTCTGTGTTGAAAATTTTACGAGAATAAATATTTGTTTTTGAGTGTTGAAAACAATTATGATGGCTGTTAGAAAAGAGAAAAGATGAGAACCTGAATGCCTGCAGATTCAGAGATGAAGTAGTAGAGAAGAGCAGCAATAGGAGAAGCCAAGACAAAGAACAAAAGCCTGAGAACCCCACCAGCCTCAAAGGCCACAAGAGCAAAATAAGGGAAAGAGCTTCGACCTATGAGTAAGGTTCCATCCATGTCTGCAACCACTGTGTCCTTTTCCCTACCAATAGAGGAGCACTTGCTCACCGTTGGGAAAGTTGAAAAAGCCATGATGTAATATGCTATGCTATGCTAGGCTGTGCTGTGCTACCAACCAAAAAATCAATGTTGCAATCAATATTGATGGCTCTAGATATGCGCACCAAGTATTAATTGGCAACACTGTGGAGAGAAATTGGTTTGGTTGCAGGGTTTTTGTTTTGTGGGTGCATATATATATGTCAGAACACTTGGTTGCATAGTGAGACAAAGTTTGGTTTGGTATGTGTGACTATGTGAACGATGACAATGGTGGCTCGGAGATTTCCAAAAGCGATTGAAATTGATTGATTGATAAGGTTCGATACATACGAGGGTTGGCGATTCTTGTTTTTGGAAAGGTAATAGAAAGGTGGTAAGGTAATGTTTTTGTACATGCATGGTTTGCTCCGTCACATTTTGTCTTCCACCTTCACTTTCCATTGCAATTGCCATTCATTATTCGAATATTTGTTTTCATTTTCAGAGGTTCTTTAAGTGGATCTGACTACTCCAAGTCCTACCATTACCACTTTGTTAAAATCTAAAATATGAATATGAGAGAAAGGGTTGCTATCATGCATACGTTGTTTGAAAATTTCATTGTATTTCTGCAACTTTAATTTTTACACAATAATTACTCCATGTCAGAACATTAATGTTGTCATGTGTTGTCTAAAATTATCATTCAGAAAAGTTGTTACTTATATCTCATACTTAGAATATGTTGTTTGGAGAAACTTTCCTAAGTTAAAATATATTTATACAAAAATTAAAAATTGCAATTTGGAAAAATTAGATAAGAGAATTTCTTCTAACTAATGAGTTAATTTAAATTTTATATAAAAAAATATTTTTTGTTTATATTATTTTATATTAGAAATTCTTATAGGAAAACTTCTTCAAACATATCCTAATATAAAAAAAAATGTTTTTCATGGTAGGGCGTGAAGCTTGTCATTGAGGAAAGTGTAAGTATTTATTATATTGTGCATCACACGTAACTTTCGTGTTTCAAAGTCATTTAAATTTAGGTACATTGAAAGCAATATTAGGGTTCAATTCTGATGGCTTTTCATGTTCCATTTCAGTCCCCAAGTGAAAGAAAAAAACAAAAAATATTTTATTTTTAAAAATCCTTCTAGATGGCAATTCAACATATTGATAATAAGATAAAAAATTAAAAAATTAAATAAAAAATTCGATAGATATTTATGCATGATTAAACCTTATCTAATGTTGAGTGTTGGGTGGATAATTCAATTTATTAATTCAGATTTTTGGTTACTATTGGTTGTGATTTATAAAAACCTCATGTAATTTTCAGTAGTTTACATCTTCAGGTTTACACTTTACAAACTATGGGTAATTAATTACAAATAACCCAATGTTAAATTAGGTTTAGCTATGCTAAAGAAACTAATTAAAAACTAAATAAGAAATTTTTCTATTAGGAGTTAAATAAAAATGAATTCAAAAATAACAAATGTTCATTTTTTTCACATTTCAATAATAAAAATATCCTCTTTTTTATTCAAAGACTAATTAGTATTTTAATAAATGTTGCATTTAACTATGCTTGATCTCATATTTTCTATGCTTATTTTAATATATTTTTAATAAGCTTAAATAATTTTAAATTAATATAAAATTTTATATTATAACATATAAGTATTTAAAATTATAGATTTTAAGAGATATCATTAAATAATATAATAGTTGGTATAATTCGTAAGATATATTAATATAAGCCTATTTTATTCATAATATGCAATGAAGTAATCGTAATCCAGTTGTTGAATTTAAGGATATTATGTTTGTAATAAAAAAAATAAAAATTGTTAGTATATTTCACTAGTTTAGTTTGACAAATAGTATGATATTTAAGAAATTAATGAATGTTTAATTTATTTAAACATTACTATCTTTGATAATAAAACCTACAATGAAATTATTAAATTTGTATTATAGAAAAAATCTGTGTATACCAATTTTATAACAGAATTTTATTTCTGATTTTAAAAAATAAAATTATGCTTCTCTTTTTTAATTGGTTATTATTCTTGGGAAACAATGGTGTACCAGATAAGTATAGGTCTCGTCCCATGACATTCAACCGATAAGGTGTCGGCCTAAACTGACGACATCTCGGTATGTTTTCAGCTAATTGACTCAGGCCCACGTGAGGTACTAAAGAGATTCAAAATCTAGAAGGACATCTTAGGCATCCAAGAGATTCGAAATCTAGAAGGACAATTGTGAAGTACTCGGTCCATGTAAATACAAATCGCATTTTGTATGAAATGAGAATCAGGATTTAATGCTTAAACCTAAAATCACTTGTGTTGTCCATTTATTGTTTGATAAAATGTCAATTTAATGTATTTGAATCATCTTACGGTATTAGTTGGGATAAATGCATATAAACTTTATGGGTCACTATCAATTTTTAGTATAATGTATCATTTCTTTAGTACAATGTTTTGCAATGAACATGACATTCTTAACTAGTGTTTCTTTTCTAATACATTGTAATGGGTTATTTTTAGGTTGTATTACTGTTATGAAAAATTAGATAATAGTTGCTTATTTAAAATATATAGAGGTATGGAACAAAGTGAAATAGAGAAAATTTGACATGTAAAATGCTTATGTTATAGAAAGTAAATACTAAAAAAAATAATTAACATATCATAAATCAAAATATTCTGATTTAATCCTTATTTTTCTAGTTTTACAAATTAAAAAAAAATAATAAAAAAATATATATATTTAAGTATGTACTGTTAATATTTTTTTCTCTTAAAAAATATTTTTTTCTTGTAATTTTTTATTATTTTTATCTTATATAATATTTCTTTACTAATTCTTTTTTTTATTAATTTTATTTTGTTCGTTTTTCCAAAATATTTGAAAGTGTTCTTCATTTACATTAAACATCAATTTTTTTCCGAGATATATGTGTTCTTATGTTATTTTTAATTTTTTTTTATATATTTTTTCATATCTTCTTTATATATTTTGAACTCTTTTTTCTTTGTAAAATTTATCTGTTTTTATTATAAATTTTAAATGATTTATATATTTAAGTATATAATTTTTATCTTTAAAAACATTATATTTTTTTTCTAACCATTAAAAATTACTTACAAATTTTTATTTATTTCAAAAGTATATAAAATTTAGTTTCAAAACCTGAAATTTCATTTTTCTGAAATAAGTAGATAGAAGAATCATTTGTATTATATTTTTTTTAGAAATTTTAATTCTAATGTAGTATGACATTTTTGTCAAATTAGTTGAGTAATCTATAAATAATATTTTATCTCATAAATCAAATATCTTATCATCAATTCTATTATATCTGACTCATTAAAACAAAGTTTCTTATAACTAATCAATTTTACTAACCTCACCTAAAAAATTGAACCAAAATTCTCATTAGAGATATATGACTAGTTCAAATATGTATACTGCTATCTGATAATTTTGAATGAAGGGATTTTGTTGATGGTTAGAAAAAAAAGAACAGTATTTAAGAGGTGTATTGATTATATTTTGTTTCATTGCAACATAAATAAAATTACTAGTATATGAATATGAAGATGTTATCTTCACCTCTAAAGTGCATTTTTTTTTTAAAAAATGTATTACTTTAGAAAAAATTTAAACTTTCATCCCAATTCACAGATCTTCGTAACTAACAGTAACACTTTTGTTAAGACCAACAACTTCTGCCAAAATCCTTGATTAAGAGCATGTCATGATTCTATCATGCTATAAAGATAGAAAACTGTTTAATTGAAATCTGACTCAAGCCAATTAAGTGACTATTCTAATCATAACAAATGAGTTCACTAAGTTATACAATTTCATAACCAGTAACAGTTTGCTAAAATTTTGACATCCATGTCATGCAGTTCTCAGTGGAGGGGAAACCAATATCACCCCATCTCCCCTAACAAACAGGAAAGGAACTGTCCGCTTTGTGGTCTGCAACCAGAAAGAAAACAAAAGATCATCCAACAACAGGTATCTTCAAAATCGATGTAGCATGTATTTGTTTGATGTTAGATAAAAGCAATTGATGGTTTATGCAGATTGAAGATTGTAAATACACATTCATCATTCCTATATATGACCAAAATTCCAAAGGTTGTCAGTGGTGCGTTACTGTTTACAATAGACAACTTATTCTTTTCTCCAACAGAAACTCAGTACAATAAATAGCTCTTCTACACACATTTGTTAGCAAATAACAAGGCCAATGGTGGACAAAAACCAAGGCTTTATATTCTCATTTAAAAAGAACCCAGAAAAGTATCTAACTTTGGCTATTTTTTGTAATAGAAAGTATCTAGCTTTACTACAAGTAATGTATTTGGCAATAGTTATTTTCAAATGTTTACACAATCAAACTTCATGCAATGATTCAAGCAATGTTTTTCTTTAAACTTTAATGAACTTATAAACTACACAAACGCTGTCACTTTATAAAGCTTATAGCTTATTAACATATAAATAAGAAAAAACTACACTGACATGACACACCCAAGTTATTTTTTTCAAATTGCACATGATATATCTGTTTTTTTAACATTTACAACAACATACCTAATAGTTAGTGTAATATATAAGAAGTGTCAATTTAAAGTTTTCGAACAATTAAGAGTTAGTGAAGGGATAGAAAAATGAGGAGTATCATGTGCAATTTGACAAAACAAAGAGTGTCTGTGTAACTTAATAAATAATCTAAAATTATTCAAATTTTCCAAAAATTATTCACAGCTCTATCATTTAGCTTTGCCAAAATATAATATACAAGTATTTCTCCATCTTGCTTTTTACAACTTACCCTCACAATTTCCTCATATGTCTCATCATCAATTTCTACAGTAGTAACAACTTCTTCAACATCACCAAGAATCATATTAAGATGCTGATCATAAGCCTGGAATTCACCCAGCACCAAATGGGAAACAAAAAAAACACTTGTCAAGTCAACAGAATTTTAAAGATCAAAATTATCATAATCATTAAGGGTTTGTTCACGAATTCTAAAAGGAAATGTATAAAGCAATGGAGTGAAGCATATAAAAAAATTCTAACCCTCCCTTAATTCTACTTAGGCAACCTAAATATAAAGTAAGGTATTTATATCCCTGTTTAGATTACAAATTATTGGCTATGTGGCAGATAAATAATTGAGGAGAAAGAAAGACAAGTCTTGACCATGTACTAAGTATGAATCCTTTAACAAATTTTAGATATTGAGTGCTAATCAGATAGAAATTTAATCCCTATGAGGACTGGTCTTTTTCTAATAAAAGAAAACAACTTTGAGACTCCCAAACTCATAAGAAATGTTTGATCTATCAGGTAAGTCTGTACTTCTCAATCAAGATGCATGAGTGCTTTTACATGCACAGAACAAGGGAGAGGCAAGAGAACGTATCAGAGTTCCGATCTAAAAGTTCAAAACTCGAAGTTTAATAGTGTTCAGTCATGAAAATAATTAAGTACATCATACCATAAAAAATATTAGACACAGTAGTTAGCGATCAGTTACAAGTCAGAAAAGTGAATTGCTGTGACCAGGATGATATAGAGGTTACTTGTTCAGAAATAAAGCACGTAAAAAACTTATGCATACTTAATTTTGAGTTTTCACGCTGAGTTTTTCTCACCAGTCATCACCCATTTAAACATTTTCATAAGAATCTGAAACTTAAACCAATGTAGTTAAGATATTTCTCATAGTTATACTTCTAACAAATGAACATGAAAGATCAATGACAATTACTTGACTAACTGGTAAATCATTGTGAACCCAGGGTATTTCGAATAGGAACCCTTCAGTAAATTAAATTACAACTTCAAGCTTGTGACAATCTTACAGAAATGCAAGAAAATAAATAAATAAATAAAACGCATAAAAAACACCACGCCATTACTGCAAAACACATCAGCCAGATCATTGCCCTGGTTTAACACGTTAGCCATAGCACTAAAAGAACCCTTACAAACCACAATCATTTCAAGGCATTAAACAATTCATGCAACAACATTTTTTGTGTTTATTTCTCTCAATCACAACATCTACTACATATCAAATTTCACTCTCTTTTTCTCTGCTTTCTCTTAGTTGTACAAGTAACATTCTCATCATTTGAATATGTTACTCTCAGAAAACCAGTGAAGTGCCTTTCAGCACAAGACAAACCATAGATAGTTCATATTACATTTATCCAATCTTTTAGCATAAATTTCTTATACCACCCACTAAAAACTAGACAAATATTAATAACTAAAAACCCATACTTATCATTCCCATTCCTAGCCTATTTATAATTCTAATTCAAAACACTCAAATTTCCATTCAGCAACAAACAACATTTCCTTCCAAGAACCATATTACGGAACCACAACTTAACAACGGTCAGCATAAACATTTTTCTTAGCACTCGAAAAATTAAACAAAGGTTGAAAACTAACACCTTGACGACGCTCAGATTTTAAATTCTAGTTCAATGCACTCAAATTTTCATTAAGTATCATACCACACTTCCTTCCAAAGACCAAAATTTGTAACCACAAAGATTAGACACAATCCCTACAGACAAATATAAAAAGACCCAATTTTTTCTTATATCATTAAGACAGTCAGAAAGGTACAAACTTTCTAAGGAACCCATGTTACAATTAGCTTGAAATCAAAATAAAAACAGTAATTTTTTCATCATGAAGCCCCCAAAACACACTATGCCCTAATGGGTAGTCCACAAAAGAGAGCATAACTCGAAAGAAATGGAGAAATTCATGAAAAGGAGAAAAAAGATGGAAAGAAGAAGTACGTGAAGTTTGCCACGAAGCTCTCTGTCTGAACGGAGCTTGACGTATATACGCTCGTCGAGACTAAGCCTGATGAGATCCAAAGGCTCCTTCACCGCGCTCTCTTCTTCTGTAGCCATTAATCACTTTACTACTTGTTAACCCTCTTTCTCTCTGTTTCTTTGTTTCAGTGGTGTGCTTGTGTTCTGCTCTTTGTTTCTTCAGTTTTTTCTCTTTCCTTTCCTCAAATTTTTCTTCTTTTTTGTTTCTCTTTTTTATAGGTCATAATTTTTTGTAAACCCATTAATTTTTAGGGTTTTACTTTTTGCAGCTCCCACATTTCTCCCTCCATCTCCATATATTTTAAGGTTGTTCTTCACCGCAGTCAACCGAACAAGGTTACTGGTGTCGGGAAATTTCTTCAAGGTTTAGGCAGTAAAAATCATTATGATAAAAAAAATAACAATAAGAAAATTAAAACCATTAAAATCAAATTTTCTTTTAAATTTTAATTTAAAATTATCAAATCAAAATTAATCTGTTTATTATATTTAAATATAATATTACATATTTAAAATTAAATAGAACTAATAATTATAATGTATTTTTTAAATGTTATTTTATTATTCAAAATATAATAAATTTATATAATAGTTTTTAATTATAAAATTATGTTATTTATTTATAATTATTAAAAATTATAATAATGTTTTTTGAGATTTTTTTATTATAAAATATAATATAAGTTTTTTAAAAAATATTTTACAGTCTTTTATAAAAAAATGTTTATCTATTTTATAATAACAAAAATTAATTAAATTAAACAGTAAAACATTACTTGATTTAGTTTGAATTTTATATTAAATTAAACTTAAATTAAATTATACTAATGTTTATGTTTGATTTCAATAATTTTCTTTTTGAGCTAAAATAGCATTCAAACATGACTTTGGTGTAATTCTTCTGAGTTAAAATTGTGTATCTGTTTTAATGTGATTTTTTATTTAGTTAAAATTGTGTAAACAATTAAAACTCTAATGGAATATATTTTAAGCTAAAATCAGCATAACCCTAATACAATTTTTTTTTTTATATTATGTTGAAGGCATATTATAAAACATGTCTTTGGTTTCCTTTATAAAAATAAAAATAAAAACACAAACAAAAAAACAAATGTCATACTTGAAATGAAGTCGTTTTTGGTGGTTAATTTTTTAAAATTTACCATTGACAAAATTTAGAAAGTAAAATTATAACATTTTGGTAAACTATCCCAATTTCTATGTCACCTTCACAACAAATTTTGAATAAGAAATACTTAGTTAAGGATTTGTTCGTAGGTTAAGTTGTTAAAAATTTAGATTGAGCAGACATGTTATCATGGTCCTTTGAAAAAAAAAAAAAAAAGGTAAGTGAATTTTTTGTTTAAATTTTTCGTCATATCTTCATATAATGAATTAATCTATGTACCCTTTCAAGTTGAAAATGTAAATGTGTTTCCTGTAAATTGTGGAACTTTATTTGCAGATATTCTGAATTGTTTAAAGCAGCAGTTTCTTATATTTATATTATTTCCCTTTTTCTTTGGATGATTTTTTTGTTTATTGATGTTTCATTTGAGATCCCGGTACTTTGGAGGTTTTGAGTTTCTGAATTTTCAATTTCAGATTGGGTATATGATCAAATTGACAACAAGCTTGAAGATGAGCTCCTAAGGGTATTCTATTTTAGGGTTGAAACTTGATTCTCTTGAGTTTTTTCAATCCCAATTGATGGATCTGCTGTAAAATTTATATTTTCGCCTTGATACCCTAATCAAATTAATTTTTTATTTTTTATTGTGAATAGTATTGATGTTATTGAACTACAATTAAAATGGTTATAGAAACTTTCTCGACCTATATTATTTGTGAAAAATGGGGATTGTGAAGCCTATGTTTTGTACAATGATCTTGGGAATCTCGTTTTTGTGAATCTTGATACTTGCATTAAAACTGGGTATGATTCTTAAACAAAACGGCTTAAGACTCTGAAGTCTGATGTTGAACCTAAGCTAGTGGAGAATTAGCAGGTGCATAATTCTGAAGATACAAGTTTTGGGGATTTCCGGTGGTAGAAAAGAGTATGGACCGACTCAATGGTTCTGCCAATCTAATGATAGTGTCAGATCTTGATTTCACAATGGTAGACATCAATTTTTTGACAATGATCGATTTCTGGAATAATGCTTGAGTGAAATCTAGTGAAGCTTGTGTATCTCACTGCAGGTAGACCATGATGATCCAGAAAATCTTGCTCTTCTCAGGTTCAATGCGCTGTGGGAAGCTTATTATCGTCATGATTCTCTGCTAGTTTACTCCACCGGAAGATCGCCTACTATTTATGGAGAGTTAAGAAAACAGAAACCTTTGTTGACTCCTGATATAACAATAATGTCTGTGGGCACTGAGATTACATATGGTGAATCCATGGTACCTGATGATGGTTGGAAACAGTATCTGGATCATAAGTGGGACAGAGACGTAGTTCTGGAGGAAACAGCCAAGTTTCCTGAACTAACTAAGCAAGTATGTATCTACCTTCTAATCTTTTAGTTTATCAAAATTAAGATACTTATCAGAATTTTTTATATCTTGAATCATGCTCCGGAGAATAACCTTCAATGAATTTCGATATTAGCTATTCTAGATAAGCATTGATATTCATTTATCAACTTGTTTTCTTTGAAATTTCTGGAGTAACTGTAGTCAGAAACAGAACAACGGCCTCACAAGGTCAGCTTTTATTTGGATAAAGGGAAGGCCCCAAATGTTGTCAAAGCTCTCTCAAAATGTTTGGAGAAACGTGGGGTAAGATTATAGTTCATAAATAAACTTAATGGCTGAAATTTGTGTACTTCATTTGAAAGCTTTACCAACAAATTATTTTGGATTGGCGTTTACGACCCTACTTCATCCTTTCTCATCTGTAAAGACAAACGACAGACAAGTATATTTTTATTAACATGCTACAATTTCATTATATTTATATTATTGTGACGTGATATTACTTTTTTTCTCTTTTCCAGTTAGATGTGAAAATAATTTATAGCAATGGTATTGCTTTGGATGTATTACCCCAAGCTGCTGGAAAAGGAAGGGCCCTTGCTTTTCTACTTGAAAAACTGAATGCTGATGGACTTGGACCACACAAGACTCTTGTGTGTGGTGATTCTGGAAATGATGCTGAACTTTTCACTGTACCTGAAGTTAATGGGGTTTTGGTTCGTAGCATTATAAGAATTACTAACTTCAACTTACAGTTGTCTGTCTTGTCTGCAAATGTGATTGTACTGTGAAAAATGATCTTTCATGTCCTGAATTTGAAGGTCAGCAATGCACAGGAAGAATTGCTTCAATGGTATGCAGAAAATGCAAGGGGCAACCCCCAAATAATTCATGCAACTGAAAGATGTGCAGCTGGCATTATTCAAGCCATCGGGAACTTCTCTCTTGGTCCGAATGTGTCTCCAAGAGATATTGGAGATTCCATGTCCAATAGGAAAGTTCTTGGTCCTAGCCATGAAGTAGTGATGTTCTACATATTTTATGAGAGATGGAGGCGTGGTGAAGTTGAGAATCCTGAGCAGTTTATACAAAATTTAAAATCAGTATTAGTAAGTTTCATCCAATTGTAAGATTTTAATCGCAATTGCAAATCCATTGCTAAGCTTAATCAGAGCTGAATCTTTTCATACATGAATAATGAATGAGTTTTGGAATTGGAATACCTAGAACTGTTAGGGTGTTGAAAGAAAGCAGAGAGAAGTTTAAATTGCGTGAGAAAATACTTGGTGGCTTTGACAAGACATTTTTTGTTTTATCATAAAGAGTGAAAGGAGAAACACAACACATGAAATGCCAGTTGATAGGTGATATATGAAGTGCAGACTTTTATATCCCTAATTATTTTCTATCCATTTATATGAAAATTTATAATATGTGGAGGTGGTTTTAAAAATTGAAATTGAAACTAGATGGACCTTTTATGTAGCTTTTGATAACCTGAAGAGGTGCTGATGCTGTTTTTTTCTCTATTTTTGTTTATCTATAGCATTCTACAGGAAATTGTGTCCATCCTTCAGGAGTTGACCAACCTATGCATCAAATTATAGATACTTTAGCAAAGGCTTTTGGTGATAAGAAGGACCAATACTTTCGAGTGTGGGTTGATCATGTATCTTCTGCAGAGGTTAGTTTCGGTTCGTGGCTGGTCAAATTTGACAAGTGGGAGAAATCTGGTGAGATTTTGTTATAACATTAATTCAATAGTCTTAAGTTCTATTATTCAATTTGCATCATAAGACAAAGGAGGTCGGGTGTTGTTTCTCTTTTTGACCATTTAAAGCATTTCAGTATCAATTTCAAAAATTTTCCGTTGGTGTTCAACAATTAATCCTAATCTTCTCATTATAATCATCGGTTTCTGAGTATAGCTATTTAAATCTAAACTCAGTTTTGTTTTCCGAATGATACAATATTTATCAAAAAATGAGATTCTCAATTACCACTTTGACAACTACCTCAGTTTCATTGAAAATAAGGAGTTCTCAATGCCTTATTTTCTGATTGTGACCATATACATGAGAAATAAATCTATATCTAGTATTTACTTTCAACGTATTAGTAATGACCAGCTCTGCAGAGAATATGCAGTTCTCATTCTGTAGAAACTTTTTTGGATTTTATGATACAAATTATTGATTGCCTGATTCATGTGTAAATTGCCTAACTCAATGCAGCATGCTGAGCTTCCTTTTTTGTTTTCAACTTTTATTCATTTGCATTGTACTACTTTAGGCTACTCCTCCAAGGCTGTGTATGTCTTGGACGATTTTCAGTCCTTTTATATAGTAGTTTTATGAATCCTCTTTCTATTACTTACACTTCATTGGCTTATTAGAATTCTTCCTGTCATCTAAATCAGGGAATGAGCCACGGGGTTGTTTAACAAAGGTTTTGATGAATTCGAAGGTAAGCCCTTGTACTCAGTCTTTAGCTCTTGGTCTTTATTTAGCACTTCATTTTAACTTAATTTTCTGATATTTATTTGTTCATTAATAGGTTTTGGGTTTTGGCAGGTTGATGCACCAGATCATTATACCTGGATGCACTTACATCAGACTTGGTTAGATGGCTTAGATGGACAGGATGATGTGTCTTGGTTGTTGTAGTTTCTAATCTCTTCTCTTAAAGAGTATTATTAAAAGGACTATTGTTCAAAAATGCAAGATAGATGGTTAATAAGGGTATTTCATTTTATCTCTTATTGAATAATGATGTTCTATTAAAATATACTGGTTAGATTTTGTATTAAATTATATAAACTAATCACATTTAGGTTTGTAACTTGGAAAATTACTTCTGATTAAATAAGCTAGATAGATACTGTATTAAATAAAAATAATTTATATTAGACTTTATATTGGTCTTAAATGTGTTAATCTGTGTAAAATTTTTAAAATGATACTATATAGTAAGTTTGTTGAAAAATAATTTTATGATTAATTTTGTTTAGATGCAAACTAATCACTTTTTTGCATAAAAAAAAATATGAATGAAATTGAAAAGGAAAAAAATTGTTGAAATATAATGGGTTAAGTATGTTTTTTATTTTTATATATTTTTTTTAAATTGGTTCTTGTAAATTTAGATTGATAAATTCAGTTCTCTAATTTTTCAAACTATGTAAATTTAATTTTTTTTATTAGTTTTATGACTATAAAGAAATGTTACTATAATAATTAAAATTATAGCTAATACTTTTATTAATTCTATTAAAGTAAAAAAAAAAAATATTATTAAATATTAAATTTATATGTAAAAAGGGATTAAAATTATATTTTTATTAAAATTTAGAGCATTGAATTGATTACTGTAAAAATAAGAACAAAGATAATATTTTAGAAAAGTATAAGCATAAAACATATTTAATTAAAAAATAATCATAAATTGCATATCTTCACATGTAAGAAAACAATTTTTTTAGAAAAAAAATAATATTGTTTTGACAAAGTTAAGCTATTAGAGCTTAACTTGTATGATTTTACATGCATTCTTCCGGAGAAAATTCGCAACATGAAAATATAAAATTCAGTAGTATGATAAGCTTGGGTCATCAAATCTAATTCTGTTCCAGCTACTCCAAATTTCTGAAATAATGTGCTCAATTGATCACTCCAAGGTTTGTCAAAGATCTTTAAGATGTTGTCCAATAAATATTTCGGAGGAATGATCGAGTGCATTTCCATCTAGACTAGCCAACCTTCTATTGCTACTGTTGAGAAAAAAAAATTTAAATAATTTTAAAATTGTATGAATTTTATATATGTGAAATAATTAATATTAATGTCAAATTCAACATATGGATTGGTTAAATCTATTATTGAAGGCATAAGTTAACTAATTTATATATATATATATATATATATATATATATGTGTGTGTGTCTGTTTTCTTTTATAAAAAATAATACTAAACAAGCAAAAATAATAAATTTAGTAACTGTATCGTGTACTTTGAAAATATAAATAAAATTAACCATATATACACTAGTTCACCACGGTATTGGAATCCTGGTATGAACATCGCGATTTGGAATAGCTGAAAGATAAAGTTAATTTTAAACAAAAGCACAAAACTTTGACAAGTGAATGCCACCATCTACCAAATAGCCCAAAAGAATCCACCACCTATATATGTCAATATGACCAAACAAAACTTGATGCTAAAATAAATGGAAAACATAAAACAAAAGATCTACTAGCTAATAATCATTCACAGATTGCTCACTTAAATTGTAAGTTATTTGACAACCAGCTAAGCCATAAATTCATGCCTTTATCTGGCTATGATACAAGTAACGAGAATACAGGGATTTTGTGAACATAACTGACCAAATCTTTGATCTAGTACTAAAACCTAAACCATTACAAGTAGAGCACAGATTATGTTCAACCATATCATACTATTACAAAATTGTGAAAAATTATGCCTTGCAGACTACAAGAAGCAAGACAAATGAGATTGACAACATTGCATCTGATGATTTGCTTTCAATAGCGTCACTTATCCAGATTCCACCTACCTGGACAGAAATACAGAGAGACCACTCACCTTAGATCTTATTAATTTGTAGCATTAATGAAGCCTGCAGCAGCGACAAAGAAAAACCATTTTCATAAACAATACTATTACTTCTTTCGCTGCCTATGTTTAACTTTCACAAACTTTCGGCCAGACTTGTCACCCCCACCAGTGCCCAATGAAAAACTCCCTCCAGCATTAAATTCTAGACTGCCAGAAGCTTGAAATGGAGATGGATTCTGTGGGGCAATATTCTGTTGACTTGCGAACTGGAAAGGATTCGCCCCTGCTGGAGTTGATGCTCCAAATGCAAAATTTGATTGAAGTGGGGCAGGTTGTTGGCCAAATACAGGAGTTGCAGGTGGAGTTGCTTGAACTGTGTCCTCGGCCATACTGTCCTCCATGTTCATCTGATCATTATTATTAACAGGAGCTGAACCAAATGAGAAGACAGGACTAGAACTTCCAAAAGCAGGCTGTGTGTTGGTAGTAGCTGTAGCAGAAGTGAATGAAAACTGAGGAGTTGATGCAACAGCAGAGGATCCAAACATCATGGGAGAACTGGTAGAATTAACAGTAGATGTGGATGATGCAAAGGAAAACCCAGGGGTAGATGAAGATGATGAACTAAAAGATGAACCAAAGGAAAACCCAGAGGAAGGAGAAGATGTTGAACTAAAGGAAGAGCCAAATAGAGACTTGTTTGGTTGCCAACTTGAAAGCCCAAACATAGTAGAACTTGAGCCACTACTGGAGCTAACAGGGTTGGCTTCAGAAGAAGCAGCAGGGGTACTTTGTCCTGAAGTTGTACCCGCATTGAAAATATTTGCGGGGGAACTAGAAGAAGGAAACAATGAACTCCCTGAAGCTAAACCTGTGCTCCCAGTCAACCCAAATAATGGAGCTGATGCAGATGAACCAAATGCCACTGGCTGACTCTCAGAAGAAGTTGCAAAACCACTGGTAACAGAAGATCCCAGAGTACCAGAAACAGACCCACCTGTAATGCCAATGACAGAACCCAGAGGCTGGCTACTTCCAGTTGTCGTAGCTGAGGAATTAAAGCCAATAATGCCACTCCCTGAGCTTCCAACTGCAGCAGAAGAGCTCCCAAAAACGCTGCTCCTGTTTTCCGGTGGTTCTGAGGCAGAAGATGATACTGGTAAACTTGTTGACGGTAAAGGGGTAGATCCAAATTTGAAAAATGAAGTAGTGGGAGATGAAGATGCCACTTGGGTGGAGGAACTGCTATTACTAGCTGCAACTAAAGAAGGGGAGCTAGTTGTCGTGCCAGTGCTAGTGGAGGTGACAGTGGCACTAATGCTGCCACTGTTGCTTGCTGCAAGGGATGAGCTACTAAATATATTTTGATCTGAAAAATTGTTTGTAACCACGGGGGAAAATAGAGAGGGGCTTGAAGCAGCAGCTCCAATATTTAGATTGGAACTGTTGCCGAAAGTAAATATATTAGCAGATGATGATGGCATCAATGCTGAAGAAACAGCTGGTTCAGATGACTGAGCAGAGAAACCAGTGAATATATTAGTCTTAGCACCAGCATTATCTGAATCAAGAGCTTTTGGCATTGAATCAACAGCGCCAGTAACAGTAGTTGAGCTGCAAATGAGGAAGATGCTTAGTATATTAATTGTCGTAGTACTTCACTGACTATAATGTACATGCCTTCATATCTCTTTCCAAATTCAATTGGACAGTGAATCAAGTAAGAAATACATAAATATAATATATAACAAAAAAAAAAAAAAAGTAAACACAAGTTCAAATTTCACTCTAATTATGAAACTATACAGAATAAATCCAAACTTCAAGATAGCAGAAAAGCATGGCATGATACATGTGTTGAATCTTTTACCCTCAGACTAATGCAAAATGCCTTTTGCAAATCAATCAATACAAGAACAATACAAGCAAAAGTATTAGATGAACATATAAGCCATTATATGTAACAGTGAATGGTGGAAGTAAGCTGATGAAAAGAAATAACATAATATATATATATATATATATATATATATATTATATATACACTCCCAATGAGACAGATTCTTTTTTTTTTCCAATGACAAGTAAACAGAACAGGCAGAACAGACACACTCTAACCAAACAATAAAATATCCTGAGTAAGAAGATCTATTTCGAGAGATATTTAAATGCAAGCACATACACTAACCTGATCAGGCTTCTTGGCTTTGAATCAGAAGAAGAGCCAAATTTGAACACAGTAGATTCACCACCTGATGGGGAGAAAGTAAATGGCACTTGTGGAACCTTGTCAACATTTTTGTTGAAGCCAGAATTAACCGAAGGAGCATCAGCACCTGGCTCTTTTGACGATGCAACCTTCTCCAAACCAAATAGTTGACTAGGCTTAGTAGAGTCCTTTGACGGAGCAACAGCAGCTGTCAGCTCAATAGATGGAACAACTTTATTCCCAAAGTTAAACAGGGTAGAATTAGTAACTGATCCATTTGGCGTAGTAGACTTGTTAGAGCCTAAACTCGTGTTAGAAGCTGCTGTAATTTCACCTGTAGTTGGCTTAAAAATAGGATCAGGGACAGATGAAGTTACAAAGGTTGATACATCAACCTTCTCTTCAACAATAGACCCATCAGCTGTCCTAACATGAGGTTTTCCATCTATCGTAAAATTTTTGGACAGCATTAGCCCAGATGAACCTGGGGGCTTCTCCAGTATAGCTGTTTCAATAGAAGAGGTAGTTTTATCAGCCAAAGCAGTGGAGACTGTTGTTTCTTTCCCCAAATTAGAGAAAGGAGACACAGCTCCATTAGGATTGGCATCATCATCCAGCTCCAGATAATCCTTTACAAGAGATAGAGTAAAAAAACAACAGTGAATAATCATGATCACAGATTGAATCATATTTTTCATTTGAAAAGTTATTCAGATAAAAAATCAAAAGCATCTAAAAAAATTCCCTAACAACTGCTTCAATAATCATTATTTGGGGGAAGAAAGAAACAAATCACTATGCGCAATATTAAATAGTACCAGCTCTTTCCACTGAGATATACTAAATAATTAACATGAAATCACATTAAATTAACAAATACTTAAAATTAAGATAACTAAATAAAACCATCACAAACAAAACAATAAAGTGAAATTGCAAACCTCAGGTGCACTCATATGGAATGCCCTCTTTTTTTGTGGAGGATGATACACAGGTTTTGTTCCAGAGGAATCTCCAGATTTTAAAATAGATATATCTTGCTTCCTTGGGCCTGTAGCATTTGCATCAACAGGAACCATTGCATCAGTAGGAGCAGCCAGTTTTGATGAACCATTTTCAGTTTCATCTATCTTTGATTTTAACCTTTGAGCACCAGCAGACAAATTTCCAAGTGTGCCATCAGATTCATTATTCCGTATGTTATCCAGGAATTTTGATGAATCTACTGTCTCTATACTTCGAAGAGCCTGCCCTCGTAACATGGATGAAGATAACTTTGTTGGAGATTTTTCTTTAGGAGAAACCAACTTATCGAGCTGCTGCAGTATTTTTGAAGCCATCTCACTAGATTTTGAGGGTAAAGGAGGAATGCTGGTACTAGGCATGGTGTCATCTACAGTTTCTGCAGACAATTTTGTATGCATATGCCTAGCTTCACCCAACAGATTAGGCTTCTGCATGGAAGACGAAGGTTGCTGAGCAGCATCAATACCAACTCCACTCCTATCTATAGATAGAGGGTTTCCCAAATGAGGTAAGGTCAAGCTTTTAGAAGGAAGAAGATTGGACTTGTGACGAATTCGGCGTATAGGACCAAAAGATCCTATATCATTATCTAATACAGAACTTCTACGTTTCAATGGCTGCAAAAAAGTAGAGGGGAAAAAAAAGAAAAATCCAATAAAATATCCTTCAAAGAGAGATCTTAAACATGTACACTAAAAATGATAGGACTTGCAATCATAAGTATCTGTACCCCTTGTTTAGATCCAGAAAGCATATCATGATTAGTCACATGCTGAGCTGAAGATGATGGCTCACCTTCAACAGCAACCCTGGTACCCTGTAAGAAAAACCACATAAATTTCAACACCAGACACATTATGATAAAAAATATCAGTAGGTAAATGGCAAACCTTGGGCATAGAGCCTGGATGAACTCTTGCATAAGGTGTTCGAGCCATATTATATATTGCTGATCTGCCACGAGATCTTGGGGTCACAAAACCATTTTCCTGAACCCTAGTAAGGGTAGTAGCCCTTGGCACAATTGACATAATAGGGGATTTCTGAGCAAAATGTTGACTTTTTAGTAGAGTTGGATCCTCCCTGGGAGAACTTCGCATGCCTAACATTGATGGTGATAACTTTGAAGACCTGCTCCCCATGTAAGCCTTGGCAAGCTCAGCAGGAGAAGCAACATCATCAACAGAAGCCTATAGAAATATATATAAATGTCAGATGAATCAAAACAGGTAAGTAATAATTTCATATATACAATCAAACATATATATGGAAGATAGGTATGAAGCAAATGGTCATACAGTTGAAGTAACCTTCGTAACGTATGGGGTTGAAACAAGACAGTTTTCCATCACGTTTTCTAGTACTGGAGTTTTGGGATATTCTTCCCTTTGTTCATGAGGTAAAATTGGATCTGATGGAATCAATTCTGTGTTCTTCCTTTCTTCCCCAACAGACGAATCAACAGTTCTTGAGCGCATAATTTCTGTCAAATGCTCTATCTCTAATCTGTGGAATAATACAAACTTATTACATGCAGAATCAACATGAGACTTGTGCTAAAAGGAATGTTGTGTGAGAATACAGAATGACACAAATTTGCAATGGACAACAGAAGATGTACATGTTCCAAAACAAGAACTTCATAAATTCAATAAAGTATGCAGGTAGAGCAAATTAAACAATAACAGCCATCATGCACTATGCAGGACATGGACTCGGCTACAGGATCAAGGGGCAACATCAGCTCTATTAAGACCCAGAGGATTGTACCACGAATCCACATCATACAGATACAACTAAGTTATATATTGGAAGCAAACTACCAAACACAGACCAATCGACCCAATACCAGAATCAGTGATGCCACAGGCAGTTATGCAGATCATACAAAAATACCTGGTGAAAGTCTTTTGCTTTAGCAGTTTCTCAAGTTCAGTTAATCCATCTCCATCAGAAGAGTTAATTTGGACACTTTCACCTACTAATCCTTGTTGCTCACCAGAGGATTCATTTGAAACCTGTTCCTCAAACAGCAAAACAAAATGACGATCACAGCAATAACACTTGACACTGAAAATATATATAATAAAGAGCTTAAGAGACTAATAATCTCTTAGCTGGTCAATTGATTTATAGGAAAAATTACAATGATTACAGAAGTGTAAAAGACAATTGCTATACTTCTAGGTGTTAAAAGCTAATGAGAAAAACAGGTTTTAGTGAAGATAGGTTAACTTATCTCAACAAATTACCTATTGAAATAATAACCTATTCTAGCACTCCTCAAACTAGAGCATACAGATTTTATGCGCCAAGCTTGTACATATAAAGTCAATCTGAGGTCCTCTCAAAGATTTTGCTAACTCATTAGATCCAACAAACTTAGAACAAATTTCCTTAGATAGCAACTTTACAAGAATAAAATGGCAACCAATTTCTATATATTTCATCCTCTCATGGAACACTTGGTTAGAGGCAATGTGCAGACCTGCTTGATTATCATAATACATCTTCATCTATTGGATCTCACATAATTCAAGTTCTTGAAGGAACTATTTCACCCACAGAAGTTCATAAGTGAGAGACGTCTATCTTCAGCTTCAGCACTAGATTGGGAAACTACATTCTATTTCTTGCTTTTCCAAAAAATAATATTGCCTGCAAGGAGAACACAATACCCTGAACATTTATCCATAGGAGATCCTACTCAATCAACATCACAATACCCAAATATTTAGGTATTCCCTTTATCTTAATACAAGAGATCTTGTCCTGGAGCTATTTTTAGGTATCTTAGGATGCAAATGATGACATTCCAATGATCAATACATAGATTTTGTATAAACTGACTAACACCAACTGCAAAAGATAGATTAGGTCTAGTAATAGTGATATAAATAAGTTTCTCAACAAGTCTTCTATATCTCTTAGTCAAAAAGAGGTTCAACTTGATGTGCCATTAACTTTTGATTTGGATCCATAGGCCTACTGGTCTATAGTCAATCATACCTATTTCTTCCAGGATATCTAAAGCATATTTCCTTCGGGAGACTACAATGCCTTCCTTTATTGAGCCACTTCAATCCCTAAAATGTATTTGAGACATCCAAGGTCTTTGGTTTGGAAATGATTGCATAAATGTTTCTTCAACTAGGAAATTTTATCAATATCATTCCTTGTAATGACCATATCATCCACATACACAATTAAATAAACACATTTTCCTGAAGCGGTATGATAATAAAAAATAGAATGACCTAACTTCACTCCATTTTATCAAATATCATTCCCTGTAATGACCATATCATCCACATAAACAATTAAATAAACACATTTTCCTAAAGCAGTATGATAATAAAAAATAGAATGATCTAACTTCACTCCATTTTAGTCCAAAGTTTTGAACAATATGACTAAACTTTCCAAACCAAGCACATGAAGATTGCTTGAGACCATCTAAGAGAGCAATGTAACTTACAAACCAAACTAGACTACCCTAGTGCAACAAATTCAAAGAGGTTGTTCCATGTAAATTTTCTCCTCAAGATCACCATGGAGAAAAGCATTCTTGGTATCCAATTGATGAAGAGACCAATGACGAACAACTATCATAGCAAAGAAAAGTTGAACAGTAGTCATTTTGGTCATAGGAGGAAAAAGTATCACCATAATCAAGGCCATAGATCTAAGTGTATTCTTTAGCTACTAATCTAGCTTTGAGTCAATCAACCTCACCATTTGGCCCAACTTTAATGTTGTAAACCCAAGGACAACCAACAATTTTCTTCCTAAGTGGAAGAGGAACTAAGTCCCATGTACCATTGTGCTCAAGAGCCTACATTTCAACAATCATGGCTTGTCGCCATCCACGATGATCAAGTGCTCTTTCAAATTTTTAGGAATAGTAATAGATAACATAAAAGAGATAAAAGAAAAATAGGAAGGAGACAATCAATGATAGCTTAGAAAATTATAAATGGGATGAGGATTGCGAGTAAGGCGAGTACCTTTTTTAATAACAATAGGCCAACTACAATCTTTATTATCAAGAGTCATGTTATGAGACAATGATGGAAAAGGACTTGATGAAGAGCTACTTGTCGGTGTTTTGGAATAGTGGAGTGCAACTACGTAAAGTGTTGTTGAGTGAAAACATTAAAGAAAGTGTTGTGATAGGAACTTGGGTACTATATGGTGTCTACCCAAGTTCCTATCAAGCAAACTTAATGTTGGATAAGATGGTATCAAAGCTTATCCTAACAAGGCTTTTTTCGCCTATCATGTCACCCACTATCGAACAACTATCAGACCACCCATATACAACTAGTTCCACGCTTGAGATGTCTAGTCCTCGAAGTGAAGGAGTGTGTTGGAAATACCACATCAACCAAAGATATGGTCAAATTATAGTATATAAGTGGGTGAAAACCTCATCTTACAAGTTAATCTTGTAAGGTTGTTTAGGCTTAAAATTCACTTTCAAGACTTAACAAACAAAGAGTGAAGTTATCCAACCAAATCAACTAAACAAGTCTATGAATTTCTAGTGAAAATTATTCATCTTCCCATATAAGACATTTAAAATTATTCCTTTGAAAGAGTGGAAAAAGATCATTGGAAGAGTTTTAGAGCTCTCAATAATAATTTGTTATAAAAATATTTTAATTATTTTTCATTTAGTTTATCGACTATCAAGACAGAAGAGAAGCTTCATTATTACTCAACCTTCATAACTGAGTAATTTATGCTGTAATTTCATAATGAAATAACCAAAGTATTACTAGCACCATAATGGAAATGTATGGCCATCACACCCAAAATACTAATCCTAAGGAGTAGCAAACAGAAATAAGATATGTGAAGCATGCCTACTTACAATGAGAGCTGTTCCCTGGCGATGGTCTCTCACTTCCAGTACTGCTTCTGTGCCAAAATATGCATACCATAAATAAAAACATGGAATCATGTTTCTTACTTAAATATCAGAGAACAACAGCAAACAAATGAAAAGGAAATGAAAAAAAAAAAAAATGTAAATTCACATAAAAGTTACAATAACAAGTTATCTTACCACAGAATATCCTACAATTTACCCAAACTTGTACTCAGAAAAATAGGGAAAGCAGCAAGCCCAGAGAAAAATTTCACAGCATTGGTTCCCATTACTCATTTACTCTTTCATATTCTCTCAGCTTTGAAATTAGATTTGCAACACAAAAACTTAATTGCTGATACACAATACCATTTACAACATGTTGGGTTGTGGAGAACGATGAAAAGTGATGAAAGAAAAGGAAAGAAAATGGTGGAATAAGATGGTTTGGAAGAGTAGAAATGTATGGAAATGTGAGTAAATTACAATGGGTCCCATACTCAAAACTTTCCATGCTACATAGCACAGAAATGTGTGGAAAGCCTTAATTGATTATGCGTTATATATACTCTGTTAAGCCAGCTGCATTTCTCCCTGTATCTTTATATATTAATCCAACCCCTTCCTGCATTATTTAACATCACCCATCCCATCCCCCTTGCCTCCTGTGTCGACAGAACACCAAACCCCCTCTCTTCTTGTGCAGAAATTTTTCCTATTTTATTATAATAAAATAATATATTGATAATAATAGGATAAAATAATAAATATATATTCTAAAGAATAATAAAATAATGAATGTTATTAATAAAAAATATATTAATAACTATTATTATTATTAATTTATTTTATACTTTTCTTTCTCACTTTCACTCTATTTCACTTCGAGCAACCAAACTCGCTTTCCACTTATTTGTCACTCGTTTCTCTTCTTTTCTTTTCTGCTCCCCTCAATTTCTTCCTCCCCTTAAGGGCACAAATTATACCATGCTAATCACATTGTTTACAAACTAATAATATCACATTGGAGGTAAATATGATGGAAACCACTGAGCAACAGACTGAATCTACAACTCTAGTAAAGAAAGGTGTTTCTCTCGTCATTCATCTTAGACTCATCTAGTTCCATTCTATCCTTTCACCCACATCCTCAAAAGACAAACCTCAATTTAAAATCGCATTTACATTACATTAAATTACAGCACCCTCTGATCACATAACACAAGTTTTATAATTTAGCAACAGAATACAAAGTATCACACCACAGCAAAATTCTCAACCGCTCAGAAACATAACAGTCCAAAATTCTCAAGCTTTCAGAAACATAAAACACCAGGAACTAAAACTCAATTAGTTCCGAAACGTACACATAATAATAGTAATAATAATTATCCATATTCCGCCTTAAATGCTTTAAAAATTGAACCCATTGGCATTATTAATTATCAGCAATAACAATGCCGAAAGAGATTATATTCTAATGAAACAAAATAAAAAAGCATGCAATTGAAACACAAAAAATTATAAAGTAGCCTCTTCCAATTTAAATGAATTGAAAATTTGTAAGAGAAACCTTGTGGAGGTGGTGGTGCTGCTGGTGCTGGTGCTGGTGCTGGAAGGCGCTTGCGGAAAACCGAGCCGAAGAGTTTGTGAGCGCTGGAAGCGATGAGCCTCTGCGCGGGATCGACGAGCTTCGAGAACCAACCGTTGTTTTGGTTAGGGTTTCGGAGCGCTGTCGGTGGACGATCGTACGGCGTCGTTTGGGTTTTTCGGAACGGTCGTTTACGAAACTTGCCGAACCCCCCGCCGCCGCCACCTTCGTAAGGATTCTCTTCACGCGCCGGCGCCATGAGAGAGAAAGAGAGAGCTTTGAATTCGAGAGAGAGAGAGAAATGGAGGAAGTTAAGAAAGAGCAAAATTAGGGTTTTAATCGCATAGAGAGAAAAGAAAGAGAGAGAAAATAAAAATAAAATAAACAAAAATAGATGGAAAAATAAAAAAAAATAATTAAAATAATTATTGAATGAAAACGAGACAGAGTAACGGATATCCGATGGGAAAGGAGGAGAATCTCTTCAGTATTTTGCACTTTTACTTTCAAATACTTTTTGATTCCTCAAAATTTTTCAGATTTTATATATGGATCATAATAAAATAAAGTTTTCATTTTTAATCTTTAATATAATTTTTATTATTTATTAAATCAATTAAAGATGATACGAGACACGTTATTAATTAAATAAAACTGTTATGTACGTTCTTTTTTGTTCTTGATAATTTTTTATATTTTGTCTTTGATCTTCAATAAAAAATAATTACTTTAGTTTTTTATTAAAAAACAATTTTAATTTCTTTATTATATATTTTAAATTATTAATTATCTGAGAAATAATTCGTAGTTTAAAAGAAAAAAAAAGACAATCAATAGAAATAATCAAAGAAGATGAAAATCAATAAATACAGTTTTTTTAATTCTTCATCTTTCTTTCTTGAGTTTCACATTAAATAGGAAATGTTAAAGAAATAAAGAAAAAAAAATTTAAGAGAAGGAAATATTTATAAATTATCTTTATAAGGAAGAGTTTCTTAAAGTGGTGGTTGATGATTTGAACCTGAGTGATGTCACTTTAGGTATAAAATAAATCAGGAAGAAATATTTAAAATTCAAATATTTTATATTTTAATTTTCTTAAAATAAATAATTTAATAATATTAATGCATAAAATTAAAATTAATATTTTGAGTATCATATTATAATTATTAGAGATTTTGAGTATTATCTTATGATATAAGGAATAAAAATAAAATAAATTATTGATAAAAATAAATATATTAATAAAAATTGGTATAAAAATATCAAAAATAAATATAAATACATAGTATAAAAGTGAGCAAAAGTATGATAAAAATTAAACAGTTAATCAGATAATTATTCTTCCCATTATTAAAAATTAGATTGTTAAATAAATAATTATCAAGTTGGTTATCCAACACAAAAAACATGACCAACAATCCATATATTATTATGAAAAAAACTCTAATATTTTTTAAGCCCTCCACTTAAATATAAAAGAATCAGGAAGTATTATTATTAATTTGAAGTTATTAACGTATCTAAAAAATTTATTTAAGGAAAAATAATTTATTTGGAATAAAGAATATGAGAGAAGTTTTTAAGAACTTAAGAAATAGTTGTGATTATTAATAGTTTTGATCTTTAATTAACCTTAGAAAGGAGCTAGAAGTTTATTTTGATATGTCAAGATAAAAATTAAGATATATTTTGATTGTGGAACTAAGAGGTAATATTAAGTATTTAGGAAATTGAGATTTATATAAATTAAATTACCTAACCTAGGACTTTGGGTAAACCATAGCAATGCATTTATGTGAGACTAAGAGACACCATTTTATAGAATGTTATTAAAATCATCTAAAATACTTATTTAATCAAAGTAGCGCAATAAAAACATGGTAGATAAGATTTCTAAGCTTTAAGTTATTATACCACTTTAATAAGATAAATATTGGAATGAATGCATGGACTAAAAAATCATTTTGGGTTTCAGTTGTGAAAGTAAACAAAGGATGATCAATAAGAATAGTTTGAAATTTTGAAATTAGTAATAGAAATGCAATTAAAAAAATTACACTTATAAATTATGGAAACTATCAACAAATTTTATTGTAGATGTTAGAGAAGTGCAACACGAAGGCAAATATTTAAGGATAAAGAAATAGTAAGAAAAATATAAGAATTTATGATTTTATTTTAATAAAAATAAGAGTCATCAAACTTAGGAGTTAAATGTACATTTCCAAGGTAGAAGTATGGAAAAATACAATATTAAAAGAAACACATAAAAGTAAGATAAGTTAGTGAAAAGAAAAATAACATTACTAGAATGAAAAAAATATTAGAAATTTTTAAAGTATAGAATAAAAAGAAATTCTAGAATTGGAGTTAGGGACTAGAAATTGAATAAAAGAAAAATATCATGATCAAATAAATCTTGAATTATCTCACTCAAACCAAGAAAAATATATCGAAAATAATTATATATTTGAAACTCAACAAGATATATTAAGACCTTTAAAATAATTTTGTGGTGTAGAGACTACGATTTAGAAATCTTTAAATGAAAATGTGATGGCATCCCATGAATTTCATTTTAGATTTATCAAAAACTACAACATAATCATGATATGATTTAAATGATTATAACTTAATTAATAAAGACAACTTATTTCTTTCTAAATAGTAAGAGGTGTAAGCTCAGAAAAGTGGCATGCTATACATAAACAAACTTGTAAGAGTATTACAAATTCTATAAGTAGTATACGAAAAGAAGATGGGGGGTGACTATTTAATTGCCAGTGAATTTTAAGGATGAAATTTTTAAAAGAGTGGGATAGTTATAATACCCTATATTTAAAATAATTATTTTATTAATAATTTGTAAAGTAATTATTAGATTAATTTCTTAAATAAAAAAATTTATTTGAAATTTATATAAAAAATTAATTAAATTTGAAATTTAATAAAAAAAGGAGAAAGAAAAAAGAAAGAAGAAAAGAAAAGAAAAATGAGTTTGAGGCCAAATAAAAAAAATATTAAATTAAAAAATATTATTTAATTAATAATTATTTTAAAAAAAGAGAGATGACTTCTTAAGGAAGAAGTCTTTCTCTTCACTCTCTTACCTGGTTCTTGTCGGTCTCTCTTTCTCTCTTTCTTCCTCTTCAATTCACTCCCTCTCATCAATTTCTTCTCAATTAGGGTAACCTCTTTGAAGTCACTTCTACATATATGATTACTATTTACAATATTTGATTATTTTCATAAATGAGGTTTAGAAAGAATTAGGTGTTATAATCCTTCAACCTTCTCTTTCTTTGATTATTACCAGTTTTTAAGGTAAGAGGGAGTTGATTGTGTTGTTTTACAATTAAAATGATATATTTTTCGAAAGTGGAGACTTCTACCACCTTAAATTGCAAAAAAAATTGAAAAATCAAACCTTCTGGACCAAATTCATTCAACTGATTGGAAATTCGTTGAGCAATTTGAAAAAAAAATTATATTTTGTTATTAGAACAAATCTACTTAATACTTTTAAAAAAAAATCCATTAAATGGATTTTCAAAAAAAATATTTTTTTTCTCATAATCTTATTTTTTTATTTTCACCTAAAATTAGTCTTTTTTTTATTAACTTATTATAGTAATAATTATTGAATTAATATTAATTAAGCAATATGATTTTGTTATGTTTGAGTGGATTATGTATATGACAAATATAATTGTGAAACTAATGAAATTTTATTAAATCAACATGATTGAACATGATATGATCACTTATAAATGAAAAAAAAAATCATGGTTAATGTTATAATGAGGAAATGGCTTAAATGGTTGATGAAATAATATTTTGTGATGAGAATTTAAAATCAATTAGAAAGTAGAGAAATTGTGAAAACTCAAAAATTTGTGTAATCTTAAGTCTTTGATTTTCATGTGTATAGCATAGATATACAAGGGTATAGTTTAGGAAGGTTTAGATAACCTTGGGGAGAATGAAAGAGTGGTGGAGTGACTCATGCCTTGATGCACACTTTACCGCAGACCTCACACTATTATCGCTGACTATATTTTTTGTTAAAGAGACTTGTGTGCGATTATCCATAAATATCACCTGAGTGGTGAGGTTAGTAGCATTTGGGGATCCCACAGTACCTAAAATATCGAAATTAATGCGATTATAATATAAGGATGATGTAAGTGAGGTATTTGATGTAATAAAGGAAATATGAATTTTTTTTAAACAATAATGTTGTGAATAGATAAGAAAAACTTGCCAATATTTTGAAATCGATGGGTATTTTTTAATTATATTGATAACTTCCTTTGTTAAAAAAAAATATTTTTGATAATTATTAAATATAAAATTTTGTATGTTTTGGAAGAATATAGTGAGAAAGAGACTCACTCTTATATTCTTATTAATAATTTATTCTTAAGATATAATTAAGTTATTATGAAATTATATGAATTTATTTTGTTTTCTTTAAAATAAATGAATAAATAAATAAAATATTAATTTCTACAGTTATGATATAATTTGATAATATATAATTATTTTATGAATGGTATTACTTATTTTTAGAATTTATTATTTTTCTTTTTAATTTATTATTTACAAAATTTAATCTAATATTTATTAATTATATTTAAGTTGAGTGAATTAAGTAATTTATGAAATTTTTATTTTTATTACATAAATATTTTTATATCTATTTTATTTTAAGTTCACAATTGATTGGAACTAGTCTTATATGTGGTAGTGATAGTGGAGATAGATTAAATGGTCGTTATAGTGAAAAAGAATTAGAAGGTTGGTCTATAAGTCCAACATTTATTATGTGTTAGTCTCTCATGTCCGAAATTCATACAATCTTGGAGAAGTCATTTATTATAATTGTGTTTAAAAATGTATAAGTCTTAAATAGACTATTATACCTTGATATGTGATTTTGTATGTTTGATTCTATAAAGTGTATATTCCTAGATATAGTCATACTCATATTTTCTATTAATTTCCCCTTTCTGTGTTTGTTAAACTGTTATAATCGTTTTATTTTCACGAAAACAGATAACAAATTTTAAAAAAAATATTTAATATGAAAATAGTAGGAATAAAATAAAAAGTTTTATATTTTTGTGGTATTGTAAATAAGTAATATAGATAAAAGAAAATTTAAATTTCTTGCATATTTTAATAAATTTTCTTGTGATGTAATAAAAGTAGAATTATTAATAGAAGTTAAATGTCTTGACTACAAATCTTTTAATATTTAGATACTAAATTTGGATTTATTATATTTATTATAAACATACATATAAACACATCAAACAATATATTTCTTGAAAATCTAATAATAATAAAAAATTACATATATACATGCTGAAAATCGACTACATGTACATATTATTAGTACAATATCACTACCTTGACAACAAGAGATGTGGAAAGATTTCACATGTATGTATCACAGATATGAAAGATTTTATATAAAAACAAAACTTCTACTTTAGTTTCATATGATTCTTATTGATTTTAAACTCTTTCAGAATGGTTCCAAAATGGTAATTCATTTTCTTTTCTTTTACTGTAAACAATTCTTATAAATGATTCTTGAGAAGTTTATCTCAACTTACCCAACGTAGTAAGCATTACAGTGTCGTATGAAATTTATTTTGTAATGTGTTCCTTTCTCGACCAAGGTTCAGTGTTTCATGCTGGTCACCACAACTCCTCTTTCATGTAGTTTCGTGCATCAGAACATAAACAATGTCCTATTTGATAGGATGAAAAGAGAAAAATGTCTGAAAATAGCAAGTGAAGATAATATTGGTTATTTGATTGAGGGACAATAAAATGAAAATAGAATAAAATTTATTACTACCTTCCATTTTACTTTTTCATATATTGTTCATTCATCTCTTTATTTCTCTTTTTACTTTTTCATTAATGTCTTTAACTTTTATTTTCATTTTTCTGTATCTACCAAAAACACTCTTGTTCATAAATGTAGTTAATCCATCACTCAGGTGTTTGCATTATGTATCAATTCAATCGGCATATAATCAATTTCCCCTATAATAGCAATATTCCACCAGATCTCTCTTTTAATATATTCTCATAATTACAAAAATCCATTTCATTGGAGACAAACAAAATAGCTGCAGAGATAAAAAGGCCAACCTAAACCCCATGCATAACATAAAATCTTGAGCCTTCAAAGAGAAAAGGAGGGGTGTGTGGAAATAAGGAATACAAAAAACAAAAAAATCTTAATGCTGACATTGAACACTACAATTTTAATGCCTCCCTGAACTTGATACTGAAGCTATTTTCTAGGCCCTTTTTACCAACCGCTGGAAGATTTCCTTTCTGCATCATGGCCACAAATTCATTGTAATCTATGCGTCCATCCTGCATATAACAAAAACATTGATGACATTAATCATAACTGTCTAGATTCCATATAAGCATCAGAGTCCTGCTAAAGGGTGTTCAGTTTTTGAGCAAAACATTGAACATTTAGCACAATACATTAGTGTGATGGTTCAAAGTACAAACTAGCAACTGGAACATCTGTATCATAATGATGTCCAAAATAATTAGAAACAGATATGAATTCATTGATTTTATGCCTCCTTGTTTTCTTTTTTCAGTCAAATCAATTCTCGAAAGGTAAATAAGATTCATTGTCAACTGCAATGATCTATTATGCATGCAGGTCTTTGGGGGGTAAGGAGGAAAAGTTTCTACATAGAAATGATAATTAGATTCCATCATTTTATTAGTGTTTCTTTTTCTTTTTATAGGGTTAATGATGTTTTTAGTTCCTGAAAGAATTTCTATATTTTGGTTTTAATCCCTATATTTTTTTAAAAATACCCAAACTTTGGTCCATGTATAAGGAAGGAAAAGTGTGTTAGCCTTGGGAACTAAATACAAGGACGAAAACTATTGATTTAAAAGCTGGAGACTTAAAACCAAAATTTGGAAAATTTTCTTGGACTAAAAACATCATTAACCTTTTTTTTTTGTACCATCGCTGTTCCTTTTAATGAAAGGGAAGTATAGAGATGAAGATATTAGAGGGGTTAGCTAGAAAGGATAAGAAAGCCAAGTAGTTCATCACTTGTTATGAGTGACAAGGATAGAAGAGGAATCAATAGAATTGTAAATAACTTACATTATCTTCATCAATCTCTTTGATTATCTCTTCCAAACGAACATCTTTTATGCCAAACTCATCACAAGCCTGTTGTAGTTCTTCCTGTGTAATATAGCCACTTCCATCTTTATCAAAGTAAGAAAAGGCTGCAAATAGATTATCTTCTCTTTCGATTTTGTTGCGGTGTAATGTTGCAGCAAGGAACTCGCCATAATCAATTGTCCCACTGTTGTCAATATCAGCCTACAATTTCAAGGCAGGGTAATAAGTTAGAGATTTGAGTTAGCCTATTAAACAAAATAGATTATTACTATGAATATTTGATAAAGAGGTTTAGTTTAATCATAATCCTTCTACATCCAATTTTTATTCAATTTTTTTCTTTGATTTTATATTAGCTACCTGGTATATTTTATTGAATATAGTAAATTTTCTTTCTAATATCAAAGTTCATGACTTTGCTGGAATGTGATATATGAACAAAAAACAAATGATAATGTTTTGAAGTTAGTCGAAAAAGTGCTATATATAATCATTTTAAATACTAGAACTGAAACCAAAAGCACAAACGACTACTAAATAACAGCCTCATTTAAAATTACAAAATAGGACTAGCAAAATCATTGATTACTATATTGTGATCAGCTCTTGCCTATAACTTCTTTGATGGGAATATTTACGGGTGTGAAAATTCGTGTCAGAGACAGCCAAAATGTATGGTAAAATAAGGCTTCTTTAATTACAGAAAGCTTAACCATTGCAAAAGATATTCACTTCTCATTTATTTTCTGCATCATAATCTATGTAATACCACTTATTTCTTTTTATTATATAAAATAAGCTTAACAATACTTACCGCTTGCATTAAATCATAAATTTCAGACTCCTTAAGATTAGCACCCACTCTTTTCAAACCAGCTTTAAGTTCTTCAAAAGTGATTTGACCACTGTTGTCTGCATCTATCATGTTGAACATCTCTTTTAAGCCAGCAATTTCTTCTTCAGATAAGCTCTCGGCAATAATCTGAAAAAATAAAAAAAGCAAAACGATGGTTGAATGAAAAGGTGCACATTATAGCATCTCATTTTCATCTTGTGGTCAGAAATTCATAATGAAAGACTTCCAATCCAACACATATAGTGTAATTATCTCCATAGTCAATTTTATGTATCTATAAGTCCACATCACATAACACGTGACTTTCAGACTACCACATCCAGAGACTTACTATAAGAGCCATTTTCTTCAGCTTGTTCATAGCAGAAAATTGCTTCAAGCGACTTAATACAGCAGAATCAAGTGGCTTGTCAGGAGCTACACCATCAACTTGAATCCAAGGATGACCTACAGGCAATTAAACATATATAAGCAAGAATAATAGAGTTTGGAATGCCACATTATTTCAAATTTGGTTATGATAATTGTAAATTCATGTCCAAAGTAACTAGCTTCGGCTTTCCTAAAGCATAGAAATGATTAATCCACATAGCACAGAACTATTATACTTTCTCTCTTAGAAAGGAGAAGTAACATCAATCTTGTGATCAAAAAGGGCATACAAGAACCTATACACAAGCATCAAATGTTGCAGAGCCATTATTTGAAGTGTTAAAATAGTACCATACACACATTTTAGCATGTTCATATGTATGAAAGTGTTAGAATATCGAATAAAGGGAATTAGAGTAGTTACTAATTAGAGGGATATCATGGGTCAGGCCAATCATATCTATAAATAGGAGGATAGGGGGAAGCTCATTTTTGTAGATTGAGGATTAGCTCTTTGTGAAAGGAGAAAACGTTTGTGAAAGGGAAACACTTGGAGGAGAGAGCTCTCCTATTTCTTGTTCTTTTCATTCTATTTAATAAAAATCTTTCTTGTATTTCTCTTTCAAATTCTTGGTTCCTAGCAATTGGTCTGACCTGCCAGATCTTTGAGAGAGTCGGTGCGTTTGTGATGGAGGAAACACACATTTGGGCTAAGAAAGAGTTTGCAGTGTTTGTGGGGGCAAACCCAATAGGTTGAATTGCTAGGGCTGAAAAATTGAGGTACAAGAAATTCGTTCATTCCATAAGCTGCAATACGCATCCATGAGCATGGAGGGTGTTGTGATGTATTGGTTCTATGTTTGGAGCCAAAATAACCTTGATTTAAGTTGGGAGTCATTTTCCATAGCTTTGATCAAAAGATTCAAAGATAGCTATGGAAGCCGTGTTTTTGAAGGGTTGACTATCTTGAAGTAAGAAGCGGAAACTGAGATGGAAACCTCCATCAAAGAAGTGGATATGCTAACGATGATTCAAGGAATGGCAATAGAAAAGGGCAGGTCCAACAGCCACTTTTTTGGCTAAACATTAGAGTGACGAGAACTTTAATGACAATGAGTCAAAGGGAGGTGGTGATGAGACTTGTTCTTGGACAAGAAAGATGAACAAGACTAGTTCTTGGGAAAGAAAGACCCATTCTTGGACAAGAAAGACAAGCCAGACTTGTCCTTTGGGCAAAAAAGACAAGTAAGACCAATACTGAGATGAAATTGGAAGTTGACTTGGGTGACATGATATTGGGACAGCAGTGGATCAACCAAATACAACAGTCAGCTTTTGAAGATCATAGTTTGGGGTTAATAAAACAAAGCAGAATTGAAGGAAAAAAGGTGTTTGTTTGCAGCACGATGGAGGACCAAGGAGGAAAGACAAGAACCACCATTGAAGTATCGCCTTCAACATTGAAGGAGCTACAGAAAATTTTCATGCTTACCAAACTTCTATCTCTGGAGCAGCCAGGTCAGGACTTCCAGGCAGCAGCCAATGCAGTCCAGGCCACTCAGTTCCCACTTATACCCCCACTGCCACCAAAGTCGGCAGACATAATCAACAGGTGGTATTTAGAACTGTTACCTACAGGGCACAGATGGGTGCCTCAAGGACCTCCAACAGCAGTACATGTCACAGGATTTCGCCTCAAAGAGTTTCCCCTTCATAAAGGATTTTTCCTTTCACAAAAGAGCTAATGCTCAATCTACAAAAATGAGCCTCCCCCTCCTTACCCTAATATCTTCCTATTTATAGATATGATTGGCCTGACCCATGATATCCTTCTAATCAGTAATTACTCTAATTACTTTTATTTTATATCTTAAATTTTAAAATGAGCACTTGATCTATTATCTATGTCAAACATTCTATACTTTCTTTTTAACAGAGCACCATAAGCAATTAGAATGCACTGTTCACACCCTACACAGAATATATAGTCTTTATTGTTTCTTTTAACTTCCAGCAGATGATAAAAAATGTTTAATAGCAAAACACTTTATAAAATAACATGTCAGGAACATGAGTTGGGAATATAAATGTCTAAAACATAGGATAATGAGACACCACATATGGAGAGACTAATGACATGAAATATTAGTACCATAATAAATATCTAAATTGATAGTATATTCACCTTTTAAACCAACCTTCTATTTCGTATGAGAACAAACCTCATAGGTGAGACATTACTCTAAGCAGCTATATGTAAGTTTAAAAATGAACATTTTATAAATAATACTAGTGTGTGTCCATTCATATGGAAGGGTTGGCTCAAGTGTCCAAGTTGCAGATATAATATATCCAAGCCAACAAAAAAATAATTTTTAATTGGAAACCTGATTAGTAGTGTTGTGAGGTGTTGGTGTTGGAAATGTGACTGACACAGCAACACTACTTCGGACATGAGGTGTCTATGCTTCATAGGTTTGGGATGTTAGTTTATAGACAAATAAATTTTTTCATAGTTAACCCTTCTGGAATATCAACACTTCTAATTTCAAAGCATACAAGACTTGTATGCTAAGAGCCATATAAGGTAAATGTTTGTCAATATAGCCATTTTTCCCAGGTAAATGTCAGGTAAAATGTCAATATAGCTATATAATGATGTTTTTTGCCTAGAACATGAAAGTTAGAGACAAACAAGGAGTATGAAACCTTTTCTACATAATAAGTGACCAAACCAACTATAACAAGAAATCTCGCCAAACCACGAAATTTAACATCAGTATTTTCAACTAATTCCGACATCCTTGTAAAGATCAAAGTAATTTCAAGCTCATGACTGAATTATCAATTAGTAAAATTATACTTACATAATACTTGATGCGCAGTCAATCTCCTTCTAGGGTCACGAACAAGCATTTTTCGTACTAAATCTTTTGCACTTTCAGAAATGGTAGGCCAGGGATCAGATGAAAAATCTAGATCACCACGCAGAACCTGTTCAAATATTCCTTGTTCATTCTCTACACAACCAAACAAGCCACCCAAAGATGGAGAGGGAAATATAATCAGAAAAAAATAGTGAATTAAATTTATAAGAATGGAGATTAAAATTTCAGTGTCCAAATAAATGCAAAAGATCTCACCAGCCCAAAATGGAGGAACTCCACTCAAAAGAATGTAAAGGATAACACCAGCACTCCACACATCTGCCTCAGGACCATAACGCTTTCGCAAAACTTCAGGGGCAACATAGTATGGGCTGCCCACCACATCAGAAAAGATATCACCTGGAAGTGAAAATCATTGGTTTTCTCCATGGAATCAAATTACTTCTTCAGCTTGTACAAAGCTTCAGTTAAAATAATGAACAGGCTCATGATTTATACAATACTAGAAACCTGATTGTATATCTACATCTATACACAGATGCGCACAAAATTACTCTGATAAGAACTAATTGAACAGAGGTAGAAAAATTGTATAATAGATTGAAAACAAAACTATTACATAAGTGAACCCCTCAGTAATCCCAGAGCAGAAGCCCCTCAGAAACTATTTCTCTACCTAATCACAAAAACCCAAACTATTATGAAAAATAAAAACATTGGCATAGACCATTAAATCTTGTTTAAATAGTCATGAATAAAATGCAAGCTCACACTAATCCATCAATTAGGAATCCAATTAAGTATTTTCGTTAGGTATCAAAAAGAAATTGGAATAAAATAATATCAATTTGTATAAATAAAAAAGAAAGGGGTGTTCAACTAGGGGATATGGGTAGATAAAGAGGAAAAACTGAGAATTTCACATAGTACTTTTGATAGAAAATTGATCTAATTTATTTCATATTTTTTGCACAATGATAAAATGGATCAGATTCTATATTAAAACTTTTATTTTAACTTTGTGAATATTTGGCCAAAATTAACTCCTGTCACTAAAAATGCTCTCTATATATACATATATAATTTGCTTGTATATATATATATGGTTTACTGTTCAAACGATTTTATAGTCATAATAATACATTAAAATTAAATGAAGAAATAATTGGAAAATTAACAGCTCATCAGATCTAACACTAATTGCAATATACAGAAGTCTTTTTAGATGGGTAAAAGAAAATTGCAGGATAGAAGGTAAAATACTAAGAAGTAAAAGAAACACACATCTCAAATCTAGACATGATAGAAGATGCATAGACTATTATTATGTTTTTCTCCAAAGAATTCATAGCCCTTTTGCATCTAATGCTCACAGAAATTCTCAAAATCTAAGAAGGACATTATGCTGTTGCTAGGAATCTAGAATATACAAGACGGAGAAGTCTTCTAAACTTCAAAAATTTCAAAAAGCCATAAAAAATTATCAAGCCGTTTCAAGACTAAAAAAGTCTGTAGGACAAACGAAGTTAACAAGTTCATACACAAGCAATAGCAACACATTGCATATCGTCAAATGCCAAGCACCTTACAATATTGATCCCAGTTCTATGAAAAATATTGGACGAGAAATATTCAGCAAATCATGAAATTCAAAATAATCAAAAGCCTGCAGATAAAATTCAGCATCCAGTGATAAGTCCATCCTACCCGTGCTCCAGCCCAGTCTGAGTGTATGTACTAAAAATTTATCCATTTTGGACTTCAAAAGGTATGCTTTTTTTTTCCCAGTTTGGTGTCTCAACTTTTTAGTTTAATAAATTAGTCTACAAGTGTTACAATTCATTACGACCTAGTTAGTCATATCAGTTTGAGCCTTCATTTTTCAGTTCACCTCAATCTGACTATGTTAGTAAGTATATATCCATACTCTTCTTGTAGATCTTATACCATACAGATGCACAGTAAGACTAAATTTAGATAAACTAAACTTGTAAGGGCCAAACTGGCTTCTGATAAAATAAATGTTTTATTGAAATAAAACATTTATTGCACTTTTGATAAAATAAATGTTTTCTTTCTTAGTAAAACCGTTTTACTTTTAGTTGCCTAAAATCAACCTTAAAGACCGAAATTAACAAAACCATTTATTTGATCACAATACAAGTAAGACCATCTGAAAATACCTGGCTTAAAAAAGACAGACAATCCAAAGTCAATAGTTTTTAGAAGTGATTCTTCTTGCTGATTCACGAAGAGAAAATTCTCAGGTTTAAGGTCTCTGTGCATCACACCAAGAGAATGGCAAGCTTCCACAACCCCAACTATAGTCCTGGTTAGCTCAGCTGCCTGTCTTTCAGTATAATGCCCTCGCTGAATGATCCTATCAAAAAGCTCTCCACCTGCACACAATTCCATCACAACATGAACAGCCACAGCATCCTCATATGCACCTTTGATAGATATAACATTAGGATGCCCAGCCAAATGGTGCATTATCTGAATTTCTCTTCTCACATCCTCAACATCATCATCTGTGACAAGCTTCCTCTTTGCAATAGATTTACAGGCATACTCGTGACCTGTTGCCTTCTCCACACATAAGAATGTCATCCCAAACTGACCCTGTCCAAGTTTTCTCCCAAGAGTGTAGAACTCCTTGAAATTATCAGTCTCTCTTTGCAACACGGAATCAACACGAAGCCCTGCACTAGAAACTCTCTTCACCGAACCATGTTTCCTGTGCTTCTTCTTCTCCTGTTCCTGTGCTGGTTCTATTTCTGATTTTGCCTCTTGTTTGGCTTCTGGTTTCGGCATAGTTATCTGCTCAGGAGGTTTGTTTTGGACAGGCAAAGGCGATTCGGGCACACTAGTTGCCTCCTCTTTTACAGATTCTCTATTAGACACTGATTCATCAGGCAATTGAGACCGCCAAATCGCCGCGGAAACTGATTGAACAAAACCATTTTTTGAAATGCTAGGACCAACACATGTGTTCCCCATATTGCTTCACACTGAATAAATTTCTGCTACAGCTAACAAATATCCAACTTTCATCACTCGGATCTAAAAGCCTACATCATCTGCAAACACAAGACACAAGATCTGAATATGAACTTCAAGTCCTTCTTAGTGAGCATCTAAGTCAAACCCCATATATAGGACCAAAATTTTGCTACAATAATCAGCAAAACCAAAGATTCATCATCATCCAACAAAAGGAGACTTAGCTTGGACCGGAAAGCAGAAAAAAAATCTTTTCATTTTTCAGACAACATTAAAAAATTTAATAGATAACGATTGATATTAACAATAAAAGTCATTAAAAAGGGGGAAGCCATAAACTATAAAAAAATTTTAAAAAAAAAATAGCAAATGTCAATGGATAGTTTGAACAGTTGAACACCCAAGTTACTGAAAACAACAAAGAGTCGAACTTTATACAACTTCAAGGACACCCTTTGAAAGAATAAAAATGGAATCAAAAGAGCACAAATCAGAAACTATAAAGACCGAAATAAATGAGAGAGAGAGAGAGAGAGAGAGAGAGAAAAAGAGAGAGAGAGAGAGAGAGAGAGAGAGAGAGAGAGAGAGAGAGAAGTTAAAGAATGAAGCATAAAGGGTAAGAGATTAGACCAACCTTGAGTTCACCTGTTCAGTTGATGTTGATGAATGGCAAAGATAGATTGGTAGATAGTCTTCTGGTTTGGTTTTGTGTTGTATCTCTTGGACCATGTTCCACTCTTTCCTTCATTCATTTATTTATTTCTAAGTTCTCATGTCATTTTATATATATTTTTCAAATACAAGAAAAAAATTCATATTTCATTTACTAAAATATAAATAAATTATAATTAAATGATTTTTATTTAATATAATCATTTTAAATATATATATATTTAAATTTAATTATCATTTTAATAAATAATTTTTCTTATAAAATTAAATAAATTTGACTAACATTCTTTGTTCGAAATTAAATATTTTATTATTATATTTGAATCTAGACTGAATCCAACTTTTTCTTCAAAAAATTTTTTTTTAATGGGAAAGAGAGAAATTAAATTGGAATCTCATATAACACATTTAATTTAATTTATTATTACGAAAAGAGATGCGAACCCTAATGTAAAAAAGTGTTCTTTTCTATTTCTTTTCCGGTACACTGACGAAAGAAAAGAGACAAAAATTTTCTACGTAATAAATAAGAAATAATAACACATTTGAATAATCTCTTTTGATTTTTTATTAAATTAAATTTTGTGTCAAATAGCTTGTGTTTATTTTGAATCTACTTTTAACATTTCGAATTCCTTGTGAAATATTCTTTTAAAATATCAATTTAATTGTTAATATTTTTATAAAGTTAATTAAGATTATAAAATTTTAAATTAATTGAATTTTGGTTGTTTGCAATATTTATTTGAACTCATAATAATTTAATAAGGATGGTTTATTAATATAAAAATTGAATACCAATAAAAAATATTTTTAAATGACAAGTATATTTTTGTGGTGTTATCCATTTCAAATATTTAAAATATATGTAAGTAATTATTATTAAATTATATAGGTTAAATTATAACTTGTTTCTTTTTAGTTTTTAATTTGTGATTTTTTACCAAATTTTACATATAAAATAGTTTTTCTGTTATTATGAAATTATCCTGTTTCTTTCTCTGAATAAAAAAATAAAAAGAAGTGCATGAAAAGTTAGTGGCATTTCCATTTGTGATGATATTATTAAAATATTTAAGACAGTGTTTGCGTATGTTAGTGGGAAAGCGAGAGAAACGCGCTTTGTGTCAAAGGAAGGAATGCGCTAATTTCGGGTTTAATGTTTTTGACTCAATTTTTAATTCCATTAAATAATCCATTCACTTATTTTTAAAATATAATCATTCTTTATATCAATATTTTATAAATCAAAATTAATTTAACCTATTTTTCAAATTTCAATTTTACATCTCACAATAAATAAAACTAAATTAAAATATATAAAGTAAATAATTAATTATATTAGTTTTTAAAACTCTAAATTATTTGAAGTTAAGTAATATCACATACTTAAATTATAAATTTTAATTTATCAAATAATTAATTTGAAAAAAAATTATTGAATAATCAAAATAAAAATTAATAGTGTATTGAAGATCTGAAAATTATTTAAACCTTCAAATTATTTATCTTATTTTGTCCTTTCTCATCTACTCTCTTAATTTTTTATTTCTTGATTAGTTGGCTTGTGATTGTCATTATTTTTAATTTTCAACAATTTTGAACCAATCACCATCTCCCACGTTTTCATTTCCCTGCACCACTGAATTTAAAAAAATAAAAAAATTACCAAAAATGTTATAAAAGCAAAAGTTATATTATATATGACATATTTTAGGTAAATAATTTTATTTTTATAATTTTTTTGTTAAAAGTTTTCTTTAGACCCAGTGTCGTACAAAAGCCTCATTTCCAAATCTATATGGATATGTATTATGGGCTTTTCCTTGGGAAAAAAAATTCCCAAATTGTAAATAAAAACCTTAAATATATTTTTACCCAATATAAAAAAAAATGAAGTTTTGATCTATCTTTATAAACAAAATATTATTTTTATCCTTCAAATTATTGAAATTTTTGTATTCATTCTTACTATTACATAGCATTAATTAGCTACTTATAAGTACTATCCACTAGAATAATCTTAACATGTTATATCTAATAAAAAAATAGATCCCTAATATAAATTTCTACTTTAAAATGGGTTTTAGAAAAAAAAATCATATTTTGAGAGATTAAAAATAAATAAAAAATTATAAAAAATTCAAAACTGAAATTATCTTAGCTTTTCTTTGGATAAGAAATTTCACAATTATAAAAAAAATATATTGAATTTAAATTATTTTCCATTCAAATTATTTTATTTTTTAAAGATTTTTTTTTGGATAATACACATGTAAATTATTTTAATTATCATTAAATATAAAAAAAATATTTTATTCAATTGATAAAATTGAAGTTAATATATATTATCATTGATCTTTTCAACAACTTGAAAAGACAAATGTTTCTTGGTAGCTACATCAAATATCTTTGAAAACTTCACATTTATTAGAGGCTTTGTTTTCCACTTTTGAAAGCAATTCTTCGCGTATCATTTAAAATATTTATATAAATATTTTCATAAATACCTTAACCCAATAAAAATAAGGATCTAAACATTGATTGATATATACGAAGGTTTATGATGCAATTTTAAACTTTCATCAACTATTTATTCATAAAATAACTCATAAAATAACTCGATTAATTCTATCTTTTTATTGATATTTATAAAAATATTCAAAGCAGAGATTGTAACCAAGTAGATATAGAATTAATTAGAAGAATCAATATCAAATTGCATATACTTGAGTAGTAGAAGAGAAATTTACAGCAACCAGTTTGGAAATGAGAATTGGATTTCAGTTCTATCTAGATATTAATGGAAGCTCAACTGATATAATTCAAGTTCCAGAAGATCTCATGTTAAAGCATTATCAAGCAAAGACACAATTACAGGTAACAATGAATTAAATAAAGTTTGTTGTGCCTAAACCATTGCTGATTCCACTGCCTTCTCAAGCTCTTAGTTCATGCCAACTTTCCTTTGGTTCAAAGTACATGTAGCAGGCGTCCTTTTCAAAGCTTTTACCCCAAATGGGTTGTCTCGGCTCTGTTGCATGCACACAGAGACATTAAATTAGCACACTTATGAAATGAACTTCAAACCACAAAACTGATAGTCACAAGTCAAGAAATTCCATTTTGTTGGGACAAGATGTTAGAAGACATATGAAATTCTTTAGATGTTCTTAGTAGCATATTCAAGTCTCATCTCAAGAGTTTGTGTAATAAATAAAGATTTGTGTCAAAGATTAGTAAAAATTGTTGAAGTTAAGACACCAACTCTGAGTGAAGAACAGTATTAAAAACAAAGATTTGTTTACCAATTAATGAGTTTTAACCTTTGATTTGATGAATCTCACTCATTGTGTAGTAAAGTTTAGTGATGAAAGAGGATAGATTACCAATAGGCAAGATCCAGATTTGGCATCACAGACAGGGAACTCAGGAGGACAGCAACTGGATTTGTCATCACAGCATGTTGCAGACTCAATGGGGCAGCATCCCCATCCAAAGCAGAATCCTCTATATTCAAAAACGCAGCAACATGTGGTTCCAGGGGAGCAAGAGTAGTATTGATCACAGGCTGTTGAAGGGGCTACAGGAGTTGGTGGAGAAGGACCAGGATTTGGGGGGTTAGGACCGTTCTTGATGGGGTAGGATGCCTCCATTGCAATCCCACACTTACCAGTCTCACTGTCCACATTTCTCTGTAGCTTAATGTAACCATTTTCACCCCATGCTGAACCCCAAGAATTCCTCACTAGCCAGTAATCAAGACCATTTTCTGTTCCATATCCAACTACTGCAACACCATGATCCAGATCTGTCCCACAGCGGCCAGTAAAAACACCCTGCATCAACAACAAATATCAGAAGATAACTTCAGAAACAAACCATGTATGATTAGTTTGTTAGCATTTATTATGACTACCATACATAGTCAGTAAATTCATGATATCTAGCATAGTGTATACACCTAGTTAATACTTTTCATTTCTATTTTATCTTTCTCTTATTTCAGATCATATCATGATATCTGACAATCTTAGCCTACCAAAACAAATGATGGGAACAATGGCTTGTACCCAAAATCTGGTTGATTGTGAATTGATTTTCGCTTGCGTTATTAAGCAAGTTAAATAAAAGGTTACTATTAGACAATAATTATAGAAAACTGGTTGATAAGAGTGGTAAATAAGAGAGTATATTACCGATTGATAAAGTTGAAATTGCCTGCCACCAGCTTCAATGGCAACACTAACGGGTTGATTTGCAACAGCCTTCATCAAAGATTTCTCATCATTGGTTGGGACATCTTCATATCCGTCAATGGTAACAACGCGAGTATTTTTCCTATTTGCATCACATGTATTATCACGTGCGTTATAAGGGTAATCATCTTCTGTGTCAATGCCTCCATTTTTAACTATAAAGTCAAAAGCATAGTCCATGAGACCTCCATTGCACCCCATGTTGTAGCTTCTGTCACAATCCACCAATTCTTGCTCTGACAGAGTGGTAAGGTTGCCAGTTACAATTTGATTTATTCCTTCCACTGCTGCAACCGTGGAGAATGCCCAGCAACTCCCTTCATGCACACCAAACTCAATTAACTTATTTGGAGACCAAATAACAATTTTTGCAAGAATATTCACTCACATAACTTTTCCCTATATGCTAATTTTCAAATACTAATTCAAATATGTTAACATATTTCAAAAGTTATATTAAAAGAAGTAATTTCTTAAGTAAGGTGACTTGGATATATATATATATTAAAACCAGAATTCAAAACCTAATCTCAAATCAAAACCAAACCTTTTAAATCAAAACCAACAAAGTTCAACAAAACTCACCGCACTGTCCTTGATTTTTGACAGGGGCAACAGCACCCTTCTCCCTCCAGTCCACCATGGCAGGCAGCTCCTCACCACCGCGAAAAGCATAGCGACCGCTCTTCTTCTCGGTGGCCCTCTTTCGAGTGCCCAAAAACAAGGTCCTATATTCGTCGTTGGTGAGATCGGCGAACCTGTTCAACCCAAGCCTAAACTCCTTGTTCCCAGCCCCACTGTTGTGCTCCTCAATAAATTTCAAATTATCTCTAAAAATCTGGAACCTCCTCTCCTTCTCCCCAAGGGCGTTGTAGGATTTGCCGTGTTCGATCAGCCAGGCCTCGTACGTGTTCCGGACGAGGGACTCGTCGTAGTCGATGATGGACATGTCGAGGGCGAAGGAGCAGAAGGAAAGGGAGAAGAGAAAGAGCAGGATGAGAACTGCATGGTGGGAAAGGAAACGGGAGCTTAGAACTGGGGTTTCCATGGTGAAGTTTTGAGGTGAGTGATGAGGTATATTGTTGGGGTGTGGAAGATGATATTTATACTTCGAATGAATGAGAATTGGTTGGGGATTTGAATGGAAGAAGCTTTGAAATCGGAACGTACGTAGGAGTCATGCAATGCAATGCATGTTTCTCGATCTATATATAACTCTTGAGCTGGATTAGGGTTTTTCATTGGATGATATTTATAACTATTTTTTTTACGTCATTTTATTCAATATTTATAACTATATTATTATAAGAAGATTATAAAGTGGTTGTATATAAAATAAATTATGAACATATTTCATTATTCATTTTCTTTACCCAAATTAAATTCAACTTCACTTTACCATATAGGACATAAAGAGAATTCTTTTAGATAATTAGAAAGTTTATTTTCTTGATTTTTAGTATAAGATAAGTTTCATAATTTTTTTTAAAATTTAGAAAAAAAAAATTTGTTTAATTAGTAATTTCATTTTTAGTTTTTTTTTGTCAAAATAAACTTTAAATTAAAAAGTTAATAGAAATATAAAAATTAAAAATATATTATTTAATTAGGTGAATAAAAATTCAAAATTCAAAAATAAAATTAGATATCTAATTTTTTTTCTTTTCAATCTGATCACATCATCAATTATCAAACCAACCAAAAAATTTTCAATTTGGAAAGATTTGAATTTAACGAGTTCACTTTTATTTGATACAAATAAACTAGAATAGTTATCTTATATGTTTTTTTTTTATTATTATTTCTATCATTTTCTTGGTGATAGTTTTAATCAAACTTTTGCTTCAATGTAAATATTTTTAAGGATTTTTCTAATACTTTTATCTCTTTCAATATACCATTTTTAAATATTCTGTTCTAATATAATGTCAAATTTTAAGAGAAATTTTAATAATTTAAAATAACATAAAATAGAGTATGTATTATTTGTCATGAATTTAAAACATGATTTGTATGTTTTAAAATAGTGATTTAATATAAAATTTAATTATAATATAATTATATATTATAACTTTTAGTTACGTAAAATAAATATTTATTTTTTCTATAGTACTGGTTGTCAATAAATTTATAATAAATAAATATATTAAAATATAAAAATTATTTTAAATTTATAATAAAGTAGTAAATTACTCCATATACTAGTGGGTGGAGTAGGTACCTAGTATTATGTTACAAAATTTAATGATAAAAGATATTTCTAAACTGATATATATAGATACTTTACTATATAAAATAATATATACATATATAGTGTAGCAAACATGATTATAATAATTAAGTTAAAATAAATATAAAAAATAATATAAATTAATACATGTACCACGTTACACTACACAATTTTATACTACACATCCTATTATATTTTCGAACGGTGTCAACTAATAATCGATCCTATATCAAACTAATTATTAAAATGTTTTTTTTTACCGTCTATACATAGAGTAAAATTATTTATAATAATAATACTTATTTTAATTTATTTCTATTAATTATTTGAATTATTTATAAAATTTGAAATCTGGTTGAATATGTACTATCACACTATAATTCAGTACATTCGTGGTACAACATTATTATTCTTAAACTATTGTCCCAAACTTATGGTACATTTAATTTTAAGTATCTATCTTAAATTTAACTCATCCCATAATATATATACATATACATATTTTATATTTCATTAATTATTTTTAAAAGCAATCATTTCTCGCAACGATTATATGTTAAATAAAAAATCTTAATTCTAATTATTCCTCATTTAAAAACCAACATTTTCACTTAAATAAAGTTTTTCACGTATTAACTTTTTTTTTAATAAACTTGTTCTTCATTTTAAAAAAAAATATTCATATTTATTTTTCCATTATTTAAATTAACTCTTTAATTACTTAAATGATGCTAAAAATATAATAAATAATAATTAAATAAATAAATAAAAACTGACTTGAATGAATGTAATTAATTCAGTTTTACAAGTATATAAATAAAAAATTAAATATTTTATATTTTATTATTTAATTTTATTATTTTTTTAAAATTTGTATTTTCTAAATTTTTTTGACTTCTTTCTAAAATTTTTCAATTATTTTTTATCTCTTTTAATATTCGAACATACCACAAGGAAGGAAGTTATTGAAGAGTAGATCACTTTAGACCGATTGAAATTTTCATTTGGGTAAGTTTCCAGTATTCTATTTTGCAAAATAGGTTAGGATGGGTTGCTATTTTAAGGGTTCCCAAATCCATGTATGTTCCTCTTCTCAATTCTAGATGGCTCTAGCTACTGTGAACTCATGGTAATGCGATTAACTTGATAATCAGGCTCCTTTAGAATCTCTAGGATTGTTGCTCGGTGGTGAAGGCAGTGAACTACTTAGAAGAGCTACCTTAAGGTAAGGGAAGTTAGTAATCTTTAAGATTCTATAAAACTCTTAGTATGTGATTTATTTTGGAGAGAAATTTATTTTTAAACTGGTTCTCTCAAACTGTTAGGGTTTTTAAATTTGGGGTTTTTACTGCTATAAGGTCCTCTTTTAAGTGTTGTTGTGTTTAATTTAAAATACATTATTTGAGATGATGAAATTGATGATGTGTGTAATGTTTGGATTTGGTAACTGGAATCCTAGTCTGATGTGGTTGTATAGACGGTATGTGATAGAATATAAATTGAATGTGTGGTAAAGTTAGGGTCAATTTGGATGAAAACTTGTAAAGACTGTGGAAATCTAGTTTGAGTTGATTTTATGTTGTGATATTTTATAGTTGGTTGATTGAAATTTGGAGAAAAATATACTTTGAACCAATGACCCAATAATTTATGAAAACAGACCTAAATTAATTTATTGTGACTAGACTTATGACATGGATTTATTTGAATTCTTGAACTGAATGTGATCATCCATATTCTAATATGGAGTGGATAGGTTGGAGTGGGATGATTTTTGTTTTAGTTAGGCTAAATTGAATTCATATTTCAATTGTGAAATTATGTAGGAAAATCACTTTGAGCTACCTGACCCATCAATTTTCTTGGAAAAGAACATGTGATAAGCCGATTTAGCACATTTAGATGTGTCACATTTATGAATTTGGGTTTAGTATTTAAGTGACTTTTTTGCAGAATTTTGGTTGAATTATGTTAACAAGCATCTTGTTGATTGAAATATGTGAATTGTAAGCAATTGCAGTGGTATGTTTGTTATTATTACTGGAATGTGCTTAAAATTTTGATAATATGGACCTAATTTATGGTTGTATGATTGTTTTGTGCCATCTAATGTTACATTGATTAAATTCTTGTCTAGAAACGGTGTTGAATTGATTATGAGTTTTGTGGAAAGGCTATCCTGGTTTAAATGATTCATCCCCTCTTTTTGAAATGAGACACTATTTTTAGTTACTCTTGAGCAACTTGCAGTTGGTATAATAGCTTGTTAGATTTTAAATTTGTTGTTGAATTGGGATGAATGTAGAGTGTTGGATTGAATTTAGACATTATTTTTGTTATTTGTCTATTCCAAGAAAAAGATGTTGAGATTGAAATTTAAGTATGATAAGCTTAATCATGAGTATAAATGTATGATTGAGTATGATGTATATGAAATGGGCAAAAGGGCGCGTAGTTCCTATTAAGAGGAAGTTGAATTTTGAATGGAATGTTGAATGTGATAGTTTAGCGTATATGGATCTAGGAATATGTGATAAGCTATCGAGAGCAGTGAGAGGTCGATGGAGGTTCCATCAGTTCCTCTAAAAAAATAATTTGATAGAATTACCCTGAGGTGATGTTGGCTATGAGTAACGAGGGGATGATATTGAAATAAAATAGACTCAATTAGTCGGTCGTGATAAGACCCGTAATCTTCTTTTTTATACATGGATGATGTTGAGGTGAAATAGACTTAGTTAGTCGGTTATAAGACTCGTAGTCCATGTTTTTTATACGCTAACTTTAGATATCCAAGATCCATACAATCTTTCGAAAAACATCAATCTTGTTTGTGATACGTGTAAAGCCTTAGGTAGATCCTTACACTTGAATACGTTGTTAAATGTTTTGTATAGTTTATTAATTAATTCATACTCTTTTGTATCACTAACTTATCCTATTTTTCGTGTTGTGTATGTTAACTGTTATGATCATCTAATTTGCACAATAACAAATGTCAGGTCTGGAAAGGATTCATTAACTAAATGCAAAAATATGGTAATAGAACTTAAAAATATTAAAAAATAAAAAAATTAATCTATATTTTTAACTCTTATTTAATTTTTTCTGAATAATATAATAAAATTAGTCATTTTAAATCTTAAAATATTATAAAATATATTAATATAAACTAATATATTAATTATATTACATATTTAAAATAATATATTTCAATACAACAAAATAATATATATAATCATGAATAAATAAAATAATATTAATTTATACATTAATAACTCATTATAATTTTTAATTAAAAAATAATATTTTTCATAAATCTCAAAATAATCAAAGTAACATAAAAATAAATAATAGGAAAAAAAATTATTAAACCTAAAAATAATAAAGAAAAAAATATCAATTAAAATTCATATTCATTAATAACTTAACTGAATTTTAGAATAAAAAATTTATTTTCAAATCATCATAAATAATATAAAAATATTAAAAAAAAGTAAAAAAAAAAAGAAAGATATTTATGATAGAAACTATTAATCTTTTGAATTTTATAATAACTAACGTAGTCTAAAAGTCACTAATTTTAATATCATCTGGGCAACTAAAATGAAATTAATTAATGTAAAATAATAAAAATTTACTAGATGCTGTAAGGTGTGCATATCAAGTACAAAAAGATGCATATTTTTACATTTATCAATTATGATCCAATTCTAATAATAATAATAAAAACTCTTATCACATATAAAACAAGATAAAAAAAATAAAAAAAAATAAAAATATACAAAATAAAGATTTAAACTATATATTATACAACTAATTTTAACTAAAATTATGCTTAATAAAAAATTTTAAATATTTGACCACAGATATATTTAGTCTAAAGAGATCTCAATCTATTAAACAATTTTTTTAAATCAAAATTAATATAAACTAATTATATTTATAATTTATTATATTTTAAACATATATTAGTCAAAATTTGTTATGTAAGTTATATATGTAAAAAATAATATTATTTATAGGTATATTTATTAAATATTTTAACATTTATTAACAATATTCATAAATTTAATATTTATTATTATTAATTACTTTTAATATTATTATTTTCATTTTTATATTCATAATACATTAAATGAATTTTTAATTATATTCATAATACATTAAATGTATTTTTAATTATATTCATAATACATTAACTATATTGTGTAACCTATGATAAATATAATTAAAAAACTTTAAATTATAGGTTATTATTTTTTAAAATTATATTTTAGAGAAAAAATTAATGATTTTTTTTTCATAATTGACTTTTTTCATTTTTAATTAATTCTTTTATTAAATAAAATAATTATTTATTTAAAATATCAATTAATAACCCCACTATTTATTTACTAAGTAATTATCACTTTTACTCCAATAACTATTCATTTATCTTAAAATAAATACTTAACATATAAGTTCTGGAAATCAAATCAACTCTTGATGACTTTACAGGTATAATTAAAATATTCACCTTTTCTTGTTTATTTATGTGACATAATTTGCTTAATTATTTTTAAATAATAATAAATATATTTTATTTAATATATATAAAAATTTAAAATTGATACAAATATTAAATTTATTAAAAAAACAATATGATAAAAAATACAGACACAAACATAATAAAGTCTATATTTTCATTAATAATATGTAAAAAATAAGAATAAAATAAATAAAATAATTATGTTATTTATAAAATATAATAAATATATTATCTAATGAATTTTAATTTTAAAAAATATTTTTTATTTAGTTTTTTCTATTAACTTAATTATTTAATTAATATATTTAATTTTAATATAAAATTAACTAGAGTTAATAATAAAACTAAAAAATACTAAAAAAAATTCAAGAATTTAAAAATAATGATTTTTTTAAGAAATATTTTTTCTTGCAAAAACTTAAAACATATTTAAGCTGAATACTAGGAAGAGATAATTAACCATCATTATATTTATTAATTATAATTTTAATTTACATATTCAAATTAATTATAAAATTTAATTACATGAAATACACTCATATACTTAGCATGTTAAAACACTAGTTATAGAATATAATTGATATATTAAAATATATTTATTTAATTTTAATCATATAAAAATAAATATTTATAATGCTATAAAAGAAAAATATCTTAAAACTTAGAAAAATATCATAGCATTGAGTTTATTGCTAAGAAATTCCCGAAACGACCTCTTCTTTGCTAAGCAACCCTTTTTACTGAAAAGTCACATTTTGCTTGGTTACATCACTCACTCTCTTACTCACCCTCTTCTCCCTCTCACTATATAACACTCCAATTGTTGGTCTGTGAATTACCCTGTCTATTCCTTTCAAACACTCTGATGATTCCGATTCCATTGAATGTAACCGAATTATTGATTTTTTTTAATTTATACTTCCATTCAATTCGATTGCAATCAATCACTTTATTTTGTTTTTGCATTTCATTTTTTGATTTTTCTGTTGGAAGATTACTAGGGTTTTGACTTTCATGTTTGATTTTGTTGTGTTGTGTACAGCAACAACAACCCGATGGGATGCAGGTTACTCGCGGTCCCCAACCTATCCAAGGTAATTGTTGAATTTTCATAGTGTTTAATAACTGTCATATTGAATTTGTTTATTTAATCATAATGTGTGAATTTAGTTTATTTTATGTTATGTATCTCTGAAGTGGCTGGTGCAATTCTTTATGAGTGTTTAGAAATAAGAATTTTATAGAAAATAGTGTGGTATTTTTGCAATGAGTAGTGAATTGAAAAATATTTTTTGAGTGGGACAGGTGACAGTGGTACATACATGTATGTAGTCTAAGGTTAGTCTGACTGTGTAAGGTTGGGTGGGTTGAATGGATGAATGCCATCAAAATGCAAGCAGTGATATAAGGTGGTTTTCTTGTCTTTTGTTGATTTTGTTGGAATCCATGTTATGTTTATCAGGAATCACTGAAATTGTTATGGTTTTTGGAGATTGAGTTGAAGTTTTATTTGGTTCTTCCTTTTGATTGGGATGTATGGGTAAATTGATTTTTTGGACTCTTTCTTTCATGTGTTGTGTTTGAAATTAACAACTTTTTATTTTTAATTTTTTTAATATTTATGTTGACTGAGTAATCATTATGTTTATTATTATTTTTATTCTTTTGTTTAATTTTTTTTACTTTTTCAATTTCAGCAGAAAGCACGAGTACAGGGGCTGTTCCAGCAGTTGATGATACACCATCTGCGAGATTCACTTGGACCATTGACAATTTTTCGAGACTTCCTAAAAGACTCTTTTCTGATGTTTTCTGTGTAGGGGGCTTTAAGTGGTATTTTCATCTCTACCCCTATCCATCAATGTCTAATATTAATTACATGTGTATGGGTGCTATGTGATCCTTGTTATGAATGTTGTCTTGATCCTACATTATTTTAAATGTGCAGGCGGATACTTATCTTTTCAAAGGGAAACAGTGTTGACTATCTGTCAATGTATGTAGATGTTGCAGATGCTGCTACATTGCCTTATGGTTGGAGTCAATGTGCCCAATTTAGCTTGACTGTTGTTAATCAAATTCATAGTAAATTGTCAGTAAGAAAAGGTAATATTGCTGTACCTGGTAGTCATTGAAAAATTTTATCTTTACCAAGTTGAATAAGTAAAGTAACAGAAATTATGTTCTACTTCATAATGTGGGGTATTATATGTTTGAGGGAACCAATCTATTAGTTCTGTTCGTGGACAGTAAATAATTTAAGTTAGAGAGTTCTGTTGCAGACCTAAAAGTTAAAGGGATTGGTCATGTCACATTGATGTCATCTCAGAATTAGTCATTTAATTCATATTTTAATTGATGTGAATAAAGTTCCTGATTGACAATTTTATTTAAGAAGCTGATGGACCTAGGGATTGTAGTCAGACAATAATAATCCTGTATCTTTTAATTGTTACTATAGCTTAAAGGTATTGCAGATTATAATTTAATTGTATCACTGTAATTGGATCATTTGGTGGAAGGAGAGATGATTAATTGAAATATGAATGGTTTAATCTATTGATCATTCCTGGTTCATGGTTTGGTAGCTCCAGGGATGATCATTCTTATATAAAACTGACTCTCTTGTGTAGTCAACACTAGACTAGACCATGTTTTTCTTTCCAATAAGTTCTCTCAAGATGGTGGCCTTTCCAGCTGTCTGACTAAGATATCTTTCTAACAATTCTCATGGACTTCTCTAATATCCCTGAGTTGTTTTTCCAGCTACTGATTTTGGCATAGCTCAATTTTTATATTTTTGATTTACGGAAAATTCAGCTTTAGATATAAGAAAATCTGAGAAATATCTCATGATATCATTTTCTTTTTTATCTTTAGAATGTTTAGAGTTTTACTGCAATATTTTTCCGAAATCCAAGTAAAATCAACTATGCTAGACACTGTGTGACCTCCTAAGCTTCTATTTTCGTTGGTAGAGGGACATTTCACTTTCACTGGAGTGACATTATGGAGAACATGATGGGTCATGTCCTTATGGTTTCAGGATGTATTTTTCTGCTTTGTAATTTGTTTCAAGTTCTGTCCTATTAAATTCCAACATTCCTCTATCTTACTTTTACATGGTTAATTTGTTATTTGTGAATTTTTTTAATTATTATGTTACAATATAGTATAAATTAGATAATAATAATAAATATTATAGTATTAAAAAAATAGAAAAAACTATTTAAAGCATGATAGAATATATAATAAATTAAATAATTTAATATTAAAGCATAATATATGATATAATAAATTAAAATTAAAAATAATACTGATAGAAAAGTATAAGAAACCAGCTAATATAATATAATATAATAAGCTGAATAATAAAAATATCTAAATAAAATATTAGTAATATATATATATATATATATAAATATTTAAAATCTAATATTTATTAGAAAGTTTTTTGGATAGAAAAAAAAATTCAGAATAGTCGCGAGCTCGCCACTGTTATTTGACTACTATGATCAACTGTATGCCTTATTAATGTACTATGACTTTTTATTACTAGTGATTATTACTGGATGAGTTTTTAATTATTTTTTTCCTTTTGAGCATGAGCATATATATATATATATAATATTAGAATAATAGTTGTTTCCCTTTACTATCCAGGACTGACTAATATGAATAAAACTGTTTCCCCTCCCCCTTCTAGATTTTAACAACTATTATTAAAAAAATTCTCTTTTTATCTTACACATTCTATATATTTTTCAATTGAAGAAGTATTTTTTGTAAAATATGACAACTAAACATATTTTGTTAAATTAGAAAATCTGAAAATGAAAATCGTTTTCAAAATAGAAAATGAAACTTGTATTTCTTCTATTGATATAGAGGGTCAGTTTGGTGATCATTGTAGGATAATTCTCCTATTGATAAAGACGGTAATAGAGGGTATGTTAGTGTAGTGTATTTCTTATTGCAAAGGGAGAGTTGGGTTAGAAAGCAGGATGATAGGCTAGAAGACCTCTTTCTTACTCTCTCATTGTATCACCTCTATTACAACTACTATCAGCACCACCACCATCCTTGTCATTACTGTTATTTTTTCAACACTCTCACTGACACTTTTGTTATAGCAATTACTACCACTGTTAATGTCCCCATCTCATTATTGTCATTTTTGTCATTATCACCATTATAATGATCCTTGTTACAACTATGTTAGAAAGTTTTCTCATTACTTTGTGAGTTCATGTCAAACTATGAGTTTGTTTTTGTTATTAAAAGCTTACTATAACATTTTAGATTGCATTGGTCCGATATAATATCTGTGCATATTAGTACAATCAGGGGCAAATAAAAAAGGAAATTATAATCATTCAGAAAGTGATTCTCTCTCCTCTATCTAATTCTCTGGTCCTAACTTTATATTACCATTGGATTCTTATTTATGACTTAGAATTTTTATTGATTCTCCCTAAAAATCCAAATCTGTCACACAGTTATGTTGGATTTTGTCGCTTAACACTCTAATTTTCACTTGTTTGTGTTATGGATAATATCCTATCATCATTTTCTTGTTCAGAAAAATAAATTTGATTGATTTTTCATATTCCAGAATCTCAACATCAGTTCAATGCACATGAATGTGATTGGGGATTCATTAATTTCATGCCACTTGCTCAATTGTATGATCCTGGTCGAGGTTATATTATAAATGATACATGCATAGTTGAGGCTGATATTGCTGTGCGTAAAGACATGGATTGGTCATACGACTCGAAAAAGGAAACTGGTTATGTTGGATTAAAAAATCAAGGAGCTACTTGTTATATGAATTCTCTGCTTCAAACTTTGTACCATATTTCTTATTTCCGAAAGGTTAGCTGATGTTATATAAATTTTGTAATGTCTTATTTTTTTTGAAAGGGAAAACACTTATATATAAAATTAGCTCATGCATAAAATTGTTTTTTCAGGCTGTGTACCGTATGCCAACAACTGAAAATGAAATGCCATTAGGGAACATACCTCTAGCATTACAGAGTTTGTTTTACAAATTGCAGTACAGTGACACTAGTGTAGCAACGAAAGATTTAACCAAATCTTTTGGATGGGATACATATGATTCATTCATGCAGCATGATGTCCAAGAACTTAATAGGGTTCTTTGTGAGAAGCTAGAAGACAAAATGAAGGTACTTGAGTTATTTTATGATAGTTTTTACTGTTAAGGTAGCTTTTACTCTACAAACTTCTGTATTTTGTGTATTTTTATTATGGTTTAAAGATTATTTATTGAGTTTTCATCTTTGTCAGGGAACTGTTGTAGAAGGAACTATACAGAAATTGTTTGAAGGCCACCATATGAACTATATCGAATGTATCAATGAGGATTATAAATCAACAAGAAAGGAGTCATTTTATGGTATGAATTTTGCCTTTAGAATGCTGTTGTTTACTATGTTATTCGATATATTGTTGAACCTTATGGAATATTTTATGGAATATTGGATATTTATACAGATCTTCAGCTTGATGTCAAAGGCTGTAAGGATGTGTATGCTTCTTTTGATAAATACGTGGAAGTGGAACGGCTTGAGGGTGATAACAAATATCATGCTGAGCACTATGGTTTACAGGTAAAACCTGAACCCATGTGTTTTTTTTTTTTCTATTTTGTTGACTGTTTTTGTTTATGGCTTACTGTTTCAGTTGAATGATTTCTGAAATTGTTATTATTATTGTTATTTTCATTATTTGGAGTCATTATTATCTTAGAATGTGATTTTGATTACTCTTTCAGGATGCTAAGAAGGGTGTATTGTTCATTGATTTCCCTCCTGTTCTACAGCTTCAATTAAAACGGTTTGAGTATGACTTTTCGCGAGACACTATGCTAAAGGTTGCTATTTAATTCAAGAACCCATAAAATATCCCTTACCTTTTGACTTTGTCATAATTTTTTTTTAACTTTATTATATTTTATTATGATAGGATTTTCTTTTACCATTATTTTCTTTGTTAGTTGCAGTTAGTCATTTTCTATTGTAAATTACACAGTTAAATACATTTTATTTATTATTAATCATAAGATGCACTGCATTTAATGGCCATTTATTAAATTTCTTAGATTAAATATCCTGTTTGGGGTTGTGTTTGATTTTCATCCAGTTAATCTTTGTCTCTCACGGAGTTTAATATTGTTATTGTAAGCTTTTTTTCTTTGCTTTAGTCCAGGAATGTTAGTATACTTTGTTTAAAACTTAAAATGACTTGAATTTAACTCGCAGTTACTTGAATTTTGAACCATATAAAGTAGTTGTTCTGTTTTAAATGTATTTTTATTTTCTGTCTTCCCTTGGTTATTTTTTCCCCATTAAAAGATAAGATACTGTTATGATAATCTTTTTGTCAGTTTATTATTCCATTTGTCAGTTTATTACTTTTTGACACCTCTATCTAACATAGTCATTGATTGGCATCAGATCAATGACCGCTATGAGTTTCCCTTGCAACTGGATCTTGATACGGATAATGGCAAGTATCTATCTCCTGAAGCCGACAGAAGTATTCGAAATCTTTATTCTCTTCACAGGTATCTTAAATAATGAATACTATGGCAAGAACCTTTTTTTCTATGCAATGCCTGCTTTGGAACAACATGGTATGCTGCATCATGAAACTACATTTATGCTTCTGCTTGAAGTGGTGAAAATAGGATGGTGGAGATTTGGAAAGAAAGCCACTTCGTACTCTGCGCCACTAAAATATTTAGATGGTTGAATGTGGAGTGCAACTCACTTGCACTCTACTCTACAAGGTTTACCAGTCCTAAACAAGAAAGTGCAACAATGACTCAATGAGGGAAAATAAAAACCTTTTTATCATATATTTATGTTACTCTGTTTATTTTTCAACAATTTAAAGTATAACCTAAAGCAAATATTTATTGGCAGAGTTCTGGTTTAGGTGGTTTAGGCTTGAAAAGACTGTGGGTAAACTCTAACATTTTGCATGTACTTGCCTTCTTAAGCCCTTTTCTGATCAAAGAGAAAATTGGTGGAGAGTAGTGTTATCAATTATGGGTAGTGATAAAGGACCAAAAGCCTATAATCCACTAAATCTTACACTGGTCAGTTTTGTGGGCATATGTCGAAAGTTGCGTAACTGTGACACTGCCTGTGCTACAATCACAAAAAAACCATAGCATTTCAATAATTGATTTGGTGGAAGGCCCACCACAACAAAGTTGAAATTGTGGATCTGAGGAATTTTGCAATGCAATAGTGTCATAATGCTGCTAAAGTGACTATTTCACTACAGTGTTGGAGAGATGTTAACATGTCTGCCATCTGCTTGGAACATAGCCAAAGTAGTTCTTATAAGACATTCAATTCCCCCTTGTTGAACTAGCTTTTCTGATTGAATAAGACTCAATTTATTTCTAATGAAAGAAGGAGAACTACAATTTCCACCATTGGCTCAGGGGAGAAAAGAAAAAGACTAATGTGGGACCCCAAAAACACTTCTGACCTATGTGAAATGGGAGAGCTAAGGAATTGTGTTGACATGATATATTTATCTATCAACATTCCTTCCAACTATTATATCAAAAGGATATAAAGTCATTTATCATCATACATTTTATTTGCTCTAATTTTTTTTCGTAGCCAAACAAGAAAGAAAAAGCATTAGAGTGTATTGAGGAGTCTTAAAGAAAAAAGGTTATGAGAATAAATTTAAAGACACATGCAGTGCTTGTGTTGGTGAAGTCATTGAAGTGGGTGTTATCTTTCTTGTATTTTTTTCTCCCTCTTCAGTACTGAGTGTTTTTATTAATATTTTGGATCATTTTCTTAAATTGTTGATGTATTTTTTAAGCATAGTTTTATTGAGTAATTTTGTTTTTATGATAATGAACTTACAATTTTAATGACAATTTCAGTATGACTTGGCTTCTAGCACAGCCTTTATCTTTTCTATTAGTGGATTTGTTAAGAGCCTTGAGGTAGTAAGGTCACCGAGAACTAGGTATAATTTGTGTAGGACTAAATTTATAATTGATCTATTTTTGCATGATTGATATTGAATTTACTTGTGAAGTAGTGTGTGCTGTTACTATAGGTTTGGCTCATTGTTAGTATCCGTGTGAACCTTGTCTGCACTTTTTGTTTGCAGTGTTTTGGTTCACAGTAGTGGGGTGAATGGTGGACACTACTATGCTTACATTAGGCCAACACTATCAAATCAGTGGTACATACTTTTGAATCTTTCAGTATTTATTTGTGTATAATAATGTTCATCTTACTATTTATTGTGCAGTTGTTTATTGCCATGAAACAAGTAATGTAATGAAATTGATTATAATCAAGTATGAAACAGGAAAGTCAGAGTCATATGTACTGACATCCTACAGCGCTAGTGATGCTAGAACAGTAAACATGACTAGTTAATCTGTATGTTTGTTTGGTAGTTAGTGGAGAGTTAACTAGCTATTTGTAATTGTACTATAACTAGTAATGCTGTAATATGATACACTAAAGTGAGAAATAAAATTTCAGATTCAGCAGCCATATCTTTTGTTCTCTCTCTCTCTCTCTCTCTCTCTCTCTCTCTTTGTTCTGTGTTTTGTGAGTCTGTTCAATGTGTGTTCTAACAGGAGGTATAGAGAGGATAAGTCTTGTAAATTGATGAACAATATATATTAGGCAATATAGAGATTTTTAATGGGTTTCTAAGATTATTTAGATGATTTGTTGGGTGTCAATAATCAAGATTTTATTTTTCTTTCTAAAATGGTAGTATAAGAGAGCATTGATATTTGATTTTCATTTTTTTTTTCTTTGCTTCTTTTTAAATTAATCTCTTGCTAATATTGGACTTGCAGTCACAGTTGCAGATACAGTCATAATTTTTTTTTTTTTATATAATGATTTGTTTTTTTCTCCAAAATCATATTAAGATCACACAGTTCCAACATCTGTGCTTATAGATAAACAATATAAAGCTATGTAAAACTGTCCTTGTACCTTGATTAGTTGGTAAAAGTTTCATCAACTTTGTTTATGGTTTTTGGATATAATGCTTGTGTGAAAGTGTCCGTATATCTTGACCACACACTGATATTTTTATAAAAATGAGAGGAAAACGTAACTTGCTTGTTTTGGTGATCCAACCTTCCCCAAAAGCTTAAGCTGTTATGAAATACTTGCTTCAGGTTTAAATTTGATGATGAACGAGTGACCAAAGAAGATGCAAAGAGGGCTTTAGAAGAACAATTTGGTGGTGAAGAAGAGGTAGCTTTTGTATGCATTTGTTTCATTGATCTTGTATATTTTTTCTTGATATTTGTTGACTTGGTGTTTTTTTTTTTGACATCATGCCAGTTTTTACTTCATTCTATTTTTCTTTTGTCAACAGTTACCTCATAGAATTCCTGGGTTCAACAACTCTTCTTTTAAATTTACAAAATACTCAAATGCATATATGCTTGTCTATGTACGTGAAAGTGACAAGGATAAAATAATTTGTAATGTGGACAAGAATGACATTGCTGAACACATTAGAGTAAGATGTTTGATTCATTGATGTTATATTATTGTCTTTGGCTTAATTGCATTTGTTCCCTAATTATCTTCATTTTGCAAATTTTGTTCCCCATATATGTAATACCTTACTATTTTAATTGGTCAATTTTGGTTCATCCATTAAAACATCTAATATTTAACTTAAATGTTTGTGGCAGTGCAGTAGAGTGCTGCGTCAGCATGGATGTGCTGATTTGGTAGTGCAGTATTGTTGCATCAGCATTTTTTTAAACATTGGATGTCATGTTAATGAATGAACCAAAATTTTACTATTAAAGTAGTGGGAGGATCAAATTTGGTAAAAAGAAAATGAGCGGACCAAATTTCTGAAGTAAGGATAATAGAGGGACCAAAAGTACAATCAAGCCAATTGTTAATCGTATTTTCAATGTAAAAATGCTTCCTTTAAAGATTCAACTGTACATTTTAGATGAGATTTAAGAGAGAGCAAGAAGAAAAAGATCTGAAGAGGAAGGAGAAGGCTGAGGCTCACTTGTACACCATCATAAAGGTTACATCTCTATTATTTATTTGTTATTTTTGCCCCCTTTAAATGCTTTGTAAGATGAGATTCAATATTTAGTTATTGGTCCTCGTCCCTAGGTTGCCCGTGATGAAGATCTGCGTGAGCAGATTGGAAACGAGATATTCTTTGATCTTGTGGATCATGATAAAGTGGGAAGTTTTCGTATTCAAAAACAAATGCCTTTTGCTTATTTCAAGGTATGAGCTATGGTTTTATTTTGTAATATGCAACAAGCTTGGTGCATGTGATTTATGTGCTCTAGCTTTAGGGTAGTCTTACAAATTACACATACACACATATTACAAACTAATTATGATTTTGAATTTACTTCGAATCTTTCTGACAAAAAAAACTTTTATCAGGAACAAGTTGCCAGAGAATTTGGTATACCCATCCAGTATCAGCGTTTTTGGTTGTGGGCAAAGCGCCAAAACAACACATACAGGCCAAATAGAGCACTGACACCTCAGGAAGAAGCACAATCAGTAAGTACATGAAAGGACTTCCAATGTTGTGTTTCATAAATAAAGGTTAGCTAGCATGTTTTCTTTAGCTTGATAATAAATATATTAACTTCTTTTTATAGACTTAGTAATTTGTGATTTTGAAGACTGATCCTTCTGTTTTCTTCAATGCTATGGATGTTTGTTTTGGACAATAAACGTGTCCTGAACAAGTCTAATGTTTGCAAAGATGAAATGTAGATATATTTCTCATGTCTGATAATATATAATAGGATAGACATATAGTTATCAATAAATAGTGTCCTATAGTTGTGGAGTTACCTTACAGTGCTACGTGACTTATATTGTGAAATGTTTTTCAACTCTTACGGTTGCTGTTGCTTCCTTGGCAAATTGTCAATATAGCAGCTGTTACCTTGGTGGGCAAAATTTCCTCTTTACCCACCTTGTTTCTGAGTTGTAGAACCCATCTGTTTCTTTTTTAGTTTTTAATATTTTTGTAATTTTCCTTTATTTTGCATCCAAAACATTTATAGGGGTTTATGTTATGATGCAAAGAACACCATGTGACCTCTATTTTCAGCTCTGACCTAGCTCCGTGCATCATTGTTGAGTAAACAACCCTGGCATTTTCCGTCATACTGCTGCTCTCTGCCTCTCTGGCATAAATCTCTGTTGTTCACCCTTTGGTCTCTGCCCATGTATCGTAGCACAGTTACTTTGATCTCTGTTCATGTATCACAATACACTTTCTTTGGTGTCTCATCTGTTTGCACCCATTGCTTGTCGTTTTGTTTTATTTAATTTTATTTTGCCCTTCTCGTTTTACCGTTAATGAAATTTGTGTATTTTCTTAACTTAGCCCCCTCTCTGCTTTGCTCTTTTTGAAGTGTTAACGTATGTAACATGGTCTACTCACCTAAAAAATCTTATGTATTACGTTTTTATCTATTAATTCCATTTTTTGATTCATTGTTATGTTCTTGTTCTATTAATTATGAAGATGTCATGTCATGTCATTTTTTTTGAGCATTTATCTATTAATCACACTTTTTAGATACCATTCCTGTTTATCTCATCTACAATCTTTAGTGTGGAGGTCATTGCACTATGTGCTATCCCAAAATAACGCCACTGTAATTTGAGTTATCTTATTTTGAGTTTACTTTTTAAATGATGGAGCTTTTGATTATAATTCTTGGGATGCAGTATGTTAAATCTAACCTATTTATCTTATGAAGAGTGCTATTATTGAAAACTACAAAATCAGGAAAGAGACATATTAAATGAGGACTGAAACCCTCTAAAATTTCTGTTTTTTTCAATAAATTTCACCCAATAGTGGCCGGTGTTTTCAAAAGAACGTGTTAGAGTTCGTTGCTAGCATTTTACTTATCTCATAAGACAGAAGCTTTTCTATTTTTTGGAAGTTCCAACTAATTAGTATTCTTTCTTTCAAAATTTCATTTGATTATGAATGATTATTGTGTACAATAGCAATAGGTGTTCAAACTGATTAATAAAAATTGAACTGAAGATGCAGAGTGGAAGTGCTATCTCCTTTTAACCAGTCTATTTTATGGATATTTTTCTAATAATGATTTGTTTGTGCTGACACTGTAACTTTTGTAGGTTGGACTGTTAAGAGAAGTTTCCAATAGAGCAAATAATGCAGAGTTGAAGTTATTTTTGGAACTAGAAATGGGGAAGGTAATGTTGAGAATTTAATCTTCTTGAATAGTCTGGCTGTGACCATTAAATGTTATATATTCTTCCATCCCCTTCTAAGCTAGTCATAACTGACATGGGTTCATTACTTGTCCAATGAATCAGGATTTGCGGCCTATTCCTCCTCCTGAGAAGTCTAAAGAGAATCTCTTGCTTTTCTTTAAACTTTATGAACCTTCAAATGAAAAGCTTTGGTACTTGCGCTTCCTATTTATTATCGGAGGTGAACCTACATTTTATTAATAAAATGTTTATTCCTCTCTTTCTTCAGGTACATTGGACGGCTCTTTGTGATGTATAGTGGGAAGCCAGTAGATATATTGGTAAAACTAAATGAAATGGCTGGATATGCTCCTGATGAAGAAATAGACATGTTTGAGGTTAGTTAATCTGCATCTCATGTACAATTATGTTCCATCATTGCAATATCAATGGGGTGCAATAATGTTTATGTTGACAGCTGTATCTCTATATTAGAAATTAATTAGACAACTGGATTTTATTTTCTAGAAGACTGAGTAGATTATTTTGATTTGAAATAAATAGAGTCAGAATGAGATTATTCTAATTTGATTATTTTAAGTGAAAATAAAATCTCTGATTTGATTTGATACCTTTTTATTTACTTTTCTTTCTACATTGATTATGTAATTGACAATCTTGTCTATTTATGTAAATCTTTTATTCCTGAATAATACACACGAATTATTTTCCTCTCCTATTGTTTACTCTCTCCAGTAGTCCCTAAAATCACAGTTTACATTCTGTTATGCATGCTCAGGAGATAAAATTTGAACCTAATGTCATGTGTGAACGCATAGACAAGAAATCCACATTCCGTGAGAGTCAGGTACGCATTACGAGTGCCTAACATGTTTATAGTATTTTTGTATTTTTTATTCTGATTTCAGGCATTTATTTGTGTTTTAAGTTTATAATAATAATAAATGTTTCAAACCATAGCTGTGACTTTTCTTGTATTGCTGTAATTTGAGCAGCTTGAGGATGGGGATATTATTTGCTTCCAGAAGTCCCACCAAACTGGAAATGGAGAGCGATATCGCTATCCAGATGTTCCTTCTTTCTTGGAATATGTGCATAACCGTCTGGTATGAACTACTTAAATTAGCATATCACTTCTTGTTAACTGCTATATAAATTTTTCATTGTTGTGTCCATAATTTCAGTATCTCCTGCTATAAGAAGCAAGTTTACTGCATCGATTGTGAAATATGAGTTCTTATCCTTAGGTTCTCCGGATTATTAGTTTGCCTTAGAAAGTTAGTTCCTCATCCAAGTGGACATATTATTATTATTATTATTATTATTTCGCTTTGTATTTATAATTTAATCATCTGTGACTGTACTCACTCATTGTTTTTGGTCTTTCTCTAACTGATAAACTAAGGAATGGATATATTCATAAAACCTAGAGCAATAACCCATATTAAGAAAACATATTATGATACACTAAGGAAATATTGTAACTAATCCTAAGAGATAATGAGGGAATTGGGACTAATTCTTGAGGATAATGTAAGTCATGATAAGATATTCTTTGGAATTTTCCATATATTTCAAATTTGTTAAAGTATTTTTTTTTTTGCCATTCATCATTTTTTTAGTCAAATATGGATATTAGAAGTTAGAAGAGGTGTCTAACTCAACTTTATAAATTGGCTTTTAAGATGAGGTTTACACCTCCCTCATATATTATAATTTGGCATCATCTTTAATCAATGTGGGATCACTAACACACCCGCTCACATCGAAGAATGAACATCTCGAGAGTATGAAAGTTATAGGTGGTCCAACCAACACACGCTCTCATACTAATGAATAGACATCTCGAGTATAGGACAAATATATTTGAGGGTGGTTTGATAATGGCCTGATAGCAGGTGACACAATAACCCAACAAACCTCACTAGAATAGATTCTGATAACCATCTTAGAAATTAGGAGAGGTGCCTAACTCAACCTTATAATTAGAAATTAGAGAGGTGCCTATCTCAACTTTATAAACTGACTTGTAAGGTGAGATTTATACCTCACTTATATATATATATATATATATTAATTTGGTCATTCTCTAGTCATTGTAGGACTCTAACACACTCCCCCTCATGCTAAAGAATGAACATCTTGAGAACGTGAAAGTTATGAGTGGTCTAACGAACGCATCCCCTCACGTCAAGGAATAGACATCTCAAGCTTTGGACTAGATATTTGAAGGTGGTTCGATAATGGTTTGATAACGGGTGGTTCAATAGGCTCAACAAACCTCACTAGAATAGACGTGGATACTCGACAATATTAGAAATTGGAAGAGGTGTCTAACTCAACCTTAATAATTGGCTTTTAAGGTGAGATTTACACCTCACTTATATATTATAATTTGGTCATATCTCTAGTCAATATGAGATCACTAACAATGAAAAACAAATAAATTCTTATTTAATCAATGTCAATAGAATTCTATTTGCAAAAGTTAATGAATCAATAGTGTTAGGGTATCAGTCTGAAGAGTCCTGCTGTGTGGAGATTATTGTGCATCCAATACTTTGTTTTGATATGCAGGTTGTTCGCTTTAGGATTTTGGAAAAACCAAAGGAGGATGAATTCAGTCTTGAGCTGTTAGTTTATTTTCTCTCTTTTATAATTTTATGAGTGACGCATATCTGGTAGTTCAATTTTGCTCTTTGATCATCCAGGTCAAAGCTTGACACCTATGACAATGTTGTTGAAGAAGTTGCTCAACATATTGGTTTGAATGATCCTTCTAAAATCAGACTCACATGTCATAATTGTTACTCCCAGCAACCTAAACCACAGCCTATAAAGTACAGAGGAATGGAACATTTGTCAGACATGCTGATTCACTATAATCAGGTGTGTCATTTTACAGTGCTAAATTTTTGCAATAGATTCTGTTTCATTCTAAAATACTTATATAATTGTTCATGGACTTCAAAATGGTTGTTTGGGTTTTGCTTAAGCTTCCAATATGCTAAAATAATTGTCTTTTTGGTTTTGTTTCTAGACTTCCGATATTCTATACTACGAAGTATTGGATATCCCTCTGCCAGAATTGCAATGCCTTAAAACTCTTAAAATTGCTTTCCATCATGCTACCAAGGATGAAGTGAGTTCTGTTAATTGTTACTTTCATTTTTTACACAATAGTTTGCCATAAGTGCTATAATTCTAACTGATTTACACTTGTTCAGGTGGTGATTCATACTATTAGATTACCAAAGCATTCTATTGTGTCAGATGTAATTAATGATCTTAAATCAAAGGTATGATACCCAGATAATCAAAGTTGATACATTTATTGAGGCTCATGGATTATGGAACACACTGCAGACTTGCCGATAAATTGAAACATTCCTTTTGGGCTTGCCTGTCTAATTTATATTTTATTATTGTATACAAGAGAGTTTTTAGATCATATAGTTTATCTTTGATAATTTCTCTATGAAAGCAATTCAATTTTAGAACTTTTTCATAAGATGTGCTTACAGTGAATGCTTCGAGCACAAGTGCGCAACAGATGTGCCAAAAACTGGAAACCTAATGCTATAAAGCTTTTACTATAGGAAGGGTCTGACCTGCTAAGTGGGTCTTTGGTAGGCACCCTTGACTTGATCTTTTGACCTGTGGGTGACAGTGCCGAAGACCCACATCTGCAACGCACATACAAGTTACTTAAAATTTGTATAAGGAAACTCTAAAATTTATAGGATTCTCTCTTTCTCTCTCTATATGGAATATCAGTAAAAACACGAAAATGCACATTGCGAATTGTTGAAATTATGGAGTTATAGGTATTGAGGGTGAGGGAATATAGAGAAGAGGGATGCTGTATAATATTCTATTTTGTAATCAATTGTTTATAATGGGCTAATGTGTGTATAAAATCTAGAGTATTAACCTGTATTTATTCTGATTGTTATTGGTCATCATGTTTCCTTTTTTATTATGATTTGTTCTCGTGAATTGTTAGAATTATGATTTGTATAAATAAGGCTGTTTAAGGTTTTATGAAAATCATCAACACAATGTTATAATAATAATCTCTGTTAATATTTATGATGTATAGCTACAATCCGTGTATCTGATATGATATTTAGATACTACAATATGAGACCCAACAAACCTCGTCATAATAAGCTTTGATACTATCTTAGAAAGTGGATTTGAGCCTAATTCAATTTTACAAAACTAGTTTGTAAAGTGAGATTTGCGCGCTACTTATATATTATAACTTGACCTTATCTATAATTGATGTGAGATCTCTAAAAGATATGATATGATTATATTTCTTTACTATTTGGCCCTCTAACATATGATCAAATGAAGTGGGCTTTTACATGTTCCCTTGTCTTAGTAATGCATATCGTTTGAATCCATTCCTTTAGTTTAATAGAACCCTATAAGTTAGGGGTGCAAGAATGGTGGTTTGGATCTTGGTAATTTGCTGCTAAAACAGCTTGCCTTGTCGACTAGATGTTTATGGTGCTTCCTGCTGGTGATAAATGCTCTATGGCATAACATTTTTTATTTTCTAAATATGAACCTCACATGAATAGTTTAGAGTGGGGGTGGGGGGGTTAATGACAATATAGCAAAACATGTAACACTTGCAACTCTTGGCAATTTATTTCATAAAGAAATTATTTTATACCATTTCATTTTCAAAACTAAGTGATAGCTCAAAATTTAGACATAGGAAGATACTTAGGTGGGAAAAGTTCCTTTTTCCTAAATTTGGTCCTTGTCTATTCGAGCTTTCTTTTGGGCATTCTTTTCCCTTCCAAAGTTTCTTTAGTTCAATATAGAATATGTGAAAAATGTCCAATAATATCTTGATTATATCTTGGAACAATTTAAAATATCATGAAGATTATCTCTGAGTTAGTTTCCCTATTTACTTTGCTTTCATATTTACTTTTATGAGAACTAATAGCAATACACTTTCTTATACAATCTTTCTCTTATGGACTGGATTTTATTAGAAATCAGAAATTTGTGGGTCCCACCCACTTCTTATTTATTGAGTCTCCATCATGATTTTGTTTTCAATTTATTTTAACAAATAGTATAGTGTGTTTGAACATTGAAGAAGTGATCTTTCAAGATTTGTCTCCTTATCGCTAGTTCATAATCTAACACATTCTATTGGGACATACTTTGTTGCTAACACTCCTCTAGTATTTCAAGATTTGTCTCTTAATTTAGTTAGGATTATGATACAGTAATAGTATTAGGGTCATTGCATTATTTTTTTTATCACTATACTGTATTATACTTGTTAGGATTCACGAGAATCAAGAAATGAAAATTACAGAAAAAGGTTCACTCTTGAACATTCACTATTTCAGAATGGGTGAATTGGGCCGCAAACTGGTGTTTTACCAATATTCGGCCCAAGGAATGTTTGGCCAAAGTCCTGTTAAGCACCTTTGTTTGGCAATTCCGACTTGGGATGATAGGTGGTACTCATCCTGAGTTTGTCACTTGCAGTCTAAGATACTCCTTCCAAAATGGCTCAAGAAAGTTCGATCCCCGGTCACAGTGGAACTAGGAATTCCATACAATCTGACTACCTCTTGACAAAAGCCTTTGCTATATATCTTGTGAATATGGGTGTTTTATGATGATAAAATGGCCATACTGGTTACATCTGTCCACAATCACTAGACCAGAATTTAAACCTTTGAATTTAGGAAGACATACTATGAAATCCATACTGATATCTTCCCATACAGCATTGGGAATCGGTAGCAGTTGAAGGCGGCCTACATGTGAAGATGCTTGGTATTTATTTCTGGCAAATGGGACAGGTTGCCACATACTCTGCCACTGGCCTTTTCATGTCAATCCAGTACAAAGATTGAGCCAACTTGTGATATGTGCAAAAAATCCCCGAATACCCTTCTATAGGAGAAGTTTGATACTCATGAAGCAGTTTGGGAACCCTAGTGGAACAGGCTGCTGAGACCAATCTACCCGAATAATATAACCTGTCATGTTCCAAGGCATGAGAATTAGGGTCCTTCTGTAAATATTTCTGAATTTTATGTAAGTCTGAATCCTGTTGTAGCTCCTCATCTATCAAACTCTCATCTTCCCAATATGGCCAAGACAACACTTGCAATTCCTGCTCATGTTTTTTGGCCAAAGCATCTGCCACTTTGTTTGCTGTTGCTAGTTTATACACTATCAAATTCATTCCAAAAACTTAGCAACCAATTTTGTTGGTTCTTAGTAGTAATCCTTTGCTCAAGCAAATTCTCAAGCTTTTCTTGTCAGTGTGCACTATGAAAATCTTTTTGAAAAGATAAGGCCTCCAATGTTGAGTAGCCAGCATTGAAGCCATCAACTTAGTTTCCATAAGCAGACTTTGTCAAGGAAGAGTCAGCCAAGGCTTTTGCTAAAGAAAGCTATAGGCCTCTTATTCTGAGACAACGTAGTCCCTATTCCATTTCTAGAGGCATCACTCTCAATGCAAAATTGTAGAGCAAAATTCATCATTGCTAAAACAGGTGCTGTATTGAGAGAAACTTGCAATTGTTCAAACGAGCTGCATTGTTTCTTGAGACCATCAGCAAATCAGTTAAAGGTCTTGCTATTTTTCCATAATTGCCAACGAACCTCCTATAGTAGCCTATGAATCCCAACAATCCTTTCAAAGGCTTGATGGACTTAGGAAAAGACCATTGTAAATGTGCTTCAATTTTCTGTGGATCAATTGCTACCCCCTTCACAGAAATCACATGCTCCAAGTATCTAAACTTTGTTAGCCCAATCACACTTCTTTAAATTCGTGCAGAATCTTTGTTGTTGTAATGTACTAAGAACTTGTCTCAAATGCACCAAATGTTTTATCTATGATTTACGACAAAGTTTAGTTAATATCATGAAAAACTTTTATGAGTAAAAACTGAATTGGTCTTGGATTGCATCTAGGTAATGTCATGTCTTCTATATATACACATCTGTCTTATGGGAAATTTGTAGACTAACTTTTTTTTCTGTCATACATACAGGTAGATTTATCACATCCAGATGCAGAACTTAGATTGCTTGAAGTTTTCTATCACAAGATCTATAAGGTGCGGAGAATGTATAGTTTTAATTTCATTTTCAGATACATTGATTGCTAGGTTTTGATAAACACTTGTGAGAACCCATCCATATATATATATATATATATATATAAACTAGCTATTTGAAGGAGGGGCGGGGGTGTTGGTTCAAACACTATGTGGTGTTTGTTTTGGGAAATCATATTAAATTCCCAGAAGTCACATTCTTAGGAATATGTTTTAAATCTAAAATAATTTAAATAAACAAAAAATAAAAAGAAAGTTTCATGTCTAATAGAGAATAACTTCTCATATTTCTATGGGAATATCGTGTTCTCCTCATGGGAATAGAAATGTGGAAAAGCATGATAAAAGTCAAAGTTAAAACTGTTGAAATATGTGTGTAAATATTGCACAATAAATTTGTTTGTAAGAAATCCCTAAAATTAAGGGATTTTGATTAGGAGTTTATTTAGAAGATTTTGTCCTGATTTAGAGTCTTTATTTCAGGAGATTTATTTCCTTTTATTAGGATTTAAGTTTTCCCTTTAAATACTCATGTATTATTTCTTTTTCAGATCAAGAAAAGTAATTCCATAATTATTATTGTTTATTGTCTACACTTTTTCACATGGTATCAGAGTTCTAGGTTTTTTCCTAGAGCCCTGGTCTCTGTTTTATCATCTATGGCCTTCATTGCCATTTTATCTCATCTGTGGCCTTCATTGCCATTTTATCTCATTTGTGGCCTTCATTGCCATTTTATCTTCAAGAGGTTGTAGCCTTAATTGCT